>CP136063.1:2590888-2919490 GCA_032622095.1 Siphonodentalium dalli | reverse complement strand
CCCTAACCCTAACCCTAACCCTAACCCTAACCCTAACCCTAACCCTAACCCTAACCCTAACCCTAACCCTAACCCTAACCCTAACCCTAACCCTAACCCTAACCCTAACCCTAACCCTAACCCTAACCCTAACCCTAACCCTAACCCTAACCCTAACCCTAACCCTAACCCTAACCCTAACCCTAACCCTAACCCTAACCCTAACCCTAACCCTAACCCTAACCCTAACCCTAACCCTAACCCTAACCCTAACCCTAACCCTAACCCTAACCCTAACCCTAACCCTAACCCTAACCCTAACCCTAACCCTAACCCTAACCCTAACCCTAACCCTAACCCTAACCCTAACCCTAACCCTAACCCTAACCCTAACCCTAACCCTAACCCTAACCCTAACCCTAACCCTAACCCTAACCCTAACCCTAACCCTAACCCTAACCCTAACCCTAACCCTAACCCTAACCCTAACCCTAACCCTAACCCTAACCCTAACCCTAACCCTAACCCTAACCCTAACCCTAACCCTAACCCTAACCCTAACCCTAACCCTAACCCTAACCCTAACCCTAACCCTAACCCTAACCCTAACCCTAACCCTAACCCTAACCCTAACCCTAACCCTAACCCTAACCCTAACCCTAACCCTAACCCTAACCCTAACCCTAACCCTAACCCTAACCCTAACCCTAACCCTAACCCTAACCCTAACCCTAACCCTAACCCTAACCCTAACCCTAACCCTAACCCTAACCCTAACCCTAACCCTAACCCTAACCCTAACCCTAACCCTAACCCTAACCCTAACCCTAACCCTAACCCTAACCCTAACCCTAACCCTAACCCTAACCCTAACCCTAACCCTAACCCTAACCCTAACCCTAACCCTAACCCTAACCCTAACCCTAACCCTAACCCTAACCCTAACCCTAACCCTAACCCTAACCCTAACCCTAACCCTAACCCTAACCCTAACCCTAACCCTAACCCTAACCCTAACCCTAACCCTAACCCTAACCCTAACCCTAACCCTAACCCTAACCCTAACCCTAACCCTAACCCTAACCCTAACCCTAACCCTAACCCTAACCCTAACCCTAACCCTAACCCTAACCCTAACCCTAACCCTAACCCTAACCCTAACCCTAACCCTAACCCTAACCCTAACCCTAACCCTAACCCTAACCCTAACCCTAACCCTAACCCTAACCCTAACCCTAACCCTAACCCTAACCCTAACCCTAACCCTAACCCTAACCCTAACCCTAACCCTAACCCTAACCCTAACCCTAACCCTAACCCTAACCCTAACCCTAACCCTAACCCTAACCCTAACCCTAACCCTAACCCTAACCCTAACCCTAACCCTAACCCTAACCCTAACCCTAACCCTAACCCTAACCCTAACCCTAACCCTAACCCTAACCCTAACCCTAACCCTAACCCTAACCCTAACCCTAACCCTAACCCTAACCCTAACCCTAACCCTAACCCTAACCCTAACCCTAACCCTAACCCTAACCCTAACCCTAACCCTAACCCTAACCCTAACCCTAACCCTAACCCTAACCCTAACCCTAACCCTAACCCTAACCCTAACCCTAACCCTAACCCTAACCCTAACCCTAACCCTAACCCTAACCCTAACCCTAACCCTAACCCTAACCCTAACCCTAACCCTAACCCTAACCCTAACCCTAACCCTAACCCTAACCCTAACCCTAACCCTAACCCTAACCCTAACCCTAACCCTAACCCTAACCCTAACCCTAACCCTAACCCTAACCCTAACCCTAACCCTAACCCTAACCCTAACCCTAACCCTAACCCTAACCCTAACCCTAACCCTAACCCTAACCCTAACCCTAACCCTAACCCTAACCCTAACCCTAACCCTAACCCTAACCCTAACCCTAACCCTAACCCTAACCCTAACCCTAACCCTAACCCTAACCCTAACCCTAACCCTAACCCTAACCCTAACCCTAACCCTAACCCTAACCCTAACCCTAACCCTAACCCTAACCCTAACCCTAACCCTAACCCTAACCCTAACCCTAACCCTAACCCTAACCCTAACCCTAACCCTAACCCTAACCCTAACCCTAACCCTAACCCTAACCCTAACCCTAACCCTAACCCTAACCCTAACCCTAACCCTAACCCTAACCCTAACCCTAACCCTAACCCTAACCCTAACCCTAACCCTAACCCTAACCCTAACCCTAACCCTAACCCTAACCCTAACCCTAACCCTAACCCTAACCCTAACCCTAACCCTAACCCTAACCCTAACCCTAACCCTAACCCTAACCCTAACCCTAACCCTAACCCTAACCCTAACCCTAACCCTAACCCTAACCCTAACCCTAACCCTAACCCTAACCCTAACCCTAACCCTAACCCTAACCCTAACCCTAACCCTAACCCTAACCCTAACCCTAACCCTAACCCTAACCCTAACCCTAACCCTAACCCTAACCCTAACCCTAACCCTAACCCTAACCCTAACCCTAACCCTAACCCTAACCCTAACCCTAACCCTAACCCTAACCCTAACCCTAACCCTAACCCTAACCCTAACCCTAACCCTAACCCTAACCCTAACCCTAACCCTAACCCTAACCCTAACCCTAACCCTAACCCTAACCCTAACCCTAACCCTAACCCTAACCCTAACCCTAACCCTAACCCTAACCCTAACCCTAACCCTAACCCTAACCCTAACCCTAACCCTAACCCTAACCCTAACCCTAACCCTAACCCTAACCCTAACCCTAACCCTAACCCTAACCCTAACCCTAACCCTAACCCTAACCCTAACCCTAACCCTAACCCTAACCCTAACCCTAACCCTAACCCTAACCCTAACCCTAACCCTAACCCTAACCCTAACCCTAACCCTAACCCTAACCCTAACCCTAACCCTAACCCTAACCCTAACCCTAACCCTAACCCTAACCCTAACCCTAACCCTAACCCTAACCCTAACCCTAACCCTAACCCTAACCCTAACCCTAACCCTAACCCTAACCCTAACCCTAACCCTAACCCTAACCCTAACCCTAACCCTAACCCTAACCCTAACCCTAACCCTAACCCTAACCCTAACCCTAACCCTAACCCTAACCCTAACCCTAACCCTAACCCTAACCCTAACCCTAACCCTAACCCTAACCCTAACCCTAACCCTAACCCTAACCCTAACCCTAACCCTAACCCTAACCCTAACCCTAACCCTAACCCTAACCCTAACCCTAACCCTAACCCTAACCCTAACCCTAACCCTAACCCTAACCCTAACCCTAACCCTAACCCTAACCCTAACCCTAACCCTAACCCTAACCCTAACCCTAACCCTAACCCTAACCCTAACCCTAACCCTAACCCTAACCCTAACCCTAACCCTAACCCTAACCCTAACCCTAACCCTAACCCTAACCCTAACCCTAACCCTAACCCTAACCCTAACCCTAACCCTAACCCTAACCCTAACCCTAACCCTAACCCTAACCCTAACCCTAACCCTAACCCTAACCCTAACCCTAACCCTAACCCTAACCCTAACCCTAACCCTAACCCTAACCCTAACCCTAACCCTAACCCTAACCCTAACCCTAACCCTAACCCTAACCCTAACCCTAACCCTAACCCTAACCCTAACCCTAACCCTAACCCTAACCCTAACCCTAACCCTAACCCTAACCCTAACCCTAACCCTAACCCTAACCCTAACCCTAACCCTAACCCTAACCCTAACCCTAACCCTAACCCTAACCCTAACCCTAACCCTAACCCTAACCCTAACCCTAACCCTAACCCTAACCCTAACCCTAACCCTAACCCTAACCCTAACCCTAACCCTAACCCTAACCCTAACCCTAACCCTAACCCTAACCCTAACCCTAACCCTAACCCTAACCCTAACCCTAACCCTAACCCTAACCCTAACCCTAACCCTAACCCTAACCCTAACCCTAACCCTAACCCTAACCCTAACCCTAACCCTAACCCTAACCCTAACCCTAACCCTAACCCTAACCCTAACCCTAACCCTAACCCTAACCCTAACCCTAACCCTAACCCTAACCCTAACCCTAACCCTAACCCTAACCCTAACCCTAACCCTAACCCTAACCCTAACCCTAACCCTAACCCTAACCCTAACCCTAACCCTAACCCTAACCCTAACCCTAACCCTAACCCTAACCCTAACCCTAACCCTAACCCTAACCCTAACCCTAACCCTAACCCTAACCCTAACCCTAACCCTAACCCTAACCCTAACCCTAACCCTAACCCTAACCCTAACCCTAACCCTAACCCTAACCCTAACCCTAACCCTAACCCTAACCCTAACCCTAACCCTAACCCTAACCCTAACCCTAACCCTAACCCTAACCCTAACCCTAACCCTAACCCTAACCCTAACCCTAACCCTAACCCTAACCCTAACCCTAACCCTAACCCTAACCCTAACCCTAACCCTAACCCTAACCCTAACCCTAACCCTAACCCTAACCCTAACCCTAACCCTAACCCTAACCCTAACCCTAACCCTAACCCTAACCCTAACCCTAACCCTAACCCTAACCCTAACCCTAACCCTAACCCTAACCCTAACCCAACCCTAACCCTAACCCTAACCCTAACCCTAACCCTAACCCTAACCCTAACCCTAACCCTAACCCTAACCCTAACCCTAACCCTAACCCTAACCCTAACCCTAACCCTAACCCTAACCCTAACCCTAACCCTAACCCTAACCCTAACCCTAACCCTAACCCTAACCCTAACCCTAACCCTAACCCTAACCCTAACCCTAACCCTAACCCTAACCCTAACCCTAACCCTAACCCTAACCCTAACCCTAACCCTAACCCTAACCCTAACCCTAACCCTAACCCTAACCCTAACCCTAACCCTAACCCTAACCCTAACCCTAACCCTAACCCTAACCCTAACCCTAACCCTAACCCTAACCCTAACCCTAACCCTAACCCTAACCCTAACCCTAACCCTAACCCTAACCCTAACCCTAACCCTAACCCTAACCCTAACCCTAACCCTAACCCTAACCCTAACCCTAACCCTAACCCTAACCCTAACCCTAACCCTAACCCTAACCCTAACCCTAACCCTAACCCTAACCCTAACCCTAACCCTAACCCTAACCCTAACCCTAACCCTAACCCTAACCCTAACCCTAACCCTAACCCTAACCCTAACCCTAACCCTAACCCTAACCCTAACCCTAACCCTAACCCTAACCCTAACCCTAACCCTAACCCTAACCCTAACCCTAACCCTAACCCTAACCCTAACCCTAACCCTAACCCTAACCCTAACCCTAACCCTAACCCTAACCCTAACCCTAACCCTAACCCTAACCCTAACCCTAACCCTAACCCTAACCCTAACCCTAACCCTAACCCTAACCCTAACCCTAACCCTAACCCTAACCCTAACCCTAACCCTAACCCTAACCCTAACCCTAACCCTAACCCTAACCCTAACCCTAACCCTAACCCTAACCCTAACCCTAACCCTAACCCTAACCCTAACCCTAACCCTAACCCTAACCCTAACCCTAACCCTAACCCTAACCCTAACCCTAACCCTAACCCTAACCCTAACCCTAACCCTAACCCTAACCCTAACCCTAACCCTAACCCTAACCCTAACCCTAACCCTAACCCTAACCCTAACCCTAACCCTAACCCTAACCCTAACCCTAACCCTAACCCTAACCCTAACCCTAACCCTAACCCTAACCCTAACCCTAACCCTAACCCTAACCCTAACCCTAACCCTAACCCTAACCCTAACCCTAACCCTAACCCTAACCCTAACCCTAACCCTAACCCTAACCCTAACCCTAACCCTAACCCTAACCCTAACCCTAACCCTAACCCTAACCCTAACCCTAACCCTAACCCTAACCCTAACCCTAACCCTAACCCTAACCCTAACCCTAACCCTAACCCTAACCCTAACCCTAACCCTAACCCTAACCCTAACCCTAACCCTAACCCTAACCCTAACCCTAACCCTAACCCTAACCCTAACCCTAACCCTAACCCTAACCCTAACCCTAACCCTAACCCTAACCCTAACCCTAACCCTAACCCTAACCCTAACCCTAACCCTAACCCTAACCCTAACCCTAACCCTAACCCTAACCCTAACCCTAACCCTAACCCTAACCCTAACCCTAACCCTAACCCTAACCCTAACCCTAACCCTAACCCTAACCCTAACCCTAACCCTAACCCTAACCCTAACCCTAACCCTAACCCTAACCCTAACCCTAACCCTAACCCTAACCCTAACCCTAACCCTAACCCTAACCCTAACCCTAACCCTAACCCTAACCCTAACCCTAACCCTAACCCTAACCCTAACCCTAACCCTAACCCTAACCCTAACCCTAACCCTAACCCTAACCCTAACCCTAACCCTAACCCTAACCCTAACCCTAACCCTAACCCTAACCCTAACCCTAACCCTAACCCTAACCCTAACCCTAACCCTAACCCTAACCCTAACCCTAACCCTAACCCTAACCCTAACCCTAACCCTAACCCTAACCCTAACCCTAACCCTAACCCTAACCCTAACCCTAACCCTAACCCTAACCCTAACCCTAACCCTAACCCTAACCCTAACCCTAACCCTAACCCTAACCCTAACCCTAACCCTAACCCTAACCCTAACCCTAACCCTAACCCTAACCCTAACCCTAACCCTAACCCTAACCCTAACCCTAACCCTAACCCTAACCCTAACCCTAACCCTAACCCTAACCCTAACCCTAACCCTAACCCTAACCCTAACCCTAACCCTAACCCTAACCCTAACCCTAACCCTAACCCTAACCCTAACCCTAACCCTAACCCTAACCCTAACCCTAACCCTAACCCTAACCCTAACCCTAACCCTAACCCTAACCCTAACCCTAACCCTAACCCTAACCCTAACCCTAACCCTAACCCTAACCCTAACCCTAACCCTAACCCTAACCCTAACCCTAACCCTAACCCTAACCCTAACCCTAACCCTAACCCTAACCCTAACCCTAACCCTAACCCTAACCCTAACCCTAACCCTAACCCTAACCCTAACCCTAACCCTAACCCTAACCCTAACCCTAACCCTAACCCTAACCCTAACCCTAACCCTAACCCTAACCCTAACCCTAACCCTAACCCTAACCCTAACCCTAACCCTAACCCTAACCCTAACCCTAACCCTAACCCTAACCCTAACCCTAACCCTAACCCTAACCCTAACCCTAACCCTAACCCTAACCCTAACCCTAACCCTAACCCTAACCCTAACCCTAACCCTAACCCTAACCCTAACCCTAACCCTAACCCTAACCCTAACCCTAACCCTAACCCTAACCCTAACCCTAACCCTAACCCTAACCCTAACCCTAACCCTAACCCTAACCCTAACCCTAACCCTAACCCTAACCCTAACCCTAACCCTAACCCTAACCCTAACCCTAACCCTAACCCTAACCCTAACCCTAACCCTAACCCTAACCCTAACCCTAACCCTAACCCTAACCCTAACCCTAACCCTAACCCTAACCCTAACCCTAACCCTAACCCTAACCCTAACCCTAACCCTAACCCTAACCCTAACCCTAACCCTAACCCTAACCCTAACCCTAACCCTAACCCTAACCCTAACCCTAACCCTAACCCTAACCCTAACCCTAACCCTAACCCTAACCCTAACCCTAACCCTAACCCTAACCCTAACCCTAACCCTAACCCTAACCCTAACCCTAACCCCTAACCCTAACCCTAACCCTAACCCTAACCCTAACCCTAACCCTAACCCTAACCCTAACCCTAACCCTAACCCTAACCCTAACCCTAACCCTAACCCTAACCCTAACCCTAACCCTAACCCTAACCCTAACCCTAACCCTAACCCTAACCCTAACCCTAACCCTAACCCTAACCCTAACCCTAACCCTAACCCTAACCCTAACCCTAACCCTAACCCTAACCCTAACCCTAACCCTAACCCTAACCCTAACCCTAACCCTAACCCTAACCCTAACCCTAACCCTAACCCTAACCCTAACCCTAACCCTAACCCTAACCCTAACCCTAACCCTAACCCTAACCCTAACCCTAACCCTAACCCTAACCCTAACCCTAACCCTAACCCTAACCCTAACCCTAACCCTAACCCTAACCCTAACCCTAACCCTAACCCTAACCCTAACCCTAACCCTAACCCTAACCCTAACCCTAACCCTAACCCTAACCCTAACCCTAACCCTAACCCTAACCCTAACCCTAACCCTAACCCTAACCCAACCCTAACCCTAACCCTAACCCTAACCCTAACCCTAACCCTAACCCTAACCCTAACCCTAACCCTAACCCTAACCCTAACCCTAACCCTAACCCTAACCCTAACCCTAACCCTAACCCTAACCCTAACCCTAACCCTAACCCTAACCCTAACCCTAACCCTAACCCTAACCCTAACCCTAACCCTAACCCTAACCCTAACCCTAACCCTAACCCTAACCCTAACCCTAACCCTAACCCTAACCCTAACCCTAACCCTAACCCTAACCCTAACCCTAACCCTAACCCTAACCCTAACCCTAACCCTAACCCTAACCCTAACCCTAACCCTAACCCTAACCCTAACCCTAACCCTAACCCTAACCCTAACCCTAACCCTAACCCTAACCCTAACCCTAACCCTAACCCTAACCCTAACCCTAACCCTAACCCTAACCCTAACCCTAACCCTAACCCTAACCCTAACCCTAACCCTAACCCTAACCCTAACCCTAACCCTAACCCTAACCCTAACCCTAACCCTAACCCTAACCCTAACCCTAACCCTAACCCTAACCCTAACCCTAACCCTAACCCTAACCCTAACCCTAACCCTAACCCTAACCCTAACCCTAACCCTAACCCTAACCCTAACCCTAACCCTAACCCTAACCCTAACCCTAACCCTAACCCTAACCCTAACCCTAACCCTAACCCTAACCCTAACCCTAACCCTAACCCTAACCCTAACCCTAACCCTAACCCTAACCCTAACCCTAACCCTAACCCTAACCCTAACCCTAACCCTAACCCTAACCCTAACCCTAACCCTAACCCTAACCCTAACCCTAACCCTAACCCTAACCCTAACCCTAACCCTAACCCTAACCCTAACCCTAACCCTAACCCTAACCCTAACCCTAACCCTAACCCTAACCCTAACCCTAACCCTAACCCTAACCCTAACCCTAACCCTAACCCTAACCCTAACCCTAACCCTAACCCTAACCCTAACCCTAACCCTAACCCTAACCCTAACCCTAACCCTAACCCTAACCCTAACCCTAACCCTAACCCTAACCCTAACCCTAACCCTAACCCTAACCCTAACCCTAACCCTAACCCTAACCCTAACCCTAACCCTAACCCTAACCCTAACCCTAACCCTAACCCTAACCCTAACCCTAACCCTAACCCTAACCCTAACCCTAACCCTAACCCTAACCCTAACCCTAACCCTAACCCTAACCCTAACCCTAACCCTAACCCTAACCCTAACCCTAACCCTAACCCTAACCCTAACCCTAACCCTAACCCTAACCCTAACCCTAACCCTAACCCTAACCCTAACCCTAACCCTAACCCTAACCCTAACCCTAACCCTAACCCTAACCCTAACCCTAACCCTAACCCTAACCCTAACCCTAACCCTAACCCTAACCCTAACCCTAACCCTAACCCTAACCCTAACCCTAACCCTAACCCTAACCCTAACCCTAACCCTAACCCTAACCCTAACCCTAACCCTAACCCTAACCCTAACCCTAACCCTAACCCTAACCCTAACCCTAACCCTAACCCTAACCCTAACCCTAACCCTAACCCTAACCCTAACCCTAACCCTAACCCTAACCCTAACCCTAACCCTAACCCTAACCCTAACCCTAACCCTAACCCTAACCCTAACCCTAACCCTAACCCTAACCCTACCCTAACCCTAACCCTAACCCTAACCCTAACCCTAACCCTAACCCTAACCCTAACCCTAACCCTAACCCTAACCCTAACCCTAACCCTAACCCTAACCCTAACCCTAACCCTAACCCTAACCCTAACCCTAACCCTAACCCTAACCCTAACCCTAACCCTAACCCTAACCCTAACCCTAACCCTAACCCTAACCCTAACCCTAACCCTAACCCTAACCCTAACCCTAACCCTAACCCTAACCCTAACCCTAACCCTAACCCTAACCCTAACCCTAACCCTAACCCTAACCCTAACCCTAACCCTAACCCTAACCCTAACCCTAACCCTAACCCTAACCCTAACCCTAACCCTAACCCTAACCCTAACCCTAACCCTAACCCTAACCCTAACCCTAACCCTAACCCTAACCCTAACCCTAACCCTAACCCTAACCCTAACCCTAACCCTAACCCTAACCCTAACCCTAACCCTAACCCTAACCCTAACCCTAACCCTAACCCTAACCCTAACCCTAACCCCTAACCCCTAACCCCTAACCCCTAACCCTAACCCTAACCCCTAACCCCTAACCCCTAACCCCTAACCCCTAACCCCTAACCCCTAACCCCTAACCCCTAACCCCTAACCCCTAACCCCTAACCCTCTAACCCCTAACGCCTAACCCCTAACCCCTAACCCTAACCCCTAACCCCTAACCCCTAACCCCTAACCCCTAACCCCTAACCCTAACCCTAACCCTAACCCTAACCCTAACCCTAACCCTAACCCTAACCCTAACCCTAACCCTAACCCTAACCATAATCTACTTTCAGCTGTAACGTCTTGTCTAATGGTAATGTCTCATTAGCATTGTTGTTTTTACTGTTTCACTTAGAAGTCCATGACGCTCCATATACCGGTTGGTTCCCATAGTCTGGTTATTCGGTGACATCCCGAATGTCGTCATGTACTCGCCTTATCGCTACCTAGAAATAAGATGAGTATGCGAGCTAATTCATAGTGTATTACTCCAAGGAAACTTTAAAGATGGTCTGTCTCTTCATATAACAAGTTGTATGTAGTTTCCTGGGTGTAAAATAATACATATGAATTGAAGACCCTTGTCAGGAAATTACTCCATCAATTAATATTGATTTTATTTTGAATTTTCTGGTATAAAGTATACATATAATCAATTTGGGACAATTTACGGCTCGCGCTCGTTATGAGTGTACCATGTGGGATACCAGGAGACAGGAGCGATTGCTTTCGCATCCGTAATTTTTAATTCATGGGGGCTATAATTAGCACTCTTTGTCAAAATGTTTCTGGTCTAACTGTTGATTCAATATTTTGAGCTATTTGAAGGTATATTTATAACCTTTCCCATCTCAGTTAAATTATGGGCATGTGAAAGTGTTACTGGACATAGGTCCATCACACAATAACATTTTATTTGAGAAAAGCCCAACTTACGATTATATTATGCGCACAATCACACCTGTCTTCTGAATTGCGAGAGAAAATAAGTGTTCTCATCGTGTTTTCCTTGTTGGAAGGACTGATAACTCTTTCTAAAATTCTAAAAATTCCATCATTCTATTTCAAGAATATTCAATCAAAATTAAACATTTTCACTCTTTATAACTACATATCTCTGTGGGATCCATGTGGGTTACTAACTAATTACCTCGTAAATGCATTATTAGATTGCTCTTCTGTTCCTGTTTCGCTTTTTTGTATATGAAGGAGCTCTGTAGCTTCATCACTCGAGTCAGGTCTTCGTCCTATAGATATTTCATCACCATGGCGTTTATCTCCATGGACGAGTCTGTGTCCCGAGTCGAGCATAATAGAGTTGTAATTTATGTTCGGAATTATGGTGGAATTCATCGATGGATGGTCATACCTGTAAAATTAGGACAGAAATGTTAAACATGGGTCAGATATTGGTAATGTTTAACATGCTAACCATGGATCCTTTATAGGTAACTAGCAGATTAGCCCGCCACTGACGGGATTGGTCCCATGGCTTTGGTCGATTCATTAATTTTTGTTTTTCAAGGTAACTCCGTACAGGCACGCAGACAGCATGCTGTCATTTGCAGGTACCCGTTTCAAGGTCATGTTGGGTGGACAAAATAACCCGACAAAAATATTCCCCGTCCCGAGTTGACCATACATAACAAATTTCACGTCGATGTCACCGCTGACGACCGAGATATCGCCCAAGGTCATTGTGGGTACCCGTTTCAAGGTCAAGATCACCTCAGGCGGACAAACTGACCTGACGAAAATCTCCCCCATCCCTTGGAAGCCCTAAGTACGAAATATCCTCTTGTTGATGATTCATTCCCATAACGAATACGAATGTATTCTAATTTATTTATTATCACAAAATATGCCAAGAATATGAGACTAGCCTACACAGCACATTAGTTCAGCCCAATATAAGATTTCCAAGCACTTAGCAACTAATCTCATTAGCATTGTTGTTTTTACTGTTTCACTTAGAAGTCCATGACGCTCCATATACCGGTTGGTTCCCATAGTCTGGTTATTCGGTGACATCCCGAATGTCGTCATGTACTCGCCTTATCGCTACCTAGAAATAAGATGAGTATGCGAGCTAATTCATAGTGTATTACTCCAAGGAAACTTTAAAGATGGTCTGTCTCTTCATATAACAAGTTGTATGTAGTTTCCTGGGTGTAAAATAATACATATGAATTGAAGACCCTTGTCAGGAAATTACTCCATCAATTAATATTGATTTTATTTTGAATTTTCTGGTATAAAGTATACATATAATCAATTTGGGACAATTTACGGCTCGCGCTCGTTATGAGTGTACCATGTGGGATACCAGGAGACAGGAGCGATTGCTTTCGCATCCGTAATTTTTAATTCATGGGGGCTATAATTAGCACTCTTTGTCAAAATGTTTCTGGTCTAACTGTTGATTCAATATTTTGAGCTATTTGAAGGTATATTTATAACCTTTCCCATCTCAGTTAAATTATGGGCATGTGAAAGTGTTACTGGACATAGGTCCATCACACAATAACATTTTATTTGAGAAAAGCCCAACTTACGATTATATTATGCGCACAATCACACCTGTCTTCTGAATTGCGAGAGAAAATAAGTGTTCTCACCGTGTTTTCCTTGTTGGAAGGACTGATAACTCTTTCTAAAATTCTAAAAATTCCATCATTCTATTTCAAGAATATTCAATCAAAATTAAACATTTTCACTCTTTATAACTACATATCTCTGTGGGATCCATGTGGGTTACTAACTAATTACCTCGTAAATGCATTATTAGATTGCTCTTCTGTTCCTGTTTCGCTTTTTTGTATATGAAGGAGCTCTGTAGCTTCATCACTCGAGTCAGGTCTTCGTCCTATAGATATTTCATCACCATGGCGTTTATCTCCATGGACGAGTCTGTGTCCCGAGTCGAGCATAATAGAGTTGTAATTTATGTTCGGAATTATGGTGGAATTCATCGATGGATGGTCATACCTGTAAAATTAGGACAGAAATGTTAAACATGGGTCAGATATTGGTAATGTTTAACATGCTAACCATGGATCCTTTATAGGTAACTAGCAGATTAGCCCGCCACTGACGGGATTGGTCCCATGGCTTTGGTCGATTCATTAATTTTTGTTTTTCAAGGTAACTCCGTACAGGCACGCAGACAGCATGCTGTCATTTGCAGGTACCCGTTTCAAGGTCATGTTGGGTGGACAAAATAACCCGACAAAAATATTCCCCGTCCCGAGTTGACCATACATAACAAATTTCACGTCGATGTCACCGCTGACGACCGAGATATCGCCCAAGGTCATTGTGGGTACCCGTTTCAAGGTCAAGATCACCTCAGGCGGACAAACTGACCTGACGAAAATCTCCCCCATCCCTTGGAAGCCCTAAGTACGAAATATCCTCTTGTTGATGATTCATTCCCATAACGAATACGAATGTATTCTAATTTATTTATTATCACAAAATATGCCAAGAATATGAGACTAGCCTACACAGCACATTAGTTCAGCCCAATATAAGATTTCCAAGCACTTAGCAACTAATCGATATAAATAACTGGCTTCAGATGCAATTCAGCTGAACTTTTAAAAGCACAACAAATTATTCTGCTGACCGCTTTTAGTGATTTAGGCCAGATTAGGTCAACAATTTGTGATGTCATGTTCGTGTTACGGTCTGTGTTATTGGGGTATGAAACGGGTGACCCAATTGACAGTTAACCAATCACCAAACAGGATTTAGTGTAACACAGATGTGCTATGTAAATATTTGCCTATAAAGGCATTTAAAGTGGTTTATTTTGATTGTAATAAAATATCATGGTGAAGTCTAAATTAAATTTTCACGTGATTGAGGGTGACAACAAGTTCTCCTTCTTGGTATGCTCCAAAGATTGATGTGTGATTTCTGTTCTAAAAATAGCCCCTAAAAGTTGTCCTGGTGATGTGATAAGAAATTCTAATTAAAATTTAATTAACTGATAAATACTTTTCCTGACAGGTGTCCTCGTTTCGTATCTATTTATATTTCGTGTAAGATATAGACCAACTTTATTTATCGAAACATGAGTTATTTCTTAAATTTTTAAACAGTCACGGACATATTCAATTTTAAAATTATGATCAATTTAGATTCGTAATTTAATATTCCAGTAAAAATTTAAAAATAAGACCCTTTGATGAGGCATTCTTCAGTGACATCACAGAGGTTTTCCATTATTCTCCAAAGGAAAGAACTGGGCGGTCATCCTACTTGCATACGTTTCAATTTCTGAATACCTATGACGTGTACACATTTGTATTAACCTTGAGCTGTGCTGGTGCAACATAGAATACCCTGTGTCATGCATTCTCTTATATAACAAAATGCACTGGCTAACAAGATCAAAGCAAATATTGTTAGGCCAATGCATTCTCTTATATATACAAGGCGCCCTATGGCAGGGTTTCTGCTAGGGGTCGGGGAATTGGGCCGGTAGCTGCTAAGGGGAAAATCTAGTTAATAATTTCCTTGTAGGAACCCTGATTTATCTACATGTGCTTTCGCCATATAGGTCTATAATCTAGAAGTGTTAGATATTGTAATTGGCAGATCGTTTTATCTCCTACATATATTTTCTACCAATGTTGTCAAGCTATCAAACCCTCTAATTCCACAAGAAATATAAATTTATTGTGATCTTTAAAAAAATACAATGGAGTCTACAAATAAATAATCCATAGATATATATGTAGCCATTTAAACAACCAGAACTTATTTACGGATGTGTGACAACAAGAAATTTCAGAATAACAGTTGCAAAGACCTTGAATTATGCCTTCATTTTATTTAACACACCGGTAATCCACCCTGAGATCTGAATTTAAACCTAAATTATGGTAGAACCTGTGCAAAAATATAAAGTGGAAAGTATTTTGCGACATAAAACATAGACAATCGCCAATTTTTTTTCGTGACTTAACTGCAACATAACTAGCTCAACTACAAAGAGATGTATTCTAGTGATGCCACCACCATGTCGGTTCTGGTATACACTTTCGTTCAGCGTCTGTATTTTTGCAAAGATATCAAATAACGGTGTCCTCTAAAATTCCTTATTGATATCCCAACAAGATGGAAGAAGTTTTATACACTATACTTTTATACACATATGTAGCAGGGGCAATCTGGGCTGCGGGAAATTGGACCTTAAACATTTAAATCAACTGGCGGTTCAATAGGGGAAAACTTGGCTAGGGGAATGGGGCCATTGAGGGGGTTCCAAGCGGGTATAGCAAAATTTCAGAAAGCTCCAATCATGGAAGTGTTGAGCTACCCTTATGGAGCCTCTCACATATGTGAGCAGGCGACACTCAGCCACATTTATGGGGCTCACTTCAGGAAGTGACTCACCTGTGCCTTCTGAGTGCATCTTTGAATCAGGCCTCCATTGTAAGGGGATTCTGTGGGGTGTCTGAAGAGTTACTGAAACAGAAATCCATTGTTAGAGGCTTCTGTGGGGTGTCTGAAGAGTTACTGAAACAGAAATCCATTGTTAGAGGCTTCTGTGGGGTGTCTGAAGAGTTACTGAAACAGAAATCCATCGTTAGAGGCTTGTGGGGTGTCTGAAGAGTTACTGAAACAGAAATCCATCGTTAGAGGCTGCTGTGGGGTGTCTGAAGAGTTACTGAAACAGTAATCCATTGTTAGAGGCTGCTGTGGGGTGTCTGAAGAGCTACTGGAACAGAAATCCAGCGTTAGAGGCTTCACAAATGAATGTCAGAAGTCACTCAACTTAACAGCTTTGACTAGAAGGCTGCCACAATTCATCACAATTGGTTATGCATCGTGTTTTAAAGTACATGATGCAATGCATCATACTGGGATGGTGTAATGTGATTTAAAAAACAATTTACGGACTGGTATGCAGAGTTATCAATAGTCAGAAATATAAACTTTTCCACTCAAAACTTCCCATCTGGGCAGATCTGGGGACTGTATTAGCTGTGATAGTAAAATCGCAATTCGCATCGCATCATGAAGGTCTGAATCGTTGCAGCCCTAAATTGCAGGTGTTAAATATCTATGCCAAGTTGAAAACAAATTGACTGAAAAATGTAGGAAAACAAGCTCAGACAAAGTTGAGTCCAGATAGACAGACAGACGGACATACCCCTATAACTTGAAACACAATATAACTTTCTGAATTTTGTTTTCTATGACATGCACTTTTAATCCAGACTTCTTCGTAGGGTCACTGTTGAGGTTTATTCAGCTGTTGTCATGGAAACGGACCAAATTTCATCAAATAATCAGAAATAATTTTTTTTTTTCATAAACCGGACATTTAAAGCGTGTATTGAAGCAAAGCATATTATGGCAACGCGTTACAGATGTCTGAAAACCCTTTTCAACCATAACTATGTTCCAACCAGTATTAAATAGGATGTACATATAGGTTATAAGGGTTTTGGGGTGAAAATTGTGATTTTTACCAAAAATGCGATAATTTTGAAATTGGAAAATTTATTAGGTACCACATTGATTACAGTAATAATTTATGCACACTGTAATAGCTGCATATGTCTACTTAAAATGTATTTTGATAAAACTGCCGAAAATGCCCAATACCTTGAGAAATACCTGTTACCATGGAAACGAAATTGAAAAATATACAAAAAATGGCATTATTGGATAGAAATGAAGTCCTATAATCCTTGCGACACAATATAACCATCATCACATCATCAGCAGCATTATTGTCATCATGACCGCCATCAGAACATCATCATATCAATGGAACGCAATAGCTGCCTTATGTTAAAGGCACACAATCCGATTAAATTGTTCCCATATCATCAAATTCCAACAACAACATTTCTTGAAATGCCGCTTCATTTATCAGAATCGACTAATTGACAAAAAAATAATGCTAACCACTCTCAACTACAGTATAACATTTCCCAAAAAAGCAGGAAAAACATTTTGTTCTGACGCAATGTGGTATCGAGAGTATGTCAATCGGCATTCGCCGAATATCTGCCAGGCCGCAAATATTCCAAGTGGTGAAAAATTACAGATTAAAAAAATTGATATCTGATAACTCTGAGCTACTCGAATCAAATATTTTTCACCCCAGAAGCAAAATAAATCGTAATTTAGGAGCGTTAATTCGGATTGTGCATCTTTAAGCTCATGCAATATATCTGATTATTATATCAATATATAGCTCACTTGCCATTGTATGCAGCTACTTTGTCAATATATGTGGTTAGTTGGTCAATACATGCAGCTACTTTGCCAATATATGCAGCTATTGTTTGTCAATACATGTATATGCAGTTAGTTAGTCAATATAGTGTGGTCGTCGGGATGTTGAACCTGGAAAAAATTGTTATAAAGCTGGTTTTGGTCTCATTTTGCGCGCAAAAGTATCAGGAATAACATATCCAAAATCCGTTAAAATCCGCCTTGGGGAAAATTCAGGATTCAAGATGGCGTCCAATGTGGCGGCCAACGATTATAAATATTCCCCAATCAGCATTAGTCCATTGTGAGGTAGGGGTAATGAGTTTGCTCTCGTACAAATGTCATCACGTTTGACAAAGGATTCCACGGGAGTCACACTGACCAAATATCAGTCACAGAGTAAAAAGATGGCAACCAAAATGGCCGCTAAAATGACAATTATTTCTTTTGTTTATTTTGTTGATCGAAATCAGCCAGTGATGACCAGAATGAGAAATACTTCATGATTTCGACACTTGTGTGTCAAATATATCATTTATACTCAGACCTCACCCTCGTCATCTATCAGAACCTCTTCTGAATTCACGCAGCCCTCTCCACGACAATCTCCACAAGCGATAACACATTTCAGACCATGTTTGCGACATGTACACACATTGGTGTCACATGGTTTTTTTATGACATCTTACACTTGCACCGTACAAACTTGAGCAATTCGTCTGGGGCTGCATTCTGGTCAGTCATGACTGGGGAAAGATCCTCACCACGTCGTTCCCAACCCCACCCTCAGCATTCAATACGTCATTATTCAGTGTATAAGATCGGTTGATAACCCCGCCCAGAATCTGCTACTTCTACGGGCTACATGGAAGCCATGTTCCTCAAACACTGATGTACCCAAGGATGCTTCACTGGTAATTCTAGCATCATTTGGAGATATAGTCTGCAGCTCTTTGCGTAATTTATATGACTAGTGGCTGCGAAGAGGTTCAGCATCTTCCCTAATGTTACAATATGCAGATTCCAATCCCCTGTTCGCTCAGCACGGATGAAGTTCTTTAGGGTTTGCACATAATCCATATACTGCACCCACAATTTTGCTGTGAGGGATTCTTTGACAAGCAGTGATTTATAACCATTGATACATTGCTCGACCTTCAACAGTTCAGTTGAGTCCGCAGCCGCGGATATAGGAACAACACCAATTTCAATCTCTTCACGCAGTTTTTGTATTCTGTCCATTTCACTCTGGTGCATTTTGCCCATCGTGTTTTCACCAACAACGTGTACATCACCCTGTTGCATGTGTGAGGCTTCTATGTCATCTTGTTCCATTACCGATTCGATGTCCGCAGAACTGCCGTCCTTTTCAACTGGGACAACTTCAGCTATCAACTTATTGAAAAGCGCAGCCTCAACTAGGTAGTAACCACGCAATGCCCTCGACACTGCCTTTCCAGATATCATATGGGTCACTGTGTTCTGACCGTACACTTTCTCCAAAGCTTCTTCTAACCCCGACCCCTTCATCATCGAACCGATACTCCCCATGAAGCTCATTACAGTGTGAAATCCGCCCAGCCTACACACTATGTTCATCGACTTAGAACTTATTATGTTTACAGCCTTGAGCCACATCGGCTGGTCGAAAGTGATACATGGCGTGTGGATGTTCAATCTACGTGCCTGTTCCTCAACATAAATGAGTGTAGAATAAATGCAATCGTCATCTGACGGATTCAGATCGATGATGGGAAGGAACAGAACATCTGATTTCTCAGCGGTCAGAGTGTCGTCCTGCGAGTAAGCACTTTGCATGAAACCTGACCAGTTCGCGCTAGGGTTTTCACTCTTACTGAAAAAGCATGCTGAGTGCCACAGCAGATCTGTGCTGAGGTCAGATGGGAGGGTATATGGTGTGGCCAACTGAAGAAGAGGTTGCAGTTTGATATTGGAAATTGCTTTGCCAATAACATCAACATATTGGGAGATGGACACTCCTTTGTTTTTCACGAGCTCATCAACCCTCAACCGCTTTTGTCTCATGATTACACGCGATTTCATGTTCAGTGCTGATTGATTCATGGGTGCAGATATTGCAACTATCCCCATTCCATGGAAGGTCCCCTTGCCATCTAGAGTTGCTATGTTGTGGTCGACATTATCTGCCACCCACTGAACGAAGGCACCGGGTGCATAGTCAGTTAGTATTTGACTGGGCGTTTCGGTCTGAATGACGGATTGCTTGTACCTCTCAACTTCATCGTGGGTAACAGAGAATCCAAACCGGGATAACTCGTTCACTAGCCATTTGGAACCAAACACATTGTCCATTTCTACACCCCGTCCAAACAGCGTTGGTGTTATAACCGAATGTGGACGAGCACCCTGTACAATGTAATGACCGATGCTATTCTGCTTGACATCGGACGGAATTAAAATCTTTAGTAGGCTTTGCATGTGATTCGGGATCCAATTTCATCCCTGACTAATACTAGATATAGCGTCACTGGGTGGATAAGATTCGCGACTGTAATCGCCTCCCTTATTTGTGCTTTTATTATTCTTGATGCAGTCAAGACAATCCTGTCTGCCTCCTCATCTAAATCCTGTTTTTTATCAGTGTACCACTTTTCATTTATAATGAATTTGGCCATATTTCGAAAACAAACGACATCCTTCCGTCCCTTAACCTCGGCGAAGAAAATGAATTCTGCATAGTATTCCTCTAAGTTACCTTTCAAACTTTTAATAGTATAAACCTCTGACTCGCCTGCGAATTCAACCATTCTGGAATGTAACTCACTAACAGTGTATAATTCAGCACCAGCTTCTGTCTCGAGCCAATTACAAATCGTTTCGAACCAATGTTTCATACCCTGATCTGATCTTCGACTTGCTTTTCCTGTCTCGGGTTGACTCACATCCTTGCCTTGCAAGAATCGAGTCAGATATCCGTGGTGGTAAACGGCCTATGCTGCTACCAAGCCAATGCGCCCTTGAATGCGCTTCTCCACGGCATATGCTAAAGCATCCTGTCTATGCGCACAGCATTGTAAGAGCTTGTCCCTGAAAGGGATGGTCTCTACTTGGCTCATTGGTGTGGACCTATCTGGGTGTCTAACATCAGTGCTTGTATGAACTCCACATATTAAGCAGTCTTCTGCTATATTGATTGGCGTTGCATCAGATCGTAGTCTTTTCGCTTCTGAAACCACCAAATTATCTTGTGTCTTTCGTTTTGTGTCGGTAAAATCTCTCCGGCAACCTGCATGCACCAGCACTTTGTCGACAGGCGTCACCTGGCTGCGCGCGGTGTGGTATTGTTTCAAATTAGGTCGCCCCCGTTGTCCGCAAAAGCTTATGAGAGTCACAATACCTTTTGCCCCCACCTTTACCGTTGGATCATTAAAAAAACCAAAACCACATATGACACAGAGGTCTTCAGCTGGGTGAAGCTCATCGCCGACGGTACGATTGTCGGCCCGTTATCAACAATGAGAAATGAAATAGAGCGAGAATAAATATGCAATAATAAAACAGAACACGAGAACAACGAATGAAGCAATCAAATTAACCAAAACAAATCTCCTGCGTACGTTGTCACCGTTAGGTTTCAACAGGAAACATGTGTCCGACTCCTAAAAAAGCTACTTTTACAACTTTCACAATTAGAGATACAAATCGAAGTGATATATTAGAAACAACTGAACAATGCGACTTGTGGTTTGCACAACTGCAGTGAAGTGCGTTATGTCGTTCTATGATAACGTGCTCTATCACTGGAGCGCACACATGGATTATTGTGGTATTTTCCTCCAACGCTCACAAAACGCTCTTTATGTATGGTATTTTACTCAACGCTCTTTATTGCTGAGGGCAAATATGGCTTACACTGTGGTGGGTCATGTTGTCGTATCATCATATGACAATTATCCATGCGAACTCAAATGACTGTAACAAAATTTCCCCAAAGCGGATTTTAGCGGATTTTGGATATATTGTTGTCCAAACATTCCCGGTCAAAATGACACCAAAACTGGCTTTATAACAATTTTTTCTACGTTCACCCTCCAAACTCACCACGACGACTATACTAGTGTGGTCGTCGGGAGGTTGAACCTGGAAAAAATTGTTATAAAGCTGGTTTTGGTCTCATTTTGCGCGCAAAAGTATCAGGAATAACATATCCAAAATCCGTTAAAATCCGCCTTGGGGAAAATTCAGGATTCAAGATGGCGTCCAATGTGGCGGCCAACGATTATAAATATTCCCCAATCAGCATTAGTCCATTGTGAGGTAGGGGTAATGAGTTTGCTCTCGTACAAATGTCATCACGTTTGACAAAGGATTCCACGGGAGTCACACTGACCAAATATCAGTCACAGAGTAAAAAGATGGCAACCAAAATGGCCGCTAAAATGACAATTATTTCTTTTGTTTATTTTGTTGATCGAAATCAGCCAGTGATGACCAGAATGAGAAATACTTCATGATTTCGACACTTGTGTGTCAAATATATCATTTATACTCAGACCTCACCCTCGTCATCTATCAGAACCTCTTCTGAATTCACGCAGCCCTCTCCACGACAATCTCCACAAGCGATAACACATTTCAGACCATGTTTGCGACATGTACACACATTGGTGTCACATGGTTTTTTTATGACATCTTACACTTGCACCGTACAAACTTGAGCAATTCGTCTGGGGCTGCATTCTGGTCAGTCATGACTGGGGAAAGATCCTCACCACGTCGTTCCCAACCCCACCCCTCAGCATTCAATACGTCATTATTCAGTGTATAAGATCGGTTGATAACCCCGCCCAGAATCTGCTACTTCTACGGGCTACATGGAAGCCATGTTCCTCAAACACTGATGTACCCAAGGATGCTTCACTGGTAATTCTAATATATGCAGTTAATTTGTCGGTAATAGACACGTTTAATATCAGCGCGTGCGATGACGTCACGGCGTTCTTCAAATAACTTGCGATCGCTGTAGTTTATGATTGTTGTTTTCGATGAATATTTCGCGTTGCTTCGGGTTTATTTGATCATGTGATAAAAGGTATCTCACACTCGACCTATTTTATACGTAATTTATCAACCTCGTCCTCTAAATTCTATTTGAGCCTCGGTAAACCTCGGCTCAAATCGAATTTAGTGACCTCGGTTGATAAATTCCGTATAAAATAGAAACTCATGTGAGATCCTCTATATATATATAATGGAACATCGCGCTCCGTGTATAATGATGAACTAACAATATATATTGAAAAGAGCGATGCACTGCATATAATGACAAATTAACTGCATATATTGACTAACTAACTGCATATACATGTATTGACAAACAATAGCTGCATATATTGGCAAAGTAGCTGCATGTATTGACCAACTAACCACATATATTGACAAAGTAGCTGCATACAATGGCAAGTGAGCTATATATTGATATAATAATCAGATATATTGCATGAGCTTAAAGATGCACAATCCGAATTAACGCTCCTAAATTACGATTTATTTTGCTTCTGGGGTGAAAAATATTTGATTCGAGTAGAGGAACCCACCCATCAAAGCTCAGAGTTATCAGATATCAATTTTTTTAATCTGTAATTTTTCACCACTTGGAATATTTGCGGCCTGGCAGATATTCGGCGAATGCCGATTGACATACTCTCGATACCACATTGCGTCAGAACAAAATGTTTTTCCTGCTTTTTTGGGAAATGTTATACTGTAGTTGAGAGTGGTTAGCATTATTTTTTTGTCAATTAGTCGATTCTGATAAATGAAGCGGCATTTCAAGAAATGTTGTTGTTGGAATTTGATGATATGGGAACAATTTAATCGGATTGTGTGCCTTTAACATAAGGCAGCTATTGCGTTCCATTGATATGATGATGTTCTGATGGCGGTAATGATGACAATAATGCTGCTGATGATGTGATGATGGTTATATTGTGTCGCAAGGATTATAGGACTTCATTTCTATCCAATAATGCCATTTTTTGTATATTTTTCAATTTCGTTTCCATGGTAACAGGTATTTCTCAAGGTATTGGGCATTTTCGGCAGTTTTATCAAAATACATTTTAAGTAGACATATGCAGCTATTACAGTGTGCATAAATTATTACTGTAATCAATGTGGTACCTAATAAATTTTCCAATTTCAAAATTATCGCATTTTTGGTAAAAATCACAATTTTCACCCCAAAACCCTTATAACCTATATGTACATCCTATTTAATACTGGTTGGAACATAGTTATGGTTGAAAAGGGTTTTCAGACATCTGTAACGCGTTGCCATAATATGCTTTGCTTCAATACACGCTTTAAATGTCCGGTTTATGAAAAAAATAAATTATTTCTGATTATTTGATGAAATTTGGTCCGTTTCCATGACAACAGCTGAATAAACCTCAACAGTGACCCTACGAAGAAGTCTGGATTAAAAGTGCATGTCATAGAAAACAAAATTCAGAAAGTTATATTGTGTTTCAAGTTATAGGGGTATGTCCGTCTGTCTGTCTATCTGGACTCAACTTTGTCTGAGCTTGTTTTCCTACATTTTTCAGTCAATTTGTTTTCAACTTGGCATAGATATTTAACACCTGCAATTTAGGGCTGCAACGATTCAGACCTTCATGATGCGATGCGAATTGCGATTTTACTATCACAGCTAATACAGTCCCCAGATCTGCCCAGATGGGAAGTTTTGAGTGGAAAAGTTTATATTTCTGACTATTGATAACTCTGCATACCAGTCCGTAAATTGTTTTTTAAATCACATTACACCATCCCAGTATGATGCATTGCATCATGTACTTTAAAACACGATGCATAAGCAATTGTGATGAATTGTGGCAGCCTTCTAGTCAAAGCTGTTAAGTTGAGTGACTTCTGACATTCATTTGTGAAGCCTCTAACGCTGGATTTCTGTTCCAGTAGCTCTTCAGACACCCCACAGCAGCCTCTAACAATGGATTACTGTTTCAGTAACTCTTCAGACACCCCACAGCAGCCTCTAACGATGGATTTCTGTTTCAGTAACTCTTCAGACACCCCACAAGCCTCTAACGATGGATTTCTGTTTCAGTAACTCTTCAGACACCCCACAGAAGCCTCTAACAATGGATTTCTGTTTCAGTAACTCTTCAGACACCCCACAGAAGCCTCTAACAATGGATTTCTGTTTCAGTAACTCTTCAGACACCCCACAGAATCCCCTAACAATGGAGGCCTGATTCAAAGATGCACTCAGAAGGCACAGGTGAGTCACTTCCTGAAGTGAGCCCCATAAATGTGGCTGAGTGTCGCCTGCTCACATATGTGAGAGGCTCCATAAGGGTAGCTCAACACTTCCATGATTGGAACTTCCTGAAATTTTGCTATACCCGCTTGGAACCCCCTCAATGGCCCCATTCCCCTAGCCAAGTTTTCCCCTATTGAACCGCCAGTTGATTTAAATGTTTAAGGTCCCATTTCCCGCAGCCCAGATTGCCCCTGCTACATATGTGTATAAAAGTATAGTGTATAAAACTTCTTCCTTCTTGTTGGGATATCAATAAGGAATTTTAGAGGACACCGTTATTTGATATCTTTGCAAAAATACAGACGCTGAACGAAAGTGTATACCAGAACCGACATGGTGGTGGCATCACTAGAATACATCTCTTTGTAGTTGAGCTAGTTATGTTGCAGTTAAGTCACGAAAAAAAATTGGCGATTGTCTATGTTTTATGTCGCAAAATACTTTCCACTTTATATTTTTGCACAGGTTCTACCATAATTTAGGTTTAAATTCAGATCTCAGGGTGGATTACCGGTGTGTTAAATAAAATGAAGGCATAATTCAAGGTCTTTGCAACTGTTATTCTGAAATTTCTTGTTGTCACACATCCGTAAATAAGTTCTGGTTGTTTAAATGGCTACATATATATCTATGGATTATTTATTTGTAGACTCCATTGTATTTTTTTAAAGATCACAATAAATTTATATTTCTTGTGGAATTAGAGGGTTTGATAGCTTGACAACATTGGTAGAAAATATATGTAGGAGATAAAACGATCTGCCAATTACAATATCTAACACTTCTAGATTATAGACCTATATGGCGAAAGCACATGTAGATAAATCAGGGTTCCTACAAGGAAATTATTAACTAGATTTTCCCCTTAGCAGCTACCGGCCCAATTCCCCGACCCCTAGCAGAAACCCTGCCATAGGGCGCCTTGTATATATAAGAGAATGCATTGGCCTAACAATATTTGCTTTGATCTTGTTAGCCAGTGCATTTTGTTATATAAGAGAATGCATGACACAGGGTCTTCTATGTTGCACCAGCACAGCTCAAGGTTAATACAAATGTGTACACGTCATAGGTATTCAGAAATTGAAACGTATGCAAGTAGGATGACCGCCCAGTTCTTTTCTTTGGAGAATAATGGAAAACGTCTGTGATGTCACTGAAGAATGCCTCATCAAAGGGTCTTATTTTTAAATTTTTACTGGAATATTAAATTACGAATCTAAATTGATCATAATTTTAAAATTGAATATGTCCGTGACTGTTTAAAAATTTAAGAAATAACTCATGTTTCGATAAATAAAGTTGGTCTATATCTTACACGAAATATAAATAGATACGAAACGAGGACACCTGTCAGGAAAAGTATTTATCAGTTAATTAAATTTTAATTAGAATTTCTTATCACATCACCAGGACAACTTTTAGGGGCTATTTTTAGAACAGAAATCACACATCAATCTTTGGAGCATACCAAGAAGGAGAACTTGTTGTCACCCTCAATCACGTGAAAATTTAATTTAGACTTCACCATGATATTTTATTACAATCAAAATAAACCACTTTAAATGCCTTTATAGGCAAATATTTACATAGCACATCTGTGTTACACTAAATCCTGTTTGGTGATTGGTTAACTGTCAATTGGGTCACCCGTTTCATACCCCAATAACACAGACCGTAACACGAACATGACATCACAAATTGTTGACCTAATCTGGCCTAAATCACTAAAAGCGGTCAGCAGAATAATTTGTTGTGCTTTTAAAAGTTCAGCTGAATTGCATCTGAAGCCAGTTATTTATATCGATTAGTTGCTAAGTGCTTGGAAATCTTATATTGGGCTGAACTAATGTGCTGTGTAGGCTAGTCTCATATTCTTGGCATATTTTGTGATAATAAATAAATTAGAATACATTCGTATTCGTTATGGGAATGAATCATCAACAAGAGGATATTTCGTACTTAGGGCTTCCAAGGGATGGGGGAGATTTTCTTCAGGTCAGTTTGTCCGCCTGAGGTGATCTTGACCTTGAAACGGGTACCCACAATGACCTTGGGCGATATCTCGGTCGTCAGCGGTGACATCGACGTGAAATTTGTTATGTATGGTCAACTCGGGACGGGGAATATTTTTGTCGGGTTATTTTGTCCACACAACATGACCTTGAAACGGGTACCTGCAAATGACAGCATGCTGTCTGCGTGCCTGTACGGAGTTACCTTGAAAAACAAAAATTAATGAATCGACCAAAGCCATGGGACCAATCCCGTCAGTGGCGGGCTAATCTGCTAGTTACCTATAAAGGATCCATGGTTAGCATGTTAAACATTACCAATATCTGACCCATGTTTAACATTTCTGTCCTAATTTTACAGGTATGACCATCCATCGATGAATTCCACCATAATTCCGAACATAAATTACAACTCTATTATGCTCGACTCGGGACACAGACTCGTCCATGGAGATAAACGCCATGGTGATGAAATATCTATAGGACGAAGACCTGACTCGAGTGATGAAGCTACAGAGCTCCTTCATATACAAAAAAGCGAAACAGGAACAGAAGAGCAATCTAATAATGCATTTACGAGGTAATTAGTTAGTAACCCACATGGATCCCACAGAGATATGTAGTTATAAAGAGTGAAAATGTTTAATTTTGATTGAATATTCTTGAAATAGAATGATGGAATTTTTAGAATTTTAGAAAGAGTTATCAGTCCTTCCAACAAGGAAAACACGGTGAGAACACTTATTTTCTCTCGCAATTCAGAAGACAGGTGTGATTGTGCGCATAATATAATCGTAAGTTGGGCTTTTCTCAAATAAAATGTTATTGTGTGATGGACCTATGTCCAGTAACACTTTCACATGCCCATAATTTAACTGAGATGGGAAAGGTTATAAATATACCTTCAAATAGCTCAAAATATTGAATCAACAATTAGACCAGAAACATTTTGACAAAGAGTGCTAATTATAGCCCCCATGAATTAAAAATTACGGATGCGAAAGCAATCGCTCCTGTCTCCTGGTATCCCACATGGTACACTCATAACGAGCGCGAGCCGTAAATTGTCCCAAATTGATTATATGTATACTTTATACCAGAAAATTCAAAATAAAATCAATATTAATTGATGGAGTAATTTCCTGACAAGGGTCTTCAATTCATATGTATTATTTTACACCCAGGAAACTACATACAACTTGTTATATGAAGAGACAGACCATCTTTAAAGTTTCCTTGGAGTAATACACTATGAATTAGCTCGCATACTCATCTTATTTCTAGGTAGCGATAAGGCGAGTACATGACGACATTCGGGATGTCACCGAATAACCAGACTATGGGAACCAACCGGTATATGGAGCGTCATGGACTTCTAAGTGAAACAGTAAAAACAACAATGCTAATGAGACATTACCATTAGACAAGACGTTACAGCTGAAAGTAGATTATAGTGTTAATATTCCTTATATACCTATGAATGGGATGATGGCTAGTGATTCGATTCAGTCAATGAGGATAGATTTGCCACATCATCATACAAATGGGCTGGCGAGTGATTCGATTCAAATGACGAGGATAGCTTCGTCGGGTCATCATGATTATCGTTATGGTAACCAGACGTCTCCTGTGAAAAATTGTGTTTATTTAGTCTCCACAGTTAAATAATTCCCAGCCAAGTGTTCCTCCTCAGCCGTTTGTTCAAAAGAACCATGCTGGTGACAGACTTAATAACAGTAACGGCTAGTGGCAGATACCTGTGCAGCATAAAGACAATTTCAAGATCGTCACTATGTCGACCAGCCACACCAAGGAAACAATTCACCACACCAACCTCATCGTTATGGTAATCAAACTAACAATGGGAGACCTTATCCAGTGAGAATATCTATCCTGCCACAGATTCAAGTCCAGTCAGTAGAGGCCATGGCAACCAGGCTTTTACAGCCACCAGTCCAAAGAAGCATATTGGAAACGTTAACCTGATTCAGGAGGAGTATACGTTCAATGCGACTAAAGAAGAGGACAATATCTTAGATATACCAAAACTCAGACAGTTACAAAATTATTATAACTAACCTAGTAAATAGATCAAATATAACATGTATTTCAAAATGTAATCGGGTTTCCAGGCTAATTGTTCTATGCCCGTTTTTTTAAAACGAGACATATTATGTTATTGGTCTTGCCGTCCATCCGTCCATTCTCTTTGTTTTCCGGATGATAAGTTTAGATAGTCTCAACTGAATGGAATGAAATTTGGTATGTGGTTTTACTAGCACAAAATACAGATGGACCAGATGCACAAAATTCAATGCTGGCTATTGTAATATGCTGTGTGCGATAAATTATTTAATAATTTGGCCAATAAATGCATTAGAAAGTTAGTACAGTAGTACATAGCATCTGGGGATAGTGCTGGGTGGTATTTCGGTATACCGATTATAATCGGTAAGATTTTCAATACCGTTACCGTCATTTTGTTTCCATAGTCGGTAAACATTGAAGACAGTATTATCGGGGTTACAGGTCATACCGGCCCGTTACTGGGTACATTATGGTTTACCTTTATCGGAATACAAAGAAATTACTTGGTTTCTTTACACCAAAGTTATCATTCAGTTGAAAGAAACTATTTATTCTTATGTCACTTCTTTCCTGATGTCATTTGCCAAAATATACATTCCTTTACTACGGGGACAAAATCCAGCCCAATATTATATTGCGAGTATGATTGCATCATTCTGTGCTATTTTTAAACCACTGTGAGCATGGAACAGCTCATTATGTCCTGTGGGGTTATCGAGTGGGAATGATTGATCAGGCCAAAATAAATTGAATGTGTGTTTCCGGTACCTGCCCACCCCCAATCTAAAACACCGTGTCCAACATCATTTTATTGATTTTGACCTTTTTCGTCAATAAACTCTTTTTTAGCTTAACTTTACTTTGTAAAGTTTGAGCCATTGCCATGGCTTGGTATCTGTTGTCTGTGTATGCATGTGTGTGTGTGAGGCGTCAACAATACAGACAGGTCGTACCTTTGGTCGGATCATTATGAAATTTGTCATAGCTGTTGACATCGACATTTAGACGGGAATGACTCCGAACGAGTCATTATGGGGTTATTTCGGAAACAAAACATGGCCACCAGTGGCCATCTTGGATTTCATAATTCAATCCATTAGCACGGGCTACAGGTTATTATAACTAATTAACAGCGGCAATTTTTAACTGTATCTGCTTACGACTATTACGGTGATCGATATTGAAGATGCGATATATATGGAGTATGACGATAACTGTGGTGGTGGTAATGATGATACTGTTTCGAATGGCGATGATGATGTTGATGGTGATGCTGCTGATGATGATAATGATACCGATGATGATGTTGATGATGACAGTGATGGCGAAGATGATTAGTATGGCGATGATGTCTGATGGTGATGATCACAATGATGGTGATGATGATGATGGTGGTGACGATGAATACGATAATATATATGATTGCGATGATGATATCGATGACGACGATGATGATGACAATGATGAAGATTTTGATTATCATGATGATGACGATGATTATGACGATGATGCTTCTGGTGGTGGTTGTGGCGACTATGACGATGATGAAGACGATGATGATGATGATTAGGGCGATGACGACGACGATGATGACGATCATGAAGATGATTATGATGATGGTGACGATGATGATAATGGTGATGGTGATAATGATAATGTACCTATGGTTGGATCATTATAAAATTTGTCATGGATGTTAACAATGGCATATAGATGGGAACGAGTCATTTTGAGGTCATTCGGCCAAAATACATGGCTGCCAGCAGCCATCTTGAATTTTACTCTTTGCCTGACTAAATCCATTAGCATGGGCTACATGTCGTACCTTTGGTTGGATCATCATGAAATTTGTAATGGCTGTTGACATTGACATATAGATGGGAACGAGTCAATTTGGGGTCATTTGGTCAAAAAACATGGCCGCCAACGGCTATCTTGGATTTCAAAATGCAATTCATTAGCACGGGCTACAGGCTGTACTGTTTGTCTGATCATCATGACATTTGTCATGGATGTTAATATTGACATTTAGATGGGAAGGAGTCATTTTGGGGTCATTCGGCCATGTTTTTGGATTTTACTCTTTGCATGACTAATTCCTTTGGCGTAGCCTACATGTGTACCTTTGGTCTGATCATTATGAAATTTGTCATGGAGTCATTTTGGTGTCATTCGCCATAAAATTTTACTCTGCATGGCTAAATCCTTTGGCATGGGCTACAGGTCGTACCTTTTGTCGGATCATCTTGAAATTTGTCATAGATGTTAACATTGACATGTAGATGGGAACGAATCATTAGGGCTCATAAGGACCTAAAACATATCCACTGGCAGCTGTCTTGGATTTTACTCTTTGCATGACTAAATCCTTAGGCAACACTTCCACTTCCCTCATTCTAATCATCACCAAACTTCATATTAATCTTGATCTACTAGATGGAAGCTATTAAATGTTTTTGAATTTCATTGGAAAACAGAGCCACCAGTAACCATCTTTTTGTTACTTTATATATATTTCTTCATGTTGATAATCTAGTATTTCTTAGACCTTTCAACTTTCCGCATTCCTAATTGGTCCATTGACTGAAACACATGGAATTATTCCCTTTCCAAGTTGAGCTACAGTGTCATTGACACTTTCATTTTTTAAGTTTTGTGAATCATCGCCAGATCTTTTTTTTAAGTTTGGTCATGCAGTTTACTATTTTACGATAATGATCCCACAAGTGTCTGATCATTGCTACCTAGCACATTTAAATAGTTTCTGCCGTTTAGTTGGCAAGCAGAGAGTCGTAATGTTTTAGTGTTCAAACCGAATGGTTGGCGATTAGCACAATATGATAGGGGAACACCCCGACATTCGTACTCAGATATCATTTTTTGTACCTCCTGTGCCTGGCCTAAGTTTCACGGGAAAATGACTAGTTTTAATTTAGTTGTCGATATATATATATACTAGAAGGTGACCCGACTTCGTCCGGGCTTTGATCTTGAATTGTCCATTTTGAAGGTCAGGGTCAAGTGGGGTCACGATTTGACCAGTCCACAACACTGCCCGGACAAAAGTACCTGACAAACGTGCCCGTCGAAATCCATCTGGTTTTACCCGATTTGACAATGAATTGATCATTTTGAAGGTCAAGGTCAGGTCGGGGTAACGATTTGACCCGTCCAAATCACTCAGTGGACAAAAGTAGCCCTATGTATAAAATTTCGTCGAAATCCCATCAAAATTGGTGATTTGACCTTGAATTGACCCGATTTCAAGGTCAAGGTCACATCACACGGGCAAATAAATAGGCCTATGTCACTCCCCGGCCGAAAATACCCCCACATACCAAGTTTCATCGAAATCGGCTCGGCCCTTTTCGAGTCCATCGATTACAGACATACACACACACACACAGACACACACACACACACAGATCTTCCAAAATATATAATAGATTGATCACCCCATTTATTATTCCTTTTCATAAAAATTAATAAAACCGAATTTTTATTGATGATAAACAAGTTCTGATAGAAATGTCTTTGCTAGTTACTACTCAAACTGTTATAATCACTATTACCATTAACTGCTAATGGACAACTCATTGAAAGTTTATAATTTTGAGTATCTCATTTTGGGACTTGATTTAGCAATAATTAAGAATCAGTGATATCGAGACTTACATCAGTACATGTACAGAAACCTTTAGGTAAATCTGTTTTTCGTTCGCGGGATTTTTATTCTCCATGTAGGTAACCTCATGCGAACTGAACGGTAATTCACCTCTAATTTGCAGGCCTGGACTGTTCGCTATATAATTTGAATAGGCCTACATAATGAATGTCTTCTCATTTACTATGCCAAAACAGTAATACAGTTCTACTACATGTCAACACAACCCGATGATTCTTTTGGCATACTACTCCCGCATAGCGAAAGATAAGCCTGGCATGCATTATTAAGATATTATAATATATATGTAAGGCTGGTTGAAAGCTGTGGTAGATAAATGTTTGTGCACAGTGATTGGGTGCACTATCATGTAACTGAATTTCATCGGAGATGATTTAGTTGTAAGTATTGCTTTCGGATATTATTGCATGTTTACGCAGTATATAATTTTCTCTATTTCTGATGTCTGACTTCATAACTGCTCATTGTGTTTGGTTGTTAGTTAACTTTTGAAAAATAAAATAAAATGCAAAATTGCTCGCCCGCCCCAATATTTTATTAGGCCTGTTAGCAGAAACATGCATTCATGTTATTTTGGCCTCACGTTCATAAACGTGGATTTATATGTATGATTTATAATAATTCAACTGGGAAGTGAATAATAGTTCTATATTAATTTAAATACTTTGAAAGTAATACACCTTGTTTCGCAGCATTTAATAAAAACATTATACTTATTCACACCCTGCGGAACATTCCAATACCCAACTTTAACAACAGCACATGCTCTGTGCGAGTCAGCGGGGGTTATTTCAAAGCTCTTGGATGTATAGCTGAATGATGCTTCCATAACTCGCAATTATTACCTGTATTTGAGATCAGCGTACCTTGTCATCAATCCATGCATGATGCATGTAGACAAATGATACATAGCCACTGTTTGTTAATCCATAATTGTATAAAATGGAGCATTGGACGCGTGTGTTTCCTTATTTATTGTTAGCTGTGTAGCTATTCGATTTCCTCCAAAAACAGTTGATTTTTGTACCAAAAGATTACTACTCAATGGGGGTTTTGAGGGATTAGTTGAAATAATCGGTAATATGGTATACAGCGGTATGGATTTAGGATTACCGCGGTATTTTTATGCTTAAATACCGCCCAGCACTTTCTGGGGATTTAATGTTATAGTCCAAGTGTGCTGCTCATATGTAAACCAACTAAGATATTGTGACAGTGAGATGTTAATTTATGTCCGAGAACGCCTTAATACCCATTCTATAACAGGCTTTACGCCCAGACCTGGTGACGGGAATTATACCAGATTTTTTTAACTTATGGTCATAATAATCTTAAATTATGCATAGAATATTCCGGTTTATTATATTTTCAGTAACATTTTCTGCCAAAATAATAATCGTATCCCCACTCCCAGAAGCGCCACGATGTTATCCTACTCCCAGAGGTTTATCCTACTCCCAGCGATAACGGACTATTTATCCCAACTTCGAGAGAACGTTCCGAGTTACGTAATCTTCAAGCAGTTCAACTTCAAGATCCGCGAATATTCGGGTCCAGATTCGAAATGACAGTGAGCAGTGACATCTCATAGAACTCTGAAGGCTTATCAACACAATGACATTCTAAACAGTTACTAATTTAATCAATAAAGTTTGTTGTTTGTTTGAAAAATCCGTCCGAAACAATCCCCTTTGAAGTTGGTGGCAATAGGAGAAATCAGTCAATGAAATGACGTCACTTTCCTTATATGGGGTAAAATACTATTGCGCCTCGTGAAAAATAATCCTCCGCATCTCACTTGAGGAGAAACTTTGTTCGTCGCTGATGACAGTTACCTATTGTCTATTTATTAGGACTAACATCGATTTGTTTACGTTTAAACTGAAAGCAGTAGTGTAATCGACAATGTTCGGCTTCTATGACAACAACCGATTACACCCAAAGTCACCCATAAACAATCAAATACAAACATACACACCAGATTTAGGACGTGTGCTGTTAATTTATTCCAACATACCATAACTATTAATATGTGTTTATATTTATTGTAAGTGTTATATATATTACTTATTAGTTAAGCATTTCTTACACGGAACATCTCTCAATATATATACCTTACTCAAATTTAAATTTGTGCAGTACTATTTTTTGCCCAGTTTTGAATTCGTGCACTTACTGCACGAATTCAAAACTGACAAAAATATTTTCGTAAAATGCTTGGATTTGATGACAGTTTCAGATTTTAATCATTAATGAAGATATGTGTGCATATCATATTAAACAGCATCACGGTGGCTTTACATCATGTATAATTTAACATAATTGCGTCATCAATGTGTTGTGAAGACAGGTGTTTATACGCTCTAAATAATTATTCTGATACTGAAATAGTTACGAACATAATTGAAATGAATCGAAAGATGTAAAACAACAACCGCGTATAGAAAACTTAGATCAGAAAAAATAAATCAAAACTTGATGACATAACTAACTCAGACTCTTTGGTCACGTTGTAGTGCCAGCGTTGTGAATGGGGGTGGGGTGTGCTTTTGTGCATCTTCAATCTGCAATATGTATATTTCTTACAAGTATTTCAACATCAATGATGTTGCCATGATTTGTTGCTATATAATTATGTCTTATATATTAGTAATGGTTTTGATGTTGGTTGCCCGCATGTAAATTACAGTCATACAAGCCTAATATTCATTCCAACCTTCCTTAATGTGTATACATGTATTACGTAACTCATCAACATATAGCCTTCTTGTTTCCCGGTGGTTTGGTATAAACTCAGGATCCGTACTATTTTTTGCTCTGTTTTAAATTTAAAATAGTACTGCGCGAATTTAAATACGAGTAAGGTATGTAATTTTCAATTTACAAATTACCAGGAAAACGTGTTAGAATTACATGTAATTCAATTTACAACCACGTGGTGTTATTTATGTTTACCTTATGAGTGCTATGACGGAAAAAGCCATCTCAATTCGATAGCTCAAATGCATTCATACTTTTTAGTTGTGGAGTTCAGAACAAATAACATGTTTTATACGGAATAAACCAGTTTATATTGTCACAATTGTGATATTTGATTACATTTATTGGTGGTTTTATGTGAGCTGGTCACCAATACATAAAGCTGTTATAGGATGTGTATTCATGCTTTCTCAGATGTAAACTAGCATCTCGCTATCCCAATATCTTAGCTGGTTTACCACGAGCAGACTTGGACTAATAAGCGCAACAGATAGATCAAAAGGAGCTCGCAATGCAAATTTTACAACAAAAGTGTCCACAAAAAATCCTGACCCTGATATCACGAGCTAAAAAATTTCATTGTTTGGAGTGCAGTAGTGTTATGGTTTACCAATTTAACGATTAACTCATTCAATGCCAAGATGCCAACTTTTTGGCGATTTCTGATAACTGTTTACCTCTGTAATGACTGAATCCTTCGGCACAAGCTACAGGCCACATTGATCATCCGATTGTCACCAAACTTCATATGGATCGAAATTCATCAAAAAACATGGCTGCTAGCAGCCATTGTGGATTTCAAATTTAAACCCAACGACACACCCTGCAGCCGGCATTTATTGGAGAATTGTTTTGAAAATTTACATTCATGTTTAGAATCACCTCTAGATGGTAGCTATCGAATTTGAACAATTTTCCGCTGGCAGAATTCTTGGATTTTACTCTTTGCATGACTAAATCCTTTGGGACACCCTACAAACATCCCTGATCCGATCGTCACCAAACTTCAGATGGATCTCCTGTCCAGATTTGTCCAGATTTTATTGAAAAACATGGATCTTGGATTTACTCTTTTCTTTACTAAATCCTTCGGCACAGGACACATTCCTCAACCAATCGTCACAAAACTTCATATTGATTTCGGGGTGAGCATTTTTCCAAATTTCATTACAAATTCGGCCACTAGCAGCCATTGTGAAATTGAATCCATTCAACATTTATTGGAGAAATGTTTTGAAAATTTACAGACATATATTCAGGTTCAATTGTAGTGGGAGTTATCAAATTTGAATGATTTTCGGTCAAAACGTGGCTGATCAATGGATTTTACTCTTTCCATCACTAAATATTTCACCATGTCATTGTTCGCCAACAATTTTTATCCAACTGATCCCAACCTTATGGCTGACCTCTGGTATTATTTAGACATTTAAACTTTCCGCTTTCTTTATCGCTCCATTGACTGTAATATTTTTAATTATCCCCTCTCCGAGTTGAGCTACAGTGTCCTTGATACTTCCAATGATGTCGTTATAACTGTACATGAATACATCTTCAACCCATTCATGACCGGGGCTGCGCTGGTGCATCATTAAAGATCCTGTGCCATGCATTCTCTTATATATCCGAGTCTGCCTTAGGGAGCCTCACACATATATAAGAGAATGCTCTGACTTACAAGATCAAGGTAAATATTGTTAGGCCAATGCAACCTCGTATATATTCGAGGTTCCCTATGGGAGAATCACATATATAAGAGAATGTATTTTTACCTAGCCATTGTAAGCCAATGCATTCTCGTATATACGTGAGGCCGGATCCCTATGGGAGACTCGCATATATAAGAGAATGCACTGGCACAGAGTTTCGCAAATTTCTGGTAGCTCCAGTCATGAAAGTGTTAAAGACATATTATGGACTTGTTCGGGTGCGTGAAACTGATCAGTTAGTATTCAGGAGCTATGCAACTGCAGGAATGTAGCATTCTACTAACATCGCCGAAAATTTCAAGCAAATCGAAATTACACTCCATAGAAAACATCGTCCGAAATATGCTCAATTGTAAATATTTACATCTCGATTCGGGACGCAACTATTGGTGATGAACTAGGCTTGTATGACTGTAATTTACATGCGGGCAACCAACATCAAAACCATTACTGATATATAAGACATAATTATATAGCAACAAATCATGGCAACATCATTGATGTTGAAATACTTGTAAGAAATATACATATTGCAGATTGAAGATGCACAAAAGCACACCCCACCCCCATTCACAACGCTGGCACTACAACGTGACCAAAGAGTCTGAGTTAGTTATGTCATCAAGTTTTGATTTATTTTTTCTGATCTAAGTTTTCTATACGCGGTTGTTGTTTTACATCTTTCGATTCATTTCAATTATGTTCGTAACTATTTCAGTATCAGAATAATTATTTAGAGCGTATAAACACCTGTCTTCACAACACATTGATGACGCAATTATGTTAAATTATACATGATGTAAAGCCACCGTGATGCTGTTTAATATGATATGCACACATATCTTCATTAATGATTAAGATCTGAAACTGTCATCAAATCCAAGCATTTTACGAAAATATTTTTGTCAGTTTTGAATTCGTGCAGTAAGTGCACGAATTCAAAACTGGGCAAAAAATAGTACTGCACAAATTTAAATTTGAGTAAGGTATATATATTGAGAGATGTTCCGTGTAAGAAATGCTTAACTAATAAGTAATATATATAACACTTACAATAAATATAAACACATATTAATAGTTATGGTATGTTGGAATAAATTAACAGCACACGTCCTAAATCTGGTGTGTATGTTTGTATTTGATTGTTTATGGGTGACTTTGGGTGTAATCGGTTGTTGTCATAGAAGCCGAACATTGTCGATTACACTACTGCTTTCAGTTTAAACGTAAACAAATCGATGTTAGTCCTAATAAATAGACAATAGGTAACTGTCATCAGCGACGAACAAAGTTTCTCCTCAAGTGAGATGCGGAGGATTATTTTTCACGAGGCGCAATAGTATTTTACCCCATATAAGGAAAGTGACGTCATTTCATTGACTGATTTCTCCTATTGCCACCAACTTCAAAGGGGATTGTTTCGGACGGATTTTTCAAACAAACAACAAACTTTATTGATTAAATTAGTAACTGTTTAGAATGTCATTGTGTTGATAAGCCTTCAGAGTTCTATGAGATGTCACTGCTCACTGTCATTTCGAATCTGGACCCGAATATTCGCGGATCTTGAAGTTGAACTGCTTGAAGATTACGTAACTCGGAACGTTCTCTCGAAGTTGGGATAAATAGTCCGTTATCGCTGGGAGTAGGATAAACCTCTGGGAGTAGGATAACATCGTGGCGCTTCTGGGAGTGGGGATACGATTATTATTTTGGCAGAAAATGTTACTGAAAATATAATAAACCGGAATATTCTATGCATAATTTAAGATTATTATGACCATAAGTTAAAAAAATCTGGTATAATTCCCGTCACCAGGTCTGGGCGTAAAGCCTGTTATAGAATGGGTATTAAGGCGTTCTCGGACATAAATTAACATCTCACTGTCACAATATCTTAGTTGGTTTACATATGAGCAGCACACTTGGACTATAACATTAAATCCCCAGAAAGTGCTGGGCGGTATTTAAGCATAAAAATACCGCGGTAATCCTAAATCCATACCGCTGTATACCATATTACCGATTATTTCAACTAATCCCTCAAAACCCCCATTGAGTAGTAATCTTTTGGTACAAAAATCAACTGTTTTTGGAGGAAATCGAATAGCTACACAGCTAACAATAAATAAGGAAACACACGCGTCCAATGCTCCATTTTATACAATTATGGATTAACAAACAGTGGCTATGTATCATTTGTCTACATGCATCATGCATGGATTGATGACAAGGTACGCTGATCTCAAATACAGGTAATAATTGCGAGTTATGGAAGCATCATTCAGCTATACATCCAAGAGCTTTGAAATAACCCCCGCTGACTCGCACAGAGCATGTGCTGTTGTTAAAGTTGGGTATTGGAATGTTCCGCAGGGTGTGAATAAGTATAATGTTTTTATTAAATGCTGCGAAACAAGGTGTATTACTTTCAAAGTATTTAAATTAATATAGAACTATTATTCACTTCCCAGTTGAATTATTATAAATCATACATATAAATCCACGTTTATGAACGTGAGGCCAAAATAACATGAATGCATGTTTCTGCTAACAGGCCTAATAAAATATTGGGGCGGGCGAGCAATTTTGCATTTTATTTTATTTTTCAAAAGTTAACTAACAACCAAACACAATGAGCAGTTATGAAGTCAGACATCAGAAATAGACTCGTTCGGAGTCATTCCCGTCTAAATGTCGATGTCAACAGCTATGACAAATTTCATAATGATCCGACCAAAGGTACGACCTGTCTGTATTGTTGACGCCTCACACACACACATGCATACACAGACAACAGATACCAAGCCATGGCAATGGCTCAAACTTTACAAAGTAAAGTTAAGCTAAAAAAGAGTTTATTGACGAAAAAGGTCAAAATCAATAAAATGATGTTGGACACGGTGTTTTAGATTGGGGGTGGGCAGGTACCGGAAACACACATTCAATTTATTTTGGCCTGATCAATCATTCCCACTCGATAACCCCACAGGACATAATGAGCTGTTCCATGCTCACAGTGGTTTAAAAATAGCACAGAATGATGCAATCATACTCGCAATATAATATTGGGCTGGATTTTGTCCCCGTAGTAAAGGAATGTATATTTTGGCAAATGACATCAGGAAAGAAGTGACATAAGAATAAATAGTTTCTTTCAACTGAATGATAACTTTGGTGTAAAGAAACCAAGTAATTTCTTTGTATTCCGATAAAGGTAAACCATAATGTACCCAGTAACGGGCCGGTATGACCTGTAACCCCGATAATACTGTCTTCAATGTTTACCGACTATGGAAACAAAATGACGGTAACGGTATTGAAAATCTTACCGATTATAATCGGTATACCGAAATACCACCCAGCACTATCCCCAGATGCTATGTACTACTGTACTAACTTTCTAATGCATTTATTGGCCAAATTATTAAATAATTTATCGCACACAGCATATTACAATAGCCAGCATTGAATTTTGTGCATCTGGTCCATCTGTATTTTGTGCTAGTAAAACCACATACCAAATTTCATTCCATTCAGTTGAGACTATCTAAACTTATCATCCGGAAAACAAAGAGAATGGACGGATGGACGGCAAGACCAATAACATAATATGTCTCGTTTAAAAAAAACGGGCATAGAACAATTAGCCTGGAAACCCGATTACATTTTGAAATACATGTTATATTTGATCTATTTACTAGGTTAGTTATAATAATTTTGTAACTGTCTGAGTTTTGGTATATCTAAGATATTGTCCTCTTCTTTAGTCGCATTGAACGTATACTCCTCCTGAATCAGGTTAACGTTTCCAATATGCTTCTTTGGACTGGTGGCTGTAAAAGCCTGGTTGCCATGGCCTCTACTGACTGGACTTGAATCTGTGGCAGGATAGATATTCTCACTGGATAAGGTCTCCCATTGTTAGTTTGATTACCATAACGATGAGGTTGGTGTGGTGAATTGTTTCCTTGGTGTGGCTGGTCGACATAGTGACGATCTTGAAATTGTCTTTATGCTGCACAGGTATCTGCCACTAGCCGTTACTGTTATTAAGTCTGTCACCAGCATGGTTCTTTTGAACAAACGGCTGAGGAGGAACACTTGGCTGGGAATTATTTAACTGTGGAGACTAAATAAACACAATTTTTCACAGGAGACGTCTGGTTACCATAACGATAATCATGATGACCCGACGAAGCTATCCTCGTCATTTGAATCGAATCACTCGCCAGCCCATTTGTATGATGATGTGGCAAATCTATCCTCATTGACTGAATCGAATCACTAGCCATCATCCCATTCATAGGTATATAAGGAATATTAACACTATAATCTACTTTCAGCTGTAACGTCTTGTCTAATGGTAATGTCTCATTAGCATTGTTGTTTTTACTGTTTCACTTAGAAGTCCATGACGCTCCATATACCGGTTGGTTCCCATAGTCTGGTTATTCGGTGACATCCCGAATGTCGTCATGTACTCGCCTTATCGCTACCTAGAAATAAGATGAGTATGCGAGCTAATTCATAGTGTATTACTCCAAGGAAACTTTAAAGATGGTCTGTCTCTTCATATAACAAGTTGTATGTAGTTTCCTGGGTGTAAAATAATACATATGAATTGAAGACCCTTGTCAGGAAATTACTCCATCAATTAATATTGATTTTATTTTGAATTTTCTGGTATAAAGTATACATATAATCAATTTGGGACAATTTACGGCTCGCGCTCGTTATGAGTGTACCATGTGGGATACCAGGAGACAGGAGCGATTGCTTTCGCATCCGTAATTTTTAATTCATGGGGGCTATAATTAGCACTCTTTGTCAAAATGTTTCTGGTCTAATTGTTGATTCAATATTTTGAGCTATTTGAAGGTATATTTATAACCTTTCCCATCTCAGTTAAATTATGGGCATGTGAAAGTGTTACTGGACATAGGTCCATCACACAATAACATTTTATTTGAGAAAAGCCCAACTTACGATTATATTATGCGCACAATCACACCTGTCTTCTGAATTGCGAGAGAAAATAAGTGTTCTCACCGTGTTTTCCTTGTTGGAAGGACTGATAACTCTTTCTAAAATTCTAAAAATTCCATCATTCTATTTCAAGAATATTCAATCAAAATTAAACATTTTCACTCTTTATAACTACATATCTCTGTGGGATCCATGTGGGTTACTAACTAATTACCTCGTAAATGCATTATTAGATTGCTCTTCTGTTCCTGTTTCGCTTTTTTGTATATGAAGGAGCTCTGTAGCTTCATCACTCGAGTCAGGTCTTCGTCCTATAGATATTTCATCACCATGGCGTTTATCTCCATGGACGAGTCTGTGTCCCGAGTCGAGCATAATAGAGTTGTAATTTATGTTCGGAATTATGGTGGAATTCATCGATGGATGGTCATACCTGTAAAATTAGGACAGAAATGTTAAACATGGGTCAGATATTGGTAATGTTTAACATGCTAACCATGGATCCTTTATAGGTAACTAGCAGATTAGCCCGCCACTGACGGGATTGGTCCCATGGCTTTGGTCGATTCATTAATTTTTGTTTTTCAAGGTAACTCCGTACAGGCACGCAGACAGCATGCTGTCATTTGCAGGTACCCGTTTCAAGGTCATGTTGTGTGGACAAAATAACCCGACAAAAATATTCCCCGTCCCGAGTTGACCATACATAACAAATTTCACGTCGATGTCACCGCTGACGACCGAGATATCGCCCAAGGTCATTGTGGGTACCCGTTTCAAGGTCAAGATCACCTCAGGCGGACAAACTGACCTGAAGAAAATCTCCCCCATCCCTTGGAAGCCCTAAGTACGAAATATCCTCTTGTTGATGATTCATTCCCATAACGAATACGAATGTATTCTAATTTATTTATTATCACAAAATATGCCAAGAATATGAGACTAGCCTACACAGCACATTAGTTCAGCCCAATATAAGATTTCCAAGCACTTAGCAACTAATCGATATAAATAACTGGCTTCAGATGCAATTCAGCTGAACTTTTAAAAGCACAACAAATTATTCTGCTGACCGCTTTTAGTGATTTAGGCCAGATTAGGTCAACAATTTGTGATGTCATGTTCGTGTTACGGTCTGTGTTATTGGGGTATGAAACGGGTGACCCAATTGACAGTTAACCAATCACCAAACAGGATTTAGTGTAACACAGATGTGCTATGTAAATATTTGCCTATAAAGGCATTTAAAGTGGTTTATTTTGATTGTAATAAAATATCATGGTGAAGTCTAAATTAAATTTTCACGTGATTGAGGGTGACAACAAGTTCTCCTTCTTGGTATGCTCCAAAGATTGATGTGTGATTTCTGTTCTAAAAATAGCCCCTAAAAGTTGTCCTGGTGATGTGATAAGAAATTCTAATTAAAATTTAATTAACTGATAAATACTTTTCCTGACAGGTGTCCTCGTTTCGTATCTATTTATATTTCGTGTAAGATATAGACCAACTTTATTTATCGAAACATGAGTTATTTCTTAAATTTTTAAACAGTCACGGACATATTCAATTTTAAAATTATGATCAATTTAGATTCGTAATTTAATATTCCAGTAAAAATTTAAAAATAAGACCCTTTGATGAGGCATTCTTCAGTGACATCACAGACGTTTTCCATTATTCTCCAAAGAAAAGAACTGGGCGGTCATCCTACTTGCATACGTTTCAATTTCTGAATACCTATGACGTGTACACATTTGTATTAACCTTGAGCTGTGCTGGTGCAACATAGAAGACCCTGTGTCATGCATTCTCTTATATAACAAAATGCACTGGCTAACAAGATCAAAGCAAATATTGTTAGGCCAATGCATTCTCTTATATATACAAGGCGCCCTATGGCAGGGTTTCTGCTAGGGGTCGGGGAATTGGGCCGGTAGCTGCTAAGGGGAAAATCTAGTTAATAATTTCCTTGTAGGAACCCTGATTTATCTACATGTGCTTTCGCCATATAGGTCTATAATCTAGAAGTGTTAGATATTGTAATTGGCAGATCGTTTTATCTCCTACATATATTTTCTACCAATGTTGTCAAGCTATCAAACCCTCTAATTCCACAAGAAATATAAATTTATTGTGATCTTTAAAAAAATACAATGGAGTCTACAAATAAATAATCCATAGATATATATGTAGCCATTTAAACAACCAGAACTTATTTACGGATGTGTGACAACAAGAAATTTCAGAATAACAGTTGCAAAGACCTTGAATTATGCCTTCATTTTATTTAACACACCGGTAATCCACCCTGAGATCTGAATTTAAACCTAAATTATGGTAGAACCTGTGCAAAAATATAAAGTGGAAAGTATTTTGCGACATAAAACATAGACAATCGCCAATTTTTTTTCGTGACTTAACTGCAACATAACTAGCTCAACTACAAAGAGATGTATTCTAGTGATGCCACCACCATGTCGGTTCTGGTATACACTTTCGTTCAGCGTCTGTATTTTTGCAAAGATATCAAATAACGGTGTCCTCTAAAATTCCTTATTGATATCCCAACAAGAAGGAAGAAGTTTTATACACTATACTTTTATACACATATGTAGCAGGGGCAATCTGGGCTGCGGGAAATGGGACCTTAAACATTTAAATCAACTGGCGGTTCAATAGGGGAAAACTTGGCTAGGGGAATGGGGCCATTGAGGGGGTTCCAAGCGGGTATAGCAAAATTTCAGGAAGTTCCAATCATGGAAGTGTTGAGCTACCCTTATGGAGCCTCTCACATATGTGAGCAGGCGACACTCAGCCACATTTATGGGGCTCACTTCAGGAAGTGACTCACCTGTGCCTTCTGAGTGCATCTTTGAATCAGGCCTCCATTGTTAGGGGATTCTGTGGGGTGTCTGAAGAGTTACTGAAACAGAAATCCATTGTTAGAGGCTTCTGTGGGGTGTCTGAAGAGTTACTGAAACAGAAATCCATTGTTAGAGGCTTCTGTGGGGTGTCTGAAGAGTTACTGAAACAGAAATCCATCGTTAGAGGCTTGTGGGGTGTCTGAAGAGTTACTGAAACAGAAATCCATCGTTAGAGGCTGCTGTGGGGTGTCTGAAGAGTTACTGAAACAGTAATCCATTGTTAGAGGCTGCTGTGGGGTGTCTGAAGAGCTACTGGAACAGAAATCCAGCGTTAGAGGCTTCACAAATGAATGTCAGAAGTCACTCAACTTAACAGCTTTGACTAGAAGGCTGCCACAATTCATCACAATTGCTTATGCATCGTGTTTTAAAGTACATGATGCAATGCATCATACTGGGATGGTGTAATGTGATTTAAAAAACAATTTACGGACTGGTATGCAGAGTTATCAATAGTCAGAAATATAAACTTTTCCACTCAAAACTTCCCATCTGGGCAGATCTGGGGACTGTATTAGCTGTGATAGTAAAATCGCAATTCGCATCGCATCATGAAGGTCTGAATCGTTGCAGCCCTAAATTGCAGGTGTTAAATATCTATGCCAAGTTGAAAACAAATTGACTGAAAAATGTAGGAAAACAAGCTCAGACAAAGTTGAGTCCAGATAGACAGACAGACGGACATACCCCTATAACTTGAAACACAATATAACTTTCTGAATTTTGTTTTCTATGACATGCACTTTTAATCCAGACTTCTTCGTAGGGTCACTGTTGAGGTTTATTCAGCTGTTGTCATGGAAACGGACCAAATTTCATCAAATAATCAGAAATAATTTATTTTTTTCATAAACCGGACATTTAAAGCGTGTATTGAAGCAAAGCATATTATGGCAACGCGTTACAGATGTCTGAAAACCCTTTTCAACCATAACTATGTTCCAACCAGTATTAAATAGGATGTACATATAGGTTATAAGGGTTTTGGGGTGAAAATTGTGATTTTTACCAAAAATGCGATAATTTTGAAATTGGAAAATTTATTAGGTACCACATTGATTACAGTAATAATTTATGCACACTGTAATAGCTGCATATGTCTACTTAAAATGTATTTTGATAAAACTGCCGAAAATGCCCAATACCTTGAGAAATACCTGTTACCATGGAAACGAAATTGAAAAATATACAAAAAATGGCATTATTGGATAGAAATGAAGTCCTATAATCCTTGCGACACAATATAACCATCATCACATCATCAGCAGCATTATTGTCATCATTACCGCCATCAGAACATCATCATATCAATGGAACGCAATAGCTGCCTTATGTTAAAGGCACACAATCCGATTAAATTGTTCCCATATCATCAAATTCCAACAACAACATTTCTTGAAATGCCGCTTCATTTATCAGAATCGACTAATTGACAAAAAAATAATGCTAACCACTCTCAACTACAGTATAACATTTCCCAAAAAAGCAGGAAAAACATTTTGTTCTGACGCAATGTGGTATCGAGAGTATGTCAATCGGCATTCGCCGAATATCTGCCAGGCCGCAAATATTCCAAGTGGTGAAAAATTACAGATTAAAAAAATTGATATCTGATAACTCTGAGCTTTGATGGGTGGGTTCCTCTACTCGAATCAAATATTTTTCACCCCAGAAGCAAAATAAATCGTAATTTAGGAGCGTTAATTCGGATTGTGCATCTTTAAGCTCATGCAATATATCTGATTATTATATCAATATATAGCTCACTTGCCATTGTATGCAGCTACTTTGTCAATATATGTGGTTAGTTGGTCAATACATGCAGCTACTTTGCCAATATATGCAGCTATTGTTTGTCAATACATGTATATGCAGTTAGTTAGTCAATATAGTGTGGTCGTCGGGAGGTTGAACCTGGAAAAAATTGTTATAAAGCTGGTTTTGGTCTCATTTTGCGCGCAAAAGTATCAGGAATAACATATCCAAAATCCGTTAAAATCCGCCTTGGGGAAAATTCAGGATTCAAGATGGCGTCCAATGTGGCGGCCAACGATTATAAATATTCCCCAATCAGCATTAGTCCATTGTGAGGTAGGGGTAATGAGTTTGCTCTCGTACAAATGTCATCACGTTTGACAAAGGATTCCACGGGAGTCACACTGACCAAATATCAGTCACAGAGTAAAAAGATGGCAACCAAAATGGCCGCTAAAATGACAATTATTTCTTTTGTTTATTTTGTTGATCGAAATCAGCCAGTGATGACCAGAATGAGAAATACTTCATGATTTCGACACTTGTGTGTCAAATATATCATTTATACTCAGACCTCACCCTCGTCATCTATCAGAACCTCTTCTGAATTCACGCAGCCCTCTCCACGACAATCTCCACAAGCGATAACACATTTCAGACCATGTTTGCGACATGTACACACATTGGTGTCACATGGTTTTTTTATGACATCTTACACTTGCACCGTACAAACTTGAGCAATTCGTCTGGGGCTGCATTCTGGTCAGTCATGACTGGGGAAAGATCCTCACCACGTCGTTCCCAACCCCACCCCTCAGCATTCAATACGTCATTATTCAGTGTATAAGATCGGTTGATAACCCCGCCCAGAATCTGCTACTTCTACGGGCTACATGGAAGCCATGTTCCTCAAACACTGATGTACCCAAGGATGCTTCACTGGTAATTCTAATATATGCAGTTAATTTGTCGGTAATAGACACGTTTAATATCAGCGCGTGCGATGACGTCACGGCGTTCTTCAAATAACTTGCGATCGCTGTAGTTTATGATTGTTGTTTTCGATGAATATTTCGCGTTGCTTCGGGTTTATTTGATCATGTGATAAAAGGTATCTCACACTCGACCTATTTTATACGTAATTTATCAACCTCGTCCTCTAAATTCTATTTGAGCCTCGGTAAACCTCGGCTCAAATCGAATTTAGTGACCTCGGTTGATAAATTCCGTATAAAATAGAAACTCATGTGAGATCCTCTATATATATATAATGGAACATCGCGCTCCGTGTATAATGATGAACTAACAATATATATTGAAAAGAGCGATGCACTGCATATAATGACAAATTAACTGCATATATTAGTATAGTCGTCGTGGTGAGTTTGGAGGGTGAACGTAGAAAAAATTGTTATAAAGCCAGTTTTGGTGTCATTTTGACCGGGAATGTTTGGACAACAATATATCCAAAATCCGCTAAAATCCGCTTTGGGGAAATTTTGTTACAGTCATTTGAGTTCGCATGGATAATTGTCATATGATGATACGACAACATGACCCACCACAGTGTAAGCCATATTTGCCCTCAGCAATAAAGAGCGTTGAGTAAAATACCATACATAAAGAGCGTTTTGTGAGCGTTGGAGGAAAATACCACAATAATCCATGTGTGCGCTCCAGTGATAGAGCACGTTATCATAGAACGACATAACGCACTTCACTGCAGTTGTGCAAACCACAAGTCGCATTGTTCAGTTGTTTCTAATATATCACTTCGATTTGTATCTCTAATTGTGAAAGTTGTAAAAGTAGCTTTTTTAGGAGTCGGACACATGTTTCCTGTTGAAACCTAACGGTGACAACGTACGCAGGAGATTTGTTTTGGTTAATTTGATTGCTTCATTCGTTGTTCTCGTGTTCTGTTTTATTATTGCATATTTATTCTCGCTCTATTTCATTTCTCATTGTTGATAACGGGCCGACAATCGTACCGTCGGCGATGAGCTTCACCCAGCTGAAGACCTCTGTGTCATATGTGGTTTTGGTTTTTTTAATGATCCAACGGTAAAGGTGGGGGCAAAAGGTATTGTGACTCTCATAAGCTTTTGCGGACAACGGGGGCGACCTAATTTGAAACAATACCACACCGCGCGCAGCCAGGTGACGCCTGTCGACAAAGTGCTGGTGCATGCAGGTTGCCGGAGAGATTTTACCGACACAAAACGAAAGACACAAGATAATTTGGTGGTTTCAGAAGCGAAAAGACTACGATCTGATGCAACGCCAATCAATATAGCAGAAGACTGCTTAATATGTGGAGTTCATACAAGCACTGATGTTAGACACCCAGATAGGTCCACACCAATGAGCCAAGTAGAGACCATCCCTTTCAGGGACAAGCTCTTACAATGCTGTGCGCATAGACAGGATGCTTTAGCATATGCCGTGGAGAAGCGCATTCAAGGGCGCATTGGCTTGGTAGCAGCATAGGCCGTTTACCACCACGGATATCTGACTCGATTCTTGCAAGGCAAGGATGTGAGTCAACCCGAGACAGGAAAAGCAAGTCGAAGATCAGATCAGGGTATGAAACATTGGTTCGAAACGATTTGTAATTGGCTCGAGACAGAAGCTGGTGCTGAATTATACACTGTTAGTGAGTTACATTCCAGAATGGTTGAATTCGCAGGCGAGTCAGAGGTTTATACTATTAAAAGTTTGAAAGGTAACTTAGAGGAATACTATGCAGAATTCATTTTCTTCGCCGAGGTTAAGGGACGGAAGGATGTCGTTTGTTTTCGAAATATGGCCAAATTCATTATAAATGAAAAGTGGTACACTGATAAAAAACAGGATTTAGATGAGGAGGCAGACAGGATTGTCTTGACTGCATCAAGAATAATAAAAGCACAAATAAGGGAGGCGATTACAGTCGCGAATCTTATCCACCCAGTGACGCTATATCTAGTATTAGTCAGGGATGAAATTGGATCCCGAATCACATGCAAAGCCTACTAAAGATTTTAATTCCGTCCGATGTCAAGCAGAATAGCATCGGTCATTACATTGTACAGGGTGCTCGTCCACATTCGGTTATAACACCAACGCTGTTTGGACGGGGTGTAGAAATGGACAATGTGTTTGGTTCCAAATGGCTAGTGAACGAGTTATCCCGGTTTGGATTCTCTGTTACCCACGATGAAGTTGAGAGGTACAAGCAATCCGTCATTCAGACCGAAACGCCCAGTCAAATACTAACTGACTATGCACCCGGTGCCTTCGTTCAGTGGGTGGCAGATAATGTCGACCACAACATAGCAACTCTAGATGGCAAGGGGACCTTCCATGGAATGGGGATAGTTGCAATATCTGCACCCATGAATCAATCAGCACTGAACATGAAATCGCGTGTAATCATGAGACAAAAGCGGTTGAGGGTTGATGAGCTCGTGAAAAACAAAGGAGTGTCCATCTCCCAATATGTTGATGTTATTGGCAAAGCAATTTCCAATATCAAACTGCAACCTCTTCTTCAGTTGGCCACACCATATACCCTCCCATCTGACCTCAGCACAGATCTGCTGTGGCACTCAGCATGCTTTTTCAGTAAGAGTGAAAACCCTAGCGCGAACTGGTCAGGTTTCATGCAAAGTGCTTACTCGCAGGACGACACTCTGACCGCTGAGAAATCAGATGTTCTGTTCCTTCCCATCATCGATCTGAATCCGTCAGATGACGATTGCATTTATTCTACACTCATTTATGTTGAGGAACAGGCACGTAGATTGAACATCCACACGCCATGTATCACTTTCGACCAGCCGATGTGGCTCAAGGCTGTAAACATAATAAGTTCTAAGTCGATGAACATAGTGTGTAGGCTGGGCGGATTTCACACTGTAATGAGCTTCATGGGGAGTATCGGTTCGATGATGAAGGGGTCGGGGTTAGAAGAAGCTTTGGAGAAAGTGTACGGTCAGAACACAGTGACCCATATGATATCTGGAAAGGCAGTGTCGAGGGCATTGCGTGGTTACTACCTAGTTGAGGCTGCGCTTTTCAATAAGTTGATAGCTGAAGTTGTCCCAGTTGAAAAGGACGGCAGTTCTGCGGACATCGAATCGGTAATGGAACAAGATGACATAGAAGCCTCACACATGCAACAGGGTGATGTACACGTTGTTGGTGAAAACACGATGGGCAAAATGCACCAGAGTGAAATGGACAGAATACAAAAACTGCGTGAAGAGATTGAAATTGGTGTTGTTCCTATATCCGCGGCTGCGGACTCAACTGAACTGTTGAAGGTCGAGCAATGTATCAATGGTTATAAATCACTGCTTGTCAAAGAATCCCTCACAGCAAAATTGTGGGTGCAGTATATGGATTATGTGCAAACCCTAAAGAACTTCATCCGTGCTGAGCGAACAGGGGATTGGAATCTGCATATTGTAACATTAGGGAAGATGCTGAACCTCTTCGCAGCCACTAGTCATATAAATTACGCAAAGAGCTGCAGACTATATCTCCAAATGATGCTAGAATTACCAGTGAAGCATCCTTGGGTACATCAGTGTTTGAGGAACATGGCTTCCATGTAGCCCGTAGAAGTAGCAGATTCTGGGCGGGGTTATCAACCGATCTTATACACTGAATAATGACGTATTGAATGCTGAGGGTGGGGTTGGGAACGACGTGGTGAGGATCTTTCCCCAGTCATGACTGACCAGAATGCAGCCCCAGACGAATTGCTCAAGTTTGTACGGTGCAAGTGTAAGATGTCATAAAAAAACCATGTGACACCAATGTGTGTACATGTCGCAAACATGGTCTGAAATGTGTTATCGCTTGTGGAGATTGTCGTGGAGAGGGCTGCGTGAATTCAGAAGAGGTTCTGATAGATGACGAGGGTGAGGTCTGAGTATAAATGATATATTTGACACACAAGTGTCGAAATCATGAAGTATTTCTCATTCTGGTCATCACTGGCTGATTTCGATCAACAAAATAAACAAAAGAAATAATTGTCATTTTAGCGGCCATTTTGGTTGCCATCTTTTTACTCTGTGACTGATATTTGGTCAGTGTGACTCCCGTGGAATCCTTTGTCAAACGTGATGACATTTGTACGAGAGCAAACTCATTACCCCTACCTCACAATGGACTAATGCTGATTGGGGAATATTTATAATCGTTGGCCGCCACATTGGACGCCATCTTGAATCCTGAATTTTCCCCAAGGCGGATTTTAGCGGATTTTGGATATGTTATTCCTGATACTTTTGCGCGCAAAATGAGACCAAAACCAGCTTTATAACAATTTTTTCCAGGTTCAACATCCCGACGACCACACTATATTGACTAACTAACTGCATATACATGTATTGACAAACAATAGCTGCATATATTGGCAAAGTAGCTGCATGTATTGACCAACTAACCACATATATTGACAAAGTAGCTGCATACAATGGCAAGTGAGCTATATATTGATATAATAATCAGATATATTGCATGAGCTTAAAGATGCACAATCCGAATTAACGCTCCTAAATTACGATTTATTTTGCTTCTGGGGTGAAAAATATTTGATTCGAGTAGCTCAGAGTTATCAGATATCAATTTTTTTAATCTGTAATTTTTCACCACTTGGAATATTTGCGGCCTGGCAGATATTCGGCGAATGCCGATTGACATACTCTCGATACCACATTGCGTCAGAACAAAATGTTTTTCCTGCTTTTTTGGGAAATGTTATACTGTAGTTGAGAGTGGTTAGCATTATTTTTTTGTCAATTAGTCGATTCTGATAAATGAAGCGGCATTTCAAGAAATGTTGTTGTTGGAATTTGATGATATGGGAACAATTTAATCGGATTGTGTGCCTTTAACATAAGGCAGCTATTGCGTTCCATTGATATGATGATGTTCTGATGGCGGTCATGATGACAATAATGCTGCTGATGATGTGATGATGGTTATATTGTGTCGCAAGGATTATAGGACTTCATTTCTATCCAATAATGCCATTTTTTGTATATTTTTCAATTTCGTTTCCATGGTAACAGGTATTTCTCAAGGTATTGGGCATTTTCGGCAGTTTTATCAAAATACATTTTAAGTAGACATATGCAGCTATTACAGTGTGCATAAATTATTACTGTAATCAATGTGGTACCTAATAAATTTTCCAATTTCAAAATTATCGCATTTTTGGTAAAAATCACAATTTTCACCCCAAAACCCTTATAACCTATATGTACATCCTATTTAATACTGGTTGGAACATAGTTATGGTTGAAAAGGGTTTTCAGACATCTGTAACGCGTTGCCATAATATGCTTTGCTTCAATACACGCTTTAAATGTCCGGTTTATGAAAAAAATAAATTATTTCTGATTATTTGATGAAATTTGGTCCGTTTCCATGACAACAGCTGAATAAACCTCAACAGTGACCCTACGAAGAAGTCTGGATTAAAAGTGCATGTCATAGAAAACAAAATTCAGAAAGTTATATTGTGTTTCAAGTTATAGGGGTATGTCCGTCTGTCTGTCTATCTGGACTCAACTTTGTCTGAGCTTGTTTTCCTACATTTTTCAGTCAATTTGTTTTCAACTTGGCATAGATATTTAACACCTGCAATTTAGGGCTGCAACGATTCAGACCTTCATGATGCGATGCGAATTGCGATTTTACTATCACAGCTAATACAGTCCCCAGATCTGCCCAGATGGGAAGTTTTGAGTGGAAAAGTTTATATTTCTGACTATTGATAACTCTGCATACCAGTCCGTAAATTGTTTTTTAAATCACATTACACCATCCCAGTATGATGCATTGCATCATGTACTTTAAAACACGATGCATAACCAATTGTGATGAATTGTGGCAGCCTTCTAGTCAAAGCTGTTAAGTTGAGTGACTTCTGACATTCATTTGTGAAGCCTCTAACGCTGGATTTCTGTTCCAGTAGCTCTTCAGACACCCCACAGCAGCCTCTAACAATGGATTACTGTTTCAGTAACTCTTCAGACACCCCACAGCAGCCTCTAACGATGGATTTCTGTTTCAGTAACTCTTCAGACACCCCACAAGCCTCTAACGATGGATTTCTGTTTCAGTAACTCTTCAGACACCCCACAGAAGCCTCTAACAATGGATTTCTGTTTCAGTAACTCTTCAGACACCCCACAGAAGCCTCTAACAATGGATTTCTGTTTCAGTAACTCTTCAGACACCCCACAGAATCCCATAACAATGGAGGCCTGATTCAAAGATGCACTCAGAAGGCACAGGTGAGTCACTTCCTGAAGTGAGCCCCATAAATGTGGCTGAGTGTCGCCTGCTCACATATGTGAGAGGCTCCATAAGGGTAGCTCAACACTTCCATGATTGGAGCTTTCTGAAATTTTGCTATACCCGCTTGGAACCCCCTCAATGGCCCCATTCCCCTAGCCAAGTTTTCCCCTATTGAACCGCCAGTTGATTTAAATGTTTAAGGTCCCATTTCCCGCAGCCCAGATTGCCCCTGCTACATATGTGTATAAAAGTATAGTGTATAAAACTTCTTCCATCTTGTTGGGATATCAATAAGGAATTTTAGAGGACACCGTTATTTGATATCTTTGCAAAAATACAGACGCTGAACGAAAGTGTATACCAGAACCGACATGGTGGTGGCATCACTAGAATACATCTCTTTGTAGTTGAGCTAGTTATGTTGCAGTTAAGTCACGAAAAAAAATTGGCGATTGTCTATGTTTTATGTCGCAAAATACTTTCCACTTTATATTTTTGCACAGGTTCTACCATAATTTAGGTTTAAATTCAGATCTCAGGGTGGATTACCGGTGTGTTAAATAAAATGAAGGCATAATTCAAGGTCTTTGCAACTGTTATTCTGAAATTTCTTGTTGTCACACATCCGTAAATAAGTTCTGGTTGTTTAAATGGCTACATATATATCTATGGATTATTTATTTGTAGACTCCATTGTATTTTTTTAAAGATCACAATAAATTTATATTTCTTGTGGAATTAGAGGGTTTGATAGCTTGACAACATTGGTAGAAAATATATGTAGGAGATAAAACGATCTGCCAATTACAATATCTAACACTTCTAGATTATAGACCTATATGGCGAAAGCACATGTAGATAAATCAGGGTTCCTACAAGGAAATTATTAACTAGATTTTCCCCTTAGCAGCTACCGGCCCAATTCCCCGACCCCTAGCAGAAACCCTGCCATAGGGCGCCTTGTATATATAAGAGAATGCATTGGCCTAACAATATTTGCTTTGATCTTGTTAGCCAGTGCATTTTGTTATATAAGAGAATGCATGACACAGGGTCTTCTATGTTGCACCAGCACAGCTCAAGGTTAATACAAATGTGTACACGTCATAGGTATTCAGAAATTGAAACGTATGCAAGTAGGATGACCGCCCAGTTCTTTCCTTTGGAGAATAATGGAAAACGTCTGTGATGTCACTGAAGAATGCCTCATCAAAGGGTCTTATTTTTAAAATTGAATATGTCCGTGACTGTTTAAAAATTTAAGAAATAACTCATGTTTCGATAAATAAAGTTGGTCTATATCTTACACGAAATATAAATAGATACGAAACGAGGACACCTGTCAGGAAAAGTATTTATCAGTTAATTAAATTTTAATTAGAATTTCTTATCACATCACCAGGACAACTTTTAGGGGCTATTTTTAGAACAGAAATCACACATCAATCTTTGGAGCATACCAAGAAGGAGAACTTGTTGTCACCCTCAATCACGTGAAAATTTAATTTAGACTTCACCATGATATTTTATTACAATCAAAATAAACCACTTTAAATGCCTTTATAGGCAAATATTTACATAGCACATCTGTGTTACACTAAATCCTGTTTGGTGATTGGTTAACTGTCAATTGGGTCACCCGTTTCATACCCCAATAACACAGACCGTAACACGAACATGACATCACAAATTGTTGACCTAATCTGGCCTAAATCACTAAAAGCGGTCAGCAGAATAATTTGTTGTGCTTTTAAAAGTTCAGCTGAATTGCATCTGAAGCCAGTTATTTATATCGATTAGTTGCTAAGTGCTTGGAAATCTTATATTGGGCTGAACTAATGTGCTGTGTAGGCTAGTCTCATATTCTTGGCATATTTTGTGATAATAAATAAATTAGAATACATTCGTATTCGTTATGGGAATGAATCATCAACAAGAGGATATTTCGTACTTAGGGCTTCCAAGGGATGGGGGAGATTTTCGTCAGGTCAGTTTGTCCGCCTGAGGTGATCTTGACCTTGAAACGGGTACCCACAATGACCTTGGGCGATATCTCGGTCGTCAGCGGTGACATCGACGTGAAATTTGTTATGTATGGTCAACTCGGGACGGGGAATATTTTTGTCGGGTTATTTTGTCCACCCAACATGACCTTGAAACGGGTACCTGCAAATGACAGCATGCTGTCTGCGTGCCTGTACGGAGTTACCTTGAAAAACAAAAATTAATGAATCGACCAAAGCCATGGGACCAATCCCGTCAGTGGCGGGCTAATCTGCTAGTTACCTATAAAGGATCCATGGTTAGCATGTTAAACATTACCAATATCTGACCCATGTTTAACATTTCTGTCCTAATTTTACAGGTATGACCATCCATCGATGAATTCCACCATAATTCCGAACATAAATTACAACTCTATTATGCTCGACTCGGGACACAGACTCGTCCATGGAGATAAACGCCATGGTGATGAAATATCTATAGGACGAAGACCTGACTCGAGTGATGAAGCTACAGAGCTCCTTCATATACAAAAAAGCGAAACAGGAACAGAAGAGCAATCTAATAATGCATTTACGAGGTAATTAGTTAGTAACCCACATGGATCCCACAGAGATATGTAGTTATAAAGAGTGAAAATGTTTAATTTTGATTGAATATTCTTGAAATAGAATGATGGAATTTTTAGAATTTTAGAAAGAGTTATCAGTCCTTCCAACAAGGAAAACACAGTGAGAACACTTATTTTCTCTCGCAATTCAGAAGACAGGTGTGATTGTGCGCATAATATAATCGTAAGTTGGGCTTTTCTCAAATAAAATGTTATTGTGTGATGGACCTATGTCCAGTAACACTTTCACATGCCCATAATTTAACTGAGATGGGAAAGGTTATAAATATACCTTCAAATAGCTCAAAATATTGAATCAACAATTAGACCAGAAACATTTTGACAAAGAGTGCTAATTATAGCCCCCATGAATTAAAAATTACGGATGCGAAAGCAATCGCTCCTGTCTCCTGGTATCCCACATGGTACACTCATAACGAGCGCGAGCCGTAAATTGTCCCAAATTGATTATATGTATACTTTATACCAGAAAATTCAAAATAAAATCAATATTAATTGATGGAGTAATTTCCTGACAAGGGTCTTCAATTCATATGTATTATTTTACACCCAGGAAACTACATACAACTTGTTATATGAAGAGACAGACCATCTTTAAAGTTTCCTTGGAGTAATACACTATGAATTAGCTCGCATACTCATCTTATTTCTAGGTAGCGATAAGGCGAGTACATGACGACATTCGGGATGTCACCGAATAACCAGACTATGGGAACCAACCGGTATATGGAGCGTCATGGACTTCTAAGTGAAACAGTAAAAACAACAATGCTAATGAGACATTACCATTAGACAAGACGTTACAGCTGAAAGTAGATTATAGTGTTAATATTCCTTATATACCTATGAATGGGATGATGGCTAGTGATTCGATTCAGTCAATGAGGATAGATTTGCCACATCATCATACAAATGGGCTGGCGAGTGATTCGATTCAAATGACGAGGATAGCTTCGTCGGGTCATCATGATTATCGTTATGGTAACCAGACGTCTCCTGTGAAAAATTGTGTTTATTTAGTCTCCACAGTTAAATAATTCCCAGCCAAGTGTTCCTCCTCAGCCGTTTGTTCAAAAGAACCATGCTGGTGACAGACTTAATAACAGTAACGGCTAGTGGCAGATACCTGTGCAGCATAAAGACAATTTCAAGATCGTCACTATGTCGACCAGCCACACCAAGGAAACAATTCACCACACCAACCTCATCGTTATGGTAATCAAACTAACAATGGGAGACCTTATCCAGTGAGAATATCTATCCTGCCACAGATTCAAGTCCAGTCAGTAGAGGCCATGGCAACCAGGCTTTTACAGCCACCAGTCCAAAGAAGCATATTGGAAACGTTAACCTGATTCAGGAGGAGTATACGTTCAATGCGACTAAAGAAGAGGACAATATCTTAGATATACCAAAACTCAGACAGTTACAAAATTATTATAACTAACCTAGTAAATAGATCAAATATAACATGTATTTCAAAATGTAATAAGGTTTCCAGGCTAATTGTTCTATGCCCGTTTTTTTAAAACGAGACATATTATGTTATTGGTCTTGCCGTCCATCCGTCCATTCTCTTTGTTTTCCGGATGATAAGTTTAGATAGTCTCAACTGAATGGAATGAAATTTGGTATGTGGTTTTACTAGCACAAAATACAGATGGACCAGATGCACAAAATTCAATGCTGGCTATTGTAATATGCTGTGTGCGATAAATTATTTAATAATTTGGCCAATAAATGCATTAGAAAGTTAGTATATCGGTATACCGATTATAATCGGTAAGATTTTCAATACCGTTACCGTCATTTTGTTTCCATAGTCGGTAAACATTGAAGACAGTATTATCGGGGTTACAGGTCATACCGGCCCGTTACTGGGTACATTATGGTTTACCTTTATCGGAATACAAAGAAATTACTTGGTTTCTTTACACCAAAGTTATCATTCAGTTGAAAGAAACTATTTATCCTGATGTCATTTGCCAAAATATACATTCCTTTACTACGGGGACAAAATCCAGCCCAATATTATATTGCGAGTATGATTGCATCATTCTGTGCTATTTTTAAACCACTGTGAGCATGGAACAGCTCATTATGTCCTGTGGGGTTATCGAGTGGGAATGATTGATCAGGCCAAAATAAATTGAATGTGTGTTTCCGGTACCTGCCCACCCCAATCTAAAACATCGTGTCCAACATCATTTTATTGATTTTGACCTTTTTCGTCAATAAACTCTTTTTTAGCTTAACTTTACTTTGTAAAGTTTGAGCCATTGCCATGGCTTGGTATCTGTTGTCTGTGTATGCATGTGTGTGTGTGAGGCGTCAACAATACAGACAGGTCGTACCTTTGGTCGGATCATTATGAAATTTGTCATAGCTGTTGACATCGACATTTAGACGGGAATGACTCCGAACGAGTCATTATGGGGTTATTTCGGAAACAAAACATGGCCACCAGTGGCCATCTTGGATTTCATAATTCAATCCATTAGCACGGGCTACAGGTTATTATAACTAATTAACAGCGGCAATTTTTAACTGTATCTGCTTACGACTATTACGGTGATCGATATTGAAGATGCGATATATATGGAGTATGACGATAACTGTGGTGGTGGTAATGATGATACTGTTTCGAATGGCGATGATGATGTTGATGGTGATGCTGCTGATGATGATAATGATACCGATGATGATGTTGATGATGACAGTGATGGCGAAGATGATTAGTATGGCGATGATGTCTGATGGTGATGATCACAATGATGGTGATGATGATGATGGTGGTGACGATGAATACGATAATATATATGATTGCGATGATGATATCGATGACGACGATGATGATGACAATGATGAAGATTTTGATTATCATGATGATGACGATGATTATGACGATGATGCTTCTGGTGGTGGTTGTGGCGACTATGACGATGATGAAGACGATGATGATGATGATTATGGCGATGACGACGACGATGATGACGATCATGAAGATGATTATGATGATGGTGACGATGATGATAATGGTGATGGTGATAATGATAATGTACCTATGGTTGGATCATTATAAAATTTGTCATGGATGTTAACAATGGCATATAGATGGGAACGAGTCATTTTGAGGTCATTCGGCCAAAATACATGGCTGCCAGCAGCCATCTTGAATTTTACTCTTTGCCTGACTAAATCCATTAGCATGGGCTACAGGTCGTACCTTTGGTTGGATCATCATGAAATTTGTAATGGCTGTTGACATTGACATATAGATGGGAACGAGTCATTTTGGGGTCATTTGGTCAAAAAACATGGCCGCCAACGGCTATCTTGGATTTCAAAATGCAATTCATTAGCACGGGCTACAGGCTGTACTGTTTGTCTGATCATCATGACATTTGTCATGGATGTTAATATTGACATTTAGATGGGAAGGAGTCATTTTGGGGTCATTCGGCCATGTTTTTGGATTTTACTCTTTGCATGACTAATTCCTTTGGCGTAGCCTACATGTGTACCTTTGGTCTGATCATTATGAAATTTGTCATGGAGTCATTTTGGTGTCATTCGGCCATAAAATTTTACTCTGCATGGCTAAATCCTTTGGCATGGGCTACAGGTCGTACCTTTTGTCGGATCATCTTGAAATTTGTCATAGATGTTAACATTGACATGTAGATGGGAACGAATCATTAGGGCTCATAAGGACCTAAAACATATCCACTGGCAGCTGTCTTGGATTTTACTCTTTGCATGACTAAATCCTTAGGCAACACTTCCACTTCCCTCATTCTAATCATCACCAAACTTCATATTAATCTTGATCTACTAGATGGAAGCTATTAAATGTTTTTGAATTTCATTGGAAAACAGAGCCACCAGTAACCATCTTTTTGTTACTTTATATATATTTCTTCATGTTGATAATCTAGTATTTCTTAGACCTTTCAACTTTCCGCATTCCTAATTGGTCCATTGACTGAAACACATGGAATTATTCCCTTTCCAAGTTGAGCTACAGTGTCATTGACACTTTCATTTTTTAAGTTTTGTGAATCATCGCCAGATCTTTTTTTTAAGTTTGGTCATGCAGTTTACTATTTTACGATAATGATCCCACAAGTGTCTGATCATTGCTACCTAGCACATTTAAATAGTTTCTGCCGTTTAGTTGGCAAGCAGAGAGTCGTAATGTTTTAGTGTTCAAACCGAATGGTTGGCGATTAGCACAATATGATAGGGGAACACCCCGACATTCGTACTCAGATATCATTTTTTGTACCTCCTGTGCCTGGCCTAAGTTTCACGGGAAAATGACTAGTTTTAATTTAGTTGTCGATATATATATACTAGAAGGTGACCCGACTTCGTCCGGGCTTTGATCTTGAATTGTCCATTTTGAAGGTCAAGGTCAAGTGGGGTCACGATTTGACCAGTCCACAACACTGCCCGGACAAAAGTACCTGACAAACGTGCCCGTCGAAATCCATCTGGTTTTACCCGATTTGACAATGAATTGATCATTTTGAAGGTCAAGGTCAGGTCGGGGTAACGATTTGACCCGTCCAAATCACTCAGTGGACAAAAGTAGCCCTATGTATAAAATTTCGTCGAAATCCCATCAAAATTGGTGATTTGACCTTGAATTGACCCGATTTCAAGGTCAAGGTCACATCACACGGGCAAATAAATAGGCCTATGTCACTCCCCGGCCGAAAATACCCCCACATACCAAGTTTCATCGAAATCGGCTCGGCCCTTTTCGAGTCCATCGATTACAGACATACACACACACACACAGACACACACACACACACAGATCTTCCAAAATATATAATAGATTGATCACCCCATTTATTATTCCTTTTCATAAACATTAATAAAACCGAATTTTTATTGATGATAAACAAGTTCTGATAGAAATGTCTTTGCTAGTTACTACTCAAACTGTTATAATCACTATTACCATTAACTGCTAATGGATAACTCATTGAAAGTTTATAATTTTGAGTATCTCATTTTGGGACTTGATTTAGCAATAATTAAGAATCAGTGATATCGAGACTTACATCAGTACATGTACAGAAACCTTTAGGTAAATCTGTTTTTCGTTCGCGGGATTTTTATTCTCCATGTAGGTAACCTCATGCGAACTGAACGGTAATTCACCTCTAATTTGCAGGCCTGGACTGTTCGCTATATAATTTGAATAGGCCTACATAATGAATGTCTTCTCATTTACTATGCCAAAACAGTAATACAGTTCTACTACATGTCAACACAACCCGATGATTCTTTTGGCATACTACTCCCGCATAGCGAAAGATAAGCCTGGCATGCATTATTAAGATATTATAATATATATGTAAGGCTGGTTGAAAGCTGTGGTAGATAAATGTTTGTGCACAGTGATTGGGTGCACTATCATGTAACTGAATTTCATCGGAGATGATTTAGTTGTAAGTATTGCTTTCGGATATTATTGCATGTTTACGCAGTATATAATTTTCTCTATTTCTGATGTCTGACTTCATAACTGCTCATTGTGTTTGGTTGTTAGTTAACTTTTGAAAAATAAAATAAAATGCAAAATTGCTCGCCCGCCCCAATATTTTATTAGGCCTGTTAGCAGAAACATGCATTCATGTTATTTTGGCCTCACGTTCATAAACGTGGATTTATATGTATGATTTATAATAATTCAACTGGGAAGTGAATAATAGTTCTATATTAATTTAAATACTTTGAAAGTAATACACCTTGTTTCGCAGCATTTAATAAAAACATTATACTTATTCACACCCTGCGGAACATTCCAATACCCAACTTTAACAACAGCACATGCTCTGTGCGAGTCAGCGGGGGTTATTTCAAAGCTCTTGGATGTATAGCTGAATGATGCTTCCATAACTCGCAATTATTACCTGTATTTGAGATCAGCGTACCTTGTCATCAATCCATGCATGATGCATGTAGACAAATGATACATAGCCACTGTTTGTTAATCCATAATTGTATAAAATGGAGCATTGGACGCGTGTGTTTCCTTATTTATTGTTAGCTGTGTAGCTATTCGATTTCCTCCAAAAACAGTTGATTTTTGTACCAAAAGATTACTACTCAATGGGGGTTTTGAGGGATTAGTTGAAATAATCGGTAATATGGTATACAGCGGTATGGATTTAGGATTACCGCGGTATTTTTATGCTTAAATACCGCCCAGCACTTTCTGGGGATTTAATGTTATAGTCCAAGTGTGCTGCTCATATGTAAACCAACTAAGATATTGTGACAGTGAGATGTTAATTTATGTCCGAGAACGCCTTAATACCCATTCTATAACAGGCTTTACGCCCAGACCTGGTGACGGGAATTATACCAGATTTTTTTAACTTATGGTCATAATAATCTTAAATTATGCATAGAATATTCCGGTTTATTATATTTTCAGTAACATTTTCTGCCAAAATAATAATCGTATCCCCACTCCCAGAAGCGCCACGATGTTATCCTACTCCCAGAGGTTTATCCTACTCCCAGCGATAACGGACTATTTATCCCAACTTCGAGAGAACGTTCCGAGTTACGTAATCTTCAAGCAGTTCAACTTCAAGATCCGCGAATATTCGGGTCCAGATTCGAAATGACAGTGAGCAGTGACATCTCATAGAACTCTGAAGGCTTATCAACACAATGACATTCTAAACAGTTACTAATTTAATCAATAAAGTTTGTTGTTTGTTTGAAAAATCCGTCCGAAACAATCCCCTTTGAAGTTGGTGGCAATAGGAGAAATCAGTCAATGAAATGACGTCACTTTCCTTATATGGGGTAAAATACTATTGCGCCTCGTGAAAAATAATCCTCCGCATCTCACTTGAGGAGAAACTTTGTTCGTCGCTGATGACAGTTACCTATTGTCTATTTATTAGGACTAACATCGATTTGTTTACGTTTAAACTGAAAGCAGTAGTGTAATCGACAATGTTCGGCTTCTATGACAACAACCGATTACACCCAAAGTCACCCATAAACAATCAAATACAAACATACACACCAGATTTAGGACGTGTGCTGTTAATTTATTCCAACATACCATAACTATTAATATGTGTTTATATTTATTGTAAGTGTTATATATATTACTTATTAGTTAAGCATTTCTTACACGGAACATCTCTCAATATATATACCTTACTCAAATTTAAATTTGTGCAGTACTATTTTTTGCCCAGTTTTGAATTCGTGCACTTACTGCACGAATTCAAAACTGACAAAAATATTTTCGTAAAATGCTTGGATTTGATGACAGTTTCAGATCTTAATCATTAATGAAGATATGTGTGCATATCATATTAAACAGCATCACGGTGGCTTTACATCATGTATAATTTAACATAATTGCGTCATCAATGTGTTGTGAAGACAGGTGTTTATACGCTCTAAATAATTATTCTGATACTGAAATAGTTACGAACATAATTGAAATGAATCGAAAGATGTAAAACAACAACCGCGTATAGAAAACTTAGATCAGAAAAAATAAATCAAAACTTGATGACATAACTAACTCAGACTCTTTGGTCACGTTGTAGTGCCAGCGTTGTGAATGGGGGTGGGGTGTGCTTTTGTGCATCTTCAATCTGCAATATGTATATTTCTTACAAGTATTTCAACATCAATGATGTTGCCATGATTTGTTGCTATATAATTATGTCTTATATATTAGTAATGGTTTTGATGTTGGTTGCCCGCATGTAAATTACAGTCATACAAGCCTAATATTCATTCCAACCTTCCTTAATGTGTATACATGTATTACGTAACTCATCAACATATAGCCTTCTTGTTTCCCGGTGGTTTGGTATAAACTCAGGATCCGTACTATTTTTTGCTCTGTTTTAAATTTAAAATAGTACTGCGCGAATTTAAATACGAGTAAGGTATGTAATTTTCAATTTACAAATTACCAGGAAAACGTGTTAGAATTACATGTAATTCAATTTACAACCACGTGGTGTTATTTGTGTTTACCTTATGAGTGCTATGACGGAAAAAGCCATCTCAATTCGATAGCTCAAATGCATTCATACTTTTTAGTTGTGGAGTTCAGAACAAATAACATGTTTTATACGGAATAAACCAGTTTATATTGTCACAATTGTGATATTTGATTACATTTATTGGTGGTTTTATGTGAGCTGGTCACCAATACATAAAGCCTGTTATAGGATGTGTATTCATGCTTTCTCAGATGTAAACTAGCATCTCGCTATCCCAATATCTTAGCTGGTTTACCACGAGCAGACTTGGACTAATAAGCGCAACAGATAGATCAAAAGGAGCTCGCAATGCAAATTTTACAACAAAAGTGTCCACAAAAAATCCTGACCCTGATATCACGAGCTAAAAAATTTCATTGTTTGGAGTGCAGTAGTGTTATGGTTTACCAATTTTACGATTAACTCATTCAATGCCAAGATGCCAACTTTTTGGCGATTTCTGATAACTGTTTACCTCTGTAATGACTGAATCCTTCGGCACAAGCTACAGGCCACATTGATCATCCGATTGTCACCAAACTTCATATGGATCGAAATTCATCAAAAAACATGGCTGCTAGCAGCCATTGTGGATTTCAAATTTAAACCCAACGACACACCCTGCAGCCGGCATTTATTGGAGAATTGTTTTGAAAATTTACATTCATGTTTAGAATCACCTCTAGATGGTAGCTATCGAATTTGAACAATTTTCCGCTGGCAGAATTCTTGGATTTTACTCTTTGCATGACTAAATCCTTTGGGACACCCTACAAACATCCCTGATCCGATCGTCACCAAACTTCAGATGGATCTCCTGTCCAGATTTGTCCAGATTTTATTGAAAAACATGGATCTTGGATTTACTCTTTTCTTTACTAAATCCTTCGGCACAGGACACATTCCTCAACCAATCGTCACAAAACTTCATATTGATTTCGGGGTGAGCATTTTTCCAAATTTCATTACAAATTCGGCCACTAGCAGCCATTGTGAAATTGAATCCATTCAACATTTATTGGAGAAATGTTTTGAAAATTTACAGACATATATTCAGGTTCAATTGTAGTGGGAGTTATCAAATTTGAATGATTTTCGGTCAAAACGTGGCTGATCAATGAATTTTACTCTTTCCATCACTAAATATTTCACCATGTCATTGTTCGCCAACAATTTTTATCCAACTGATCCCAACCTTATGGCTGACCTCTGGTATTATTTAGACATTTAAACTTTCCGCTTTCTTTATCGCTCCATTGACTGTAATATTTTTAATTATCCCCTCTCCGAGTTGAGCTACAGTGTCCTTGATACTTCCAATGATGTCGTTATAACTGTACATGAATACATCTTCAACCCATTCATGACCGGGGCTGCGCTGGTGCATCATTAAAGATCCTGTGCCATGCATTCTCTTATATATCCGAGTCTGCCTTAGGGAGCCTCACACATATATAAGAGAATGCTCTGACTTACAAGATCAAGGTAAATATTGTTAGGCCAATGCAACCTCGTATATATTCGAGGTTCCCTATGGGAGAATCACATATATAAGAGAATGTATTTTTACCTAGCCATTGTAAGCCAATGCATTCTCGTATATACGTGAGGCCGGATCCCTATGGGAGACTCGCATATATAAGAGAATGCACTGGCACAGAGTTTCGCAAATTTCTGGTAGCTCCAGTCATGAAAGTGTTAAAGACATATTATGGACTTGTTCGGGTGCGTGAAACTGATCAGTTAGTATTCAGGAGCTATGCAACTGCAGGAATGTAGCATTCTACTAACATCGCCGAAAATTTCAAGCAAATCGAAATTACACTCCATAGAAAACATCGTCCGAAATATGCTCAATTGTAAATATTTACATCTCGATTCGGGACGCAACTATTGGTGATGAACTAACGAAAATGATTTCGCCACCAAGAATCACTGCAGTTAATTAATATACAAGAATGATGGTGTGTTGTCAATTTGGATATGATAATTGTAAAAATAACAACTTTGAGCAAGATATTCTCCATTTCTATTTGATCACCCTACTGGAGTGTTTCATATCACTTTAAATAGAGAAATTATTACTGAGCCGTCCTTTTCGTTACCGAGTCACATGACCTGAATAGTTTAAGAGCAAACATTTGCTATACAGGTTGGTATTTGCTATGGCAACTATTACTGGATGTCAGTGAATGGAGAATGTTATAACTAAATCTATTATCTGTGGGGGAATTCGCATTCCGTCTGACAGACTGTCTGGATGTCAGTGAATGGAGAATCTTATAACTCAATCTATTATCTGTGGGGGAATTCGCATTCCGTCTGACAGTCTGTCTGGATGTCAGTGAATGGAGAATCTTATAAACTAAATTATTTAATCTAAATCTATTATCTGTGGGGAAAGGCACTATCCACATGACAGTCTGTCCATCTGTCTGGATGTCAGTGGATGGAGAATCTTATAATTAAATCTATTATCTGTGGTCAAATGTACTTTCCGGGTTGACAGTCTTTCCATCTGTCTGAATTTAGTGATTGCAATCTAGTTGAGGTGGAGTATTCGTTCAATACAAGTCAAGAAGAGGACAACATCTTAGATATACCAAAAATGAGACCAAATGTTTTGTAGCTAGCTTAACATGTAACACGTATTTGAATGAAAACAATTTATATTAGGGATAATCTTTGTTTCCTAATGTATTGTCACAGTTTATAGGCATTATGTTGAACCACAAACATACAAATTCCATTTTATAAACAGCATGATACTTTGTAATTATGTTAAGAAACCAAAGTTATTACATATAACGACATCGAGTGAAAAATATCAACCTGTAAATTCATTTTTATTTGGAAATATCATTTATATATTGCGAACTTTATCATGCCATTACCATGATGTTGCATGATGTGTGATGAAATTCTTACCTTCACTTCTGCCCTAATGTAATTATCCTAACAATATTTACCTTGACCTTGTAAGCCAGTGCATTCTCTTATATATGCAAGTCTCCCTATGGGAATGCACTAGCACAGGATCTTTAATGCTTCATCAGTACAACTCCCTTCATGAAAGGGTAAAACACATTAGCATTTTGAAAACCAACGGAAAAAAGTTATAGAAGATAAAGTGGATGTAATTATTATATAATCAAAGCAGTCCAGATGTCCGTGTGTCCAGATGTCAGTAAATGCCCACAACAGCAGTGGGGGGTCCGTCTATTCGTGTTTCCTGGTGGGAATCCGTCTATCCATGTATCCTGTGTGGAATCTGTCCAAGTGTCGTGGGGGAATCCGTCTATCCAAGTATCCTGGGGGAATCCGTCTGTCCATGTGTCCTGGTGGGGGTAATCCGCTGTCTGTGTGTCCTGGGGGGGATCTGCCTGTCCATATGTCCTGGGGGAATCGGTTTATACATGTGTCCTGGTGAATCTATCTATCCTGGGGGCGATCTGTCTATCCATATATCCTGGGGGAAATATGTCTGCCCATCTGTCCTGGTGGAATCTGTCTATCCATGTGACTTGGGGGGATCTGTCTGTCCGTGTATCCTGGGGGAATCTGTCTATCCATGTATCCTTGGAGAAATCCGCCTATCAATGCATCCTGGGGGAATCCGTCTATCCAAGTATACTGGTGGGATCTGTCCTGTGGGGTATCCATCTGTCCAGGGGGAAATCTGTCTATGCATGTGTCCTGGGGGGCATCTGTCTATCCATGTGTCCTGGGTGGAATCTGTCTATCCAAGTATCCTGGGGGCAATCTGTCTATCTATGTGTCCTGTCCATGTGGACTGATGTCATGAATGTGAATTTACATTTGTCTGAGCTTGATAACCCCAGAACATTCATGCAAAATGCATCTTATCTTTATTAATATCATACCAGCCTTGTGATTTGCTATGTGGATAAATTTATCTAACTTGGATGCAATCGCATCTGCAGAACCACGACGGCCTCTTGTACGTTGTATGGAAATGAATGAATTTCACCTTTATCAATATCATATCAGCCTCTTTGTGATCTGATATGAGTATTAATGTATCTAACTTGTTTGGGCATCACATCTGTTGAACCACGACGGCCTCTTGTGCGTTGTATGGAAATGAATGAATTTCACCTTTATCAATATCATATCAGCCTCTTTGTGATCTGGTATGAGTATTAATGTATCTAACTTGTTTGGGCATCACATCTGTTGAACCACGACGGCCTCTTGTGCGTTGTATGGAAATGAATGAATTTCACCTTTATTAATATCATATCAGCCTCTTTGTGATCTGGTATGAGTATTAATGTATCTAACTTGTTTGGGCATCACATCTGTTGAACCACGGTGACCTCTTGTTGTGCATTGTATGGGAATGAATGCATCTTACCTTAATGAATATCATATCAGCCTTGTTGTGATTTAGTATGAGTTTAAATGTATCTAACTGGTATGGGCATCACATCTGTGCCCTCTTGTTATTATTTAGTATATTTATGAATGTATCTTGCTTCTATGGGAATCAAATATTGAACCACAGTTGCCTCTTGTTATGACTTAGTATGAATATGTCAAACCAATATGGGCATCACAACTACGGAACCATTGTGGCCTCTTGTTATTATTTAGTATGAGTATGAATGTAACTAACCTGTATGTTCTGTAGATAGGATTTATTTATTTATTAAACTTGTCGAACACATATCTATCTAAACATAAATATTGTCATTTCCTCGAAGCCCCACACCAAATATGACTCCATTCAGTTCTGGAGAAGACCTTTTAAGAATGGAAATAGTTATGTTGCTGGTTACGCCCTATTTGACCTGGTGGCCCAGCCCCCTTTGAACAAATCTGTATCCCAGTCACAAAGTAACCATAATGCCAAATGTGACCCAACTTAGTCTTCAGGTGCTGGAGACCTATTAACCTCTTCGCTGCTAAATGACGCTATGACGTCATGTGCTCGGCCGTTGATGTTATTGCCATTTTACAATGGAAAAATATAACGGCAATATCACAAGAACCATACAGTGGAACATCATACATTGTTTGAAACTTCGAGATACACTTATTCCGATGCACCAATCTATGAGTTCCAGTTATGAAGAATGGCCTGTACTGCTGATGTGCTGAAGTAAGTCCACAGGTACTATGGACCATATAGCACATGTCGTGCAATTTTATGTCCATGATAGTTACGGATGTCATAGCAGCAAAGATGTTATGGATTGCAATGGCGGGAAAGCGCTATATCCCGAATCCGCCCTTATTTGACACGTGAACAAATCCCAGTCACCACAACACCTTCCATACAAAATATGAGCTAAATGTTCTTGAGAAGATGCTTTAGAATTTACTATGAAGGGAAACAGGTATGTCACTGACCGCGGGGTCGCAATCCCAGTCACCAAATATGAATAAATTCTGGAGAAAAAGATGTTGACTGCCAGCAAACATTCCGGCGCCGTAACGGTACCGATTAGGTGACTGCCACGGTGCCAGGTTTACGGCACATTTCGGTGCTGTGAAGTCTGCACACTAGGTCGGTACCGAAACGGCACATCTATTATATATTTTGGAAGATCTGTCTGTCTGTGTGTGTGTGTGTTCGCGATGAACTCGAAAACGGCCGACCGGATTTCGATGAAACTTCATATGTGAGGGTACTATCGGTTGGGAAGTGGCATAGGCATATTAATTTTCAGATCCGAGGTCAACTTTTCACGTGCCGAGGTCAAATCTGTTTTTACGCTGTTTTGCGCTAATATATTTCAGTTCGGTGCTCACAAATCGATTCGATATAGCGCGAATAATAAATTGCCAGTCATATAATTTGCACGGTTAGAATCTGTGGCGCTTCCTCTTTCCAATGATGTATCACACGCCTGTGTACGTTTAAAGTTTCTACCTTAATTATTCGCTCATCGAAAAACATTCCGTAAATATATTACGCCGTCAACAGATCGTGACGTGATCGCGTTTAACTCTTAACCGGCCGATGTCACGTTAACTCATCACCGGCCGAGGTATCCGCAAATGACATTGGGCAATATATATATCTCGGAAACGGGTGGAGCCATCGACTTGAAATTTGGTATGTGAATGTATCTTGCCCCGGATACGAATTTTATCGGGTCGCCGAGCCCGTGCGACGCCAGCTTCGCGCATGCGCAGACCAGATCTCGGAAACGGGTGGAGCTATCGACTTGAAATTTGGTTTTTGAATAGCCCGGACGAAGTCGGGTCACCTTCTAGTTATTATATATATGTTTCGGCACCGAGAATACGGTCTTGCAAGAATGTTTTATTGCTGCTGTCATTTTTGACATTTAGTCTGACTAATATGAAGTGTTGGACTGGTCCACCTGTCTCCACCTTGCGTGCTTCGCCAGGCCTTGGCACAAAACGAGACTGGTTTGATGTGGTGTGAGTCTGCTTATCAATTTTAGCATGGTTTTTCCCCTTGGATAGGAGTGCTCCAGGCTGGGTGATGCCACAATTACACAGCATAATCCTTCTTCAAAACAATCCAATCAGAATAAATTATACAACATTAAAGAAAATTTTAGCGGGGAACCCATATAAGACATTTTTATGGGAGGCCGTTTTCACATTTATTCCCTAATTGTTCTTAAGCGCAATTCATTTGCGATCAAGCGCATTTTATTTGCGCTTAAGCGCAAATCCAATATTTGCACATCACCCCCAAAACATTTTTATAAAGGGCTAGTCCAAATTATAATTTTCATTAGGAATCCATTTTTCCCACCTTTTTTCATTTGAACTCATTGTGACAGCTAGATGTAAGATGTGAATTTCATTTCTAATTCTAAATAATTATGGATCCCACTCAAATTGATAAAATTCTTACCACAATGAGTTGGATTAATGTCAGGAATTGCAAATGTTTTTAATTTATGAAACATTACTGATGTCAGTCAGGAAATGAAAGAGACTGTTTGGAGGGGATTAAACACCGTCATTGAGACAGTCTCGATAAGATGTTACGAGGGGATTAAACACCGTCATTGAGACAGTCTCGATAAGATGTTACGAGGGGATTAAACACCGTCATTGAGACAGTCTCGATAAGATGTTACGAGGGGATTAAACACCGTCATTGAGACAGTCTCGATAAGATGTTACGAGGGGATTAAACACCGTCATTGAGACAGTCTCGATAAGATGTTACGAGGGGATTAAACACCGTCATTGAGACAGTCTAGATAAGATGAGTTGAATGCTTCATTCCAAATATTGCAGACATTTTTTTCAAATGAAGCTGAAACAAGACTCGGATCAAGAACAGAAGATAGTTTTTGAGCCGGATCCATTAATAATATCATATCATACATCTCTGCTATACAATTGAATAAATTTCATGCTTTCAAAGCTGTCAATCTCTGTGTATGTAATGCTTTATTTGCGCAAGCAAATACTAGGTATGAAATAAGTAATTTCGCTTAAGCGCAAATAATAGCCTTACATACACAGGTCAATCTTGATTAGACCGATCGGTTTTCCTGGCACAGTGCTCACTGATGTAAGAGATGCACTTATATATTATTTTCAAATGAAGCTAAATCAAGACTTTAATCAAGAATGGAAATTAGTTTTTTAATGGAATAAATCCCAGAGAAAGAGGATAGTATAAATTAATTTAAATCCGTTTACTAGGTTTAGGACAGAAAAGTTATATTTCACACACCGGATACCGCTTATTTAAGTTCTTAGATTGTCGTAAAAAAATAAAAGAACATTTTTCGTTGATGCTTCCTTATCAGCACAAATTTTGGAAAGATATTGTGCAAATTGTGACACATATCAAGTTTGTGATATTTAGCGGTCTGTAACAGATAATTGATTGTTCCTAATAGAACAATGGTATCTTTTTGATTGATACAAAGTATCAACCACCTCAGATTGAGAGAAGTAACATTTTTCCACAAATTAGGCCTACACATATTTCCTGATAAAGCTGCATAATTAAATATATGTATAAAAAAATATTAATAATATCATATCATACATCTCGGCTATTGAATAAAAGTTCATGCTTCCAAAGCTGTCAATCTCTGTGTAAGTAATGCTTTATTTGCGCTTAAGCGCAAATACAAATATAAATGAATAAGTATTTGCGCTTAAGCGCAAATAATTTATTGCACAAATAAAGCCTTACATACACAGGTCTGGGTGACCACCGATAAATCAATAATAGACTGATCGGTCTTCCTGGCACAGTACTCACTGGTGTAAGAGACATAAATATAAATTTCTTGAATATTGAATTTTTTTTGGTTTTATTTTCAGTAATTAAATAATTATTCCCTGTCTTTCAAAAGAAATCAGAATTAATTCAAGTTGTTTGAAAGATAATTATAGAACACTAGCTGGTGGGCCCGACTTTGTCCGGGCTGTTTCCCCTCTGCTCTCTAACATCGAAATCCGTCGAAAGGCGCGATTTGACATTGAATTGACCATTTTTGAAGGTCAAGGTCAGGTCGGGGTCACGATTTAACCCGTCTAAAACACTCCCCGGACAAAAGTACCCCTATATATCAAATTTCGTCGAAATCCGTCCGTTTTACCCGATTTGACCTTGAATTGACCATTTTGAAGGTCAAGGTCAGGTCGTGGTCACGATTTGACCCGGACAAAAGTACCCATGGGTATAAAATTTTGTCGATATCCGTCCGTTTTACCCGATTTGACCTTGAATTGACAATTTTGAAGGCCAAGGTCAGGTCGGGGTCACGATTTGACCAGTCCAAAACACTCTCCGTACAAAATTACCCCTAGGTATCAAATTTCGTCGAAATCCGTCTGGCAGTTTTCCCGGCCATAGCTAACAGACAAACAAACATACAGAAGTCCCAAAATATATATTAGACTACCCCATGAGCCCGACGTTGTCCGGGCTATTCAAAAACCAAATTTCAAGTCGATAGCTCCACCCGTTTCCGAGATCTTGTCTGCGCATGCGCGAAGCTGGCGTCGCACGGGCTCGGCGACCCGATAAAATTCGTATCCGGGGCAAGATACATTCACATACCAAATTTCAAGTCGATAGCTCCACCCGTTTCCCGATATCTCGTCTGCGAATGTGGCGTCACACGGGCTCGGCGACCGGATAAAATTCGTATTCGGGGCAAGATACATTCACATACCAAATTTGCCCGACGTTGTCCGGGCTATTAAAAAACCAAATTTCAAGTCGATAGCTCCACCCGTTTCCGAGATCTGGTCTGTGCATGCGCGAAGCTGGCGTCGCACGGGCTCGGCGACCCGATAAAATTCGTATCCGGGGCAAGATACATTCACATACCAAATTTCAAGTCGATAGCTCCACCCGTTTCCGAGATCTCGTCTGCGCATGCGCCGCACGGGCTCGCGCCAATACGACAACGACCACCGCCTGGTCAAACTACACACACGTACCAAGTTTCGTCCCGATCGGTCGAGAATCGTAGATTTGTATTAATGACAAACATACAGACAGAGGTCTTCAAAATATATATGAGACTAGCCGATGAGCCCGACGTTGTCCGGGCTATTCAAAAAATCAAATTTCAAGTCGATAGCTATTCAAAAACCAAATTTCAAGTCGATAGCTACACCCGTTTCCGAGATCTGGTCTGCGGATGCGCGAAGCTGACGTCGCACGGACTCGGCGACCCGATAAAATTCGTATCCGGGGCAAGATACATTCACATACCAAATTTCAAGTCGATAGCTCCACCCGTTTCCGAGATCTCGTCTGCGCATGCGCGAATCTGGCGTCGCACGGACTCGGCGACCCGATAAAATTCGTATCCGGGGCACGATACATTCACATACCAAATTTCAAGTCGATAGCTCCACCCGTTTCTGAGATCTCGTCTGCGCATGCGCGAAGCGGGCGCCACACGGGCTCGCCAATACGACAACGTCCACCGCCTGGTCAAACTACACACACGTACCAAGTTTGGTCCCGATCGGTCGAGAAACGTAGATTTGTATAAATGACAAACATACAGACAAACATACATACAGACAAACAGACAGAGGTCTTCAAAATATATATGAGACTAGCCGATGAGCCCGACGTTGTCCGGGCTATTCATAAACAAAATTTCAAGTCGATAGCTCTACCCGTTTCCGAGATCTGGTCTGCGCATGCGCGAAGCTGGCGTCGCACGGGCTCGGCGACCCGATAAAATTCGTATCCGGGGCAAGATACATTCACATAGCAAATTTCATGTCGATAGCTCCACCCGTTTCCGAGATATCGTCTGCGCATGCGCGAAGCTGGTGTCGCACGGGCTCGGCGACCCGATACAATTCGTATCCGGGGCAAGATACATTCACATAGCAAATTTCAAGTCGATAGCTCCACCCGTTTCCGAGATCTCGTCTGCGCATGCGCGAAGCGGGCGCCGCACGGGCTCGACAATACGACAACGTTCACCGCCCGGTCAAACTACACACACGTACCAAGTTTCGTCCCGATCGGTCGAGAATCGTAGATTTGTATAAATGACAGACAGACAAACAAACAAACATACATACAGACAGAGGTCTTCAAAATATATATGAGACTAGCAGGTGGACCCGACTTCGTCCGGGCTGTTTCCTCTCTGCTTTTCGGCGAATTGCGCGATTTGACCTTGAATTGTCCATTTTGAAGGTCAAGGTGAGGTGGGGTCACGATTTGACCCGTCCAAAACACTGCCCGGACAAAATTACCCGTCGAAATCCATCCGGTTTGACCCGATTTGACCTCGAATTGATCATTTTGAAGGTCAAGGTCAGGTCGGGGTCACGACTCGACCCGTCCAAAACACTCAGTGGACAAAAGTAACCCTACGTGTCAAATTTCGTCGAAATCCCATAAAAATTCGCGATTTGACCTTGAATTGTCCATTTTGAAGGTCAAGGTCAGGTGGGGTAACGATTTGAATAGGCTTACGACACATCCCATACGAAAGTATCCCTAGACACTAATTTTCATCAAAATCCCGTGATACTCGGGCGTTTGACCTTGAAATGACCCGATTTAGGGCTATTTAGGGATTTCTGTGCATGATCGCCTCCGTCTGGGTAGAATATTAGGAGAAAGAAAAAAACTATTGTTCGATCGGTCCAGAAACATGCCTATATGAGCGAGGTCACGGTCAACGACACGGTCGCACGTGAAATTGGATCCGCCCATGTTGTTCCCCGGATCAAAGTAGGCCCGCATACTAAATTAGAGTCGGATCGGTCGAGCAGTTTTCGAGTCTATAACACACACACATACATACAGACAGACAGAAGTTCCAAAATATATAATAGAATGGCTTATGTGCCCGACTTCGTCCAGGCTATTTGGGGAACAACGTTCAAAAGTTTTAGGAGAAAGAAAAAATACTATTTGAGTCAGATCGGTCGATTGTCCAGAAACATGCCTATATGGGCGAGGCCAAGGACACTGTCGCGCGTGTAATTGAACCCGCCCATACTGATCAAAGTATATAGTCCTGTGTACCAAATTTGAGTCGGATTGGTCGAGGTCCAGAAACATGCCCATATGAGCGAGACCAAGGTCAAAGACACGGTTGCACGTGAAATTGGACCCACCCATATTGTTCCCAGGATCAAGTAGGCATACATACCAAATTTGAGTAGGATGGGTCCAGACCCAGACATATGACTATATGAGCGTATATAAGCGAGGTCAAGGACACGGTCGCACGTGAAATTGGACCCGCCCACATTGTTCCCGGGATCAAAGTAGGCATACATACCAAATTTGAGTCGGATCGGTCGAGGTCCAGATATATATTCTTTAATTATCCTCCGAGATCGAAGATTAACAAAAAATATTACATACATGTATAACATATTTACAAAGGATATCTGAAAGAGAGAACACATATTAGTTTATTAAGTAAGCAACGACAGTGGTATATATATATGTGTGTGTATATAGTCTCAATTGTATGGTTGGTCGTATATACTCAGAACGATGTAATCAAATATCAAAGGTTTGTTAAGTTCAGGTGACATTGTGTTTCGCACGTGAAATTTGATCCACCCATATTGTGCCCGGGATCAAAGTAGTCCTACATACCGAATCTTAGTCGGATCGGTCGAGGTCCAGAAACATGCCTATATTTAGCGTATATGATATAGGTCAAGGACACGGTCGCACGTGAAATTAGACCCACCCATTTGTGCCCGGGATCAAAGTAGTCCTACATGCCAAACTCGAGTCGGATCGGTCGAGGTCCAGAAACATACCTATATGAGCGAGGTCAAGGTCAAGGATATGAGCCTATATATATATATATATACCAAATTTGAGTCGGATCGGTCAAGCAGTTATGAGTCTATAACACATACATACAGACAAGTTCCAAAAATATATAATAGACAAGAAAACCATAGTCAGAAATGGTAACATTATCGAGATCATATTATTAGCCATATATACAATATAACAACTTTAATGGGGTGATTGTGAAAAATCTGTATATAGGTAACGCCTATGTAGTTGATTATATGTGATATTTTTTTTCTAATTTCATTTGAAATAGTTGTCTCAATAATGCATGAAATAGCATGCAGAATAATAATCGGGCAAAAACTGGCTATCTTCGTAACATGGTTCAAGTACGCAAACACCGAGCACATTTAATATCCAATTACGCAAATACCGAGTATGTTTTAATCACATTTAGTCCACCACCTCCTGCGACAGGGTCAGATATACTTGCCAATATACACACCATGAGAGCGTAATGCTGATCTAAGAATGGCCTCAGGTAATGCACTCCTGACTTCTGATAAGGGTCAACTAAAATACATGTATGGTAAATTAAAATATGGTCACACACAGAGAGGGTTAATTGAAATATGGGCCGATGAGGGTAAATTAAAATATGGTCACATCACGGTTAAATAAAATATGGTCCCATGAGGGTTAATTAATATATCGTCCAATGAGGGTTAATACAAATATGGTCCCATGATGGTTAATTAAAAGTGTACATTGATTGTTAATTAAAATATCGTCCCATGAGGGTTAATAAAAATGTGGACCCATGGGGGTTTAATTGAAATATTGTCCCATTGAGGTCAATTAAAATATGGTAACGAGACTTAATTAAAGAAATAAATATATGGTCCCATTATGAGGGTTAATTAAAATTAAAATATGGTGTCTTCAGTGTTGATTAAACTACTGTCCCACTGGGGTGAAATACAATATATATAGTCCAATAAGGATCACTTAAAATATGGTCCAATGAGGACTAATTATAATATGCCCCCTCCCCCATGAGGATCAATTAAAACATGGTCACAGGAAGGGGGTAAATAACAATGCAACAAAGCAGGTCAAAGAACAATAGAAACGCATAACACGCAGCGCTCTAATGGTTAACGCGCGAATTCCCGTTAGTATTAATCGGCTCGCACTTCTTGGCATGCGAATAACAAACCATGGGTCAACCAAGCATGTCTCGAACGACGCCCGCTGCATGAAATAATAATGTAAACGACAATAAACGAAATTTATATTCCCAACTACACCTGTTACCGGACCCGGACTCGGGGTCTCACTACAATGCGTCCCAAAAATCACCATTTCTATAAATAAAACCTCCATGGGCCCATATAATACTAAGAAACAGTACCTGATTATACACCCGGAGGGCGAAATATAAAAAATCATACGATATCCGCTAAACCTTCAAAGAAACGTAGTGCATCAACTGAGACATCGAAAGTCAATGTAGCCTACATCACGGGGAGGCCTGGCTCACGCACGAGATGATTCTTTGCGAGGAGTGCTACGGATAATTTGCCAGGACTGGCACTTAATTCTGCTTTAATTGCTATGTTCAAGTGTGTTGTGGGTTTGGTTTGTTGAGGTGGGTACAGGGTGTGTACATGTGGCTTTTCTCTTGTGCATTGACGTGTATGTTGGTTGGGGCGCCAGACTGGGTTATTCGTTCGTAATTGCGCGTTAGTTGGTGGGGTTTAGGTGCACGGGGTGGAGTGGCTGGCATTCGGATATGAGTTGTTTTATGACTATGATTATTTATTCATAACTCAATATAACATATATTTTTTACACACTTAATATATACAAACAATGAGTTATTGGGGATGGCATAAGTTAGTGCCGCATAACCTGTAAAGACTGTCTTCCTTGTTATCATATAGGTTGTATATACTGTAATTGATATGTATATTTAACCGAAATGAATCTTATCTTATTAACGGACTCCATCTGAGCATGCATTTCAGAGTTTTGTTTATGATTCTAACCAAAATTGTTATGGATGTTCAACGTCACGATGGCTTTCAAATCGTATTGTTCGGAGATTTAGTTTTCGGTTTGTTCGGTTCTAGTATTATTATTACAGTGACCCTCTAGCCACGTCCCTGCTAACTCATGAATTACACTGATTTAATGTTTCCATTCGGTGCACAGTTCCGGGCCTATCATATCGAATAACACGGACTAGCCTATACTATTAGTATATGACATTAGCACATAAAACACAAACAAACATACACGTTTTCGCCCTTGCACCCTCACCCTAAAGATGGTCCATGTGCCGGCCTGTCCGAATGATAATGTGGATATTTTTAAGCAGAACCGGTCAAAATGCGGAGTGTATCATCCGCATCTTTGACATCCCAAATCTGGGTTGGCTACATCTCATCGCATGATCGATCCGCGGCTTTGGCACCCGAACGTACGGTGGGTACCCAGTCTAGTGATGCGGACCGGACCGCTTTGGACCGGTCCGTGGACCGCGGTCCGGTCCGGACCGGGTGTCACTGGATCGGACCGGACCGCTTTTTGCCGCCGGTCCGGTCCACTATTTTACTTCAGTTATAATAAACTATCGCGAATATTATTGCGTATTTGCCGTCCTATCAATTAGCAACGATGTATTGACACATTCAAGTGGTTAATATCTATTAAACGTTTGATGCCACGAAAACAATGTATAGATGTACTTTGTACATGTCAATTTCCTTATAATGAAAGACAAGACAGTCACATTAATCCAATAGTATAGTTGTACTTAGGTATATAAATGCATGTAATTGTCAGGACTATACAATCAGCCATGCATCACAATCTCCAAGACTCCAATATTAATGAAGTAGTCATATTAGTTCACATTTGTATAATTGTCATCAGTATAGTTATTTCGTTTACATTTCAATTTAATGCAAATAAGTATGATACGAATCATTCATGCGATCAGTTGAGTGCCATGTTAGATTGGTTATAACACATTCTGGCCCTAGCTATATATCTGTCCAATACATTTAATTAGTGCATGTTCGCATTACTAGAAATACTATTATCGTGCATCGTTCCCAGTATATCCCACCAGAGACAGACAATGATGCATACAATCGGCAAACAATGTTAGTTTGAACATATATGGACTCATTGCAATGCACTGAACTCAGTAACATTATAGTTTGTACTATAAAGAGTAAAAACTTTGAGAACACAGAGAATTCAATAACATAATTATAGCCTATTATAGGTGGACCGGACCGTTTTGGACCGGTCCAGGCATGTGTACCGGACCGGAATGGCCTGGACCGGATCGGACTGGACCGCCTTGGCAGTAGACCGGACCACCCAAGGTGGTCCGGTCCGCATCACTAGTACCCACACTTGGTCGCGGATAGTATATTTTGCGAACTCACTCTGTAGGTCAGACGATTTATGGCTAATTAAACATATAGTTGTCTATTGATACATGCATTATCCACCGCGAATGGCTGATAATTATGTTTCAACCGAACTACCTAACGTCAAAAAAGTGTCTACTATTTATGATAAAATCGGAAATGAGCCAGAATTTCCATTAAATTTATCGGGATGAGAGCAAGCTATGGTCGCTATCCCATTGAGGGAACAATCCGCTTTACGAAATTATGTTTTGAATAGAGGATATCACCATTCAACTGGGAGATATATAGATTCATCTGAGGGAAGATATGTTCATTTATCAAAACTGCATGGTCTGGTTTGGCGATACCTTCCGGTTTGGCGATACCACGTACACGGGGGTGATATCTGCCGAACTAATGGACTACGATATTTGAATGTTTACAGAGATCAAGACGTCCGAATGAACCTAAAATGTCGATCAGCAGATTTCCCGAATTCGCCCAGCAGTTCAAATCTCGGTCAGCACTTCAGCGGCTGCAGATCATAGGCCAGTACGGATTTCCAAGAAAGCCTCTAGTTTTCGAGAAACCCTGCATGGCCAAGCCCGCGAATAAAACTTCTTCCAATGGATTAAAAAAACGCTCTTGTTCGTGTAAACATCACACCATTTCAATATTTACACTCTCATAAATATAGCACACCAACGTTTGGCCAACGTCATTTCTATCGTTGGACCAACGGTGGATTGACGTCTATCCGATATCGGTGCGCCGTCGGCCACCCTTCGATGAAACGACGTCAAACCAAGGGTACATTGCACTATTAATACGACGTCGGGGCAACGTTGTGTTTGTATGTTGACAGGGACGGCTCGATGCTCCATTCGTAGGGAAGGTTCCCCTCACATTAATTAAACCAGGAGATATTGGTCAACCTCTGCGCCCCCAGGATCAGACACCATACCCGATCCGCGCTGCGTTGTTAGTGTGAGCTATCAGTAAGCATAGCCAACCCGCGCTGATGTCATTAGAGAGAGGGACCAGACACCATAACCGATTAACCCGCGCTGATGTCGTTAGAGAGAGAGATCAGACACCACACCCTATCAGCGCTGCGTTGTAGGTGCTAGCGATCAGTGAGCATAGCCAACCCGCGCTGATGTCATTAGAGAGAGGGATCGGACACCATACCACAGGGGCCTGTAACGCGCTCCGCTGTCCGCCCCCTGTAGAAATTCAACGTTTCACCATCGCTCGGGAGTCGCACAAATTTAGCCCATTCACCCCAGTAATGATAACGATATATACACGGATGGATCGGCAAAGAATTCAGCGTATTTTTTCGGTTTGATCCGGCTCAGTAGCAATGGACGCCATGCGTCTCTAAATTGACCACCCACACAGTTTACTATCATTAAAAATCAGTCAAACGATCAACTAAATATCTGGAACTTAGTTATTTCTTGTCGGCTAATAATTTATTTACTCATACAAATCAACACATTGTCAGTAATCAATTTCTATAGAGGAGAAATCTGTCGATAATTCCAACTTTAAAAAAAAAAAAATTACAAGTCGCACGGCCCCTCATTTAAATATTCATTGTGACCTGACCTCGATTAGAATACTGGACGCTGATTTGCTGTTCTACTATTTTCATTTTAGTAACCGCGAAGTTTAAAATCGATGCAATATTGACATGTCGAACTCGTGGTCTGCATGATAAATTTGTAAAAAATAATGTCGTTCAAAGCTATTAACTGGTAATTTCGTAACCATTGCAACAAAAACTAATTGCATAGGGTGAATTTTATGTTGTAAATCGAATATGTATGTTTTACAACTCAACTTAGAAGAACATTCCAGTGAAATATAAGAACTAAATTGTCAAATATAAAGACATTTTTTTATAGAAGTTTTAATAAACCATTCAATAGCCACAGTAGCTATCTGGCAATGCCAGGTTTAAACATTGAAACAAAAACGAAATATATATACAGTATAACAAGCATTATTGGAGGACTTTTTCACTGCATTACTTATCTGAGCTGAAAATTGATGAAATAATTGAATCAATTTCAAGAGGTCATTTCAGTTGTGCACAAATATAATTTTACTCTGAGGCCAAATTAAAAATTATTATGCCACGATTCCATGCTCTGTTGCCCCCCCCCCCCCCCACTTTGCATGACCCATAACTTATCGTTTTTTGTGTGACAAAGTTACCCAGATTCCTAAAATTGTGGTGAAGTTATACCCAGGAACTTTCAACGCACTCCCTAGTTCCTGCACTGCCCTATATACACCATCCCAATATACGCGCCTGCCTTAATTTTCGTTAATAGTTGTATATATACTGAATACCTGTGCTCCAGTAATAATATGTTATATGAGTAAGATCACTTCAAACTTGGCAAAACCACAGGGTCCTGTATTAATATGCTCTGCTGCCTACCCCGGCCCTTTGCACTGCCCCTATATACGCCACTTCTATATACGCGCCTGCTTCATATTAATGGTACTAACGTGAAGCAGGCGCATATATAGAAGCGGCATAGGAGCAGTGCAGATGGGGGTGTGCAGGGGCCGGAGCGAATTACAGGCCCCTGTGGGCAAAATTGAGCAGTAAATTTCCCTCAGTCACTTTTAAATCCTTTCCATATTGTAGATTTTATTAACAAACCTGGGTCCTGGGTAACTTTATCACAATTTCACAACAAAAAATGGTGAGAATGGTGACAAATTCAGCTATAGTAGGGCTACTACATGTATAATATGTTGTAAAGAAGGCATGTGTATAGGGATGGCACATACATGTAAGGGCAGTTTGGGGGGGGGGGGGTCTGCAGAGCACATTACCCATGTGGTATCAATATATTGATCTTCTTTTTGTTTGCCCTCTCTCTTGAATGAATAACAGTATTTCCCACAGCAAGGACTGAACACTGAAACAAATTTTTAAACCTGGCATTGCCAGATAGCTACTGTGGCTATTGAATGGTTTATTAAAACTTCTATAAAAAAATGTCTTTATTTTGACAATTTAGTTCTTATATTTCACTGGAATGTTCTTCTAAGTTGAGTTGTAAAACATACATATTCGATTTACAACATAAAATTCAACCTATGCAATTAGTTTTTGTTGCAATGGTTACGAAATTACCAGTTAATAGCTTTGAGCGACATTATTTTTACAAATTTATCATGCAGACCACGAGTTCGACATGTCAATATTGCATCGATTTTAAACTTCGCGGTTACTAAAATGAAAATAGTAGAACAACCAATCAGCGTCCAGTATTCTAATCGAGGTCAGGTCACAATGAATATTTAAATGAGGGGCCGTGCGACTTGTAAACAAAAAAATTTTTAAGTTGGAATTATCGACAGATTTCTCCTCTATAGAAATTGATTACTGACAATGTGTTGATTTGTATGAGTAAATAAATTATTAGCCGACAAGAAATAACTAAGTTCCAGATATTTAGTTGATCGTTTGACCGATTTTTAATGATAGTAAACTGTATGGGTGGTCAATTTAGAGACGCATGGCGTCCATTGCTACTGAGCCGGATCAAACCGAAAAAATACGCTCTCCGGAGACAATATTCGGTGGTTAAAATTTAATCAAATACAACGTGTATGAATGTTTCTGATGGGAGTTTGTGGTATTTATTGAAAGATGAATTCTTTGCCGATCCATCCGTGTATATATCGTTATCATTACTGGGATGAATGGGCTAAATTTGTGCGACTCCCGAGCGATGGTGAAACGTTGAATTTCTACAGTGCCCCTTGTCTATATAATGTTCCATTAACGCGAAGAAGGCGCGTATCGAGGGCGGCGTATATGGGCAGTGCAAAAAGGGGGCGGACAGCGGAGCGCGTTACAGGCCCCTGTGCACCATACCCAATCAGCGCTGCGTTGTAAGTGCGAGCGATCGGAAATCACAGCCAGCCCGCGCTGTGTCGTGGTATCTTTGTCCCAGGTGGCCTTTCTATTTACCCAACCAATAATCTTTATCGGAATGTACTGTTTATGTTGGCAGGAAACGACATTGTGTAATTTATTGTCTGTCTTATCGTGGGCCAGTGGGTGTAAGTAAATCTAATCTATAATGCATGTCCGATCGATATCTTACGACCGATAACAGCGGCTTTTATCGAGTATTATGCGTCTTTAATGTTTGAGGCCCGACCTAATAAATACGCGGGCCCGGTGTGCGTGGGTATGAGACTGACCTAATACATACGCGGGTCCGGTGTGCGTGGGTATGAGACCGACCTAATAAATACGCGGGCCCGGTGTGCGTGGGTATGAGAGGCCGACCTAATACATACGCGGGCCCGGTGTGCGTGGGTATGAGAGGACTGAAACCATTAAAGGCACGAGCATTGTTCGCTGCAGATATATTAATATATATTCAAATCGCCATCAACCGAAGGAATATTAAAACATATATAGTTTTGTTCATATGCCAAACATAATCAGCGCGTAAATATAGTATATTGTCGTCAAGACGTACGGTGGTGTACGTAAACAATAGCCCGATCGTGTTACAGAAGTTTTGCTTCTGTTTACATAACACAGCGCAATTATATTGGTTAATCACACACAAATGATATAAACGCTCTTTATTATTTCCATATATGAAAAACAGTAACAAATAACGCTCTTTATGTTGACCATATCCGGATCTAAACAAAAGCCAGGTTCTGTAACGTTTTTTTGCTTTTCTTTACATAACAACAGTGATAACAAAGGAAAAAAACATTTGACAATAACATACTGTTTATGCCATATTTCTGATTGGTATAAGAACAAAATATGTCTATATTTTACTATTCTTTCTGTTTATGGCGGTTTTTGACGGAGATGAATATTTTAACAGCATACCCACCGCCAACGCCTACCGTATCTTTAAAAGATATTCTCTTGCCACCATCACACCTGGGCCAGATCATATATGGCAAGAAACGTGAGCAAAAAGTTAAGGGGGTATGTTTTTGTCCCATTTAGAAAGCCTTGGTACAGAGCGGGACAAGCGTTACAGACAAATACAGCGAGTTTAGCCACTTAAAATTTACTTTACCCTCTAAAATGTTGAGATAAATTGAACGTATATTACATGTTGTTGACAAATGAAAAAAAATAATCATGCAATACGAGCAACAATAGTACATATAACAAAATAACATCCTGCATAACATCCTGTTAATGAGTAATACAATGTATCTGTCTCCGATGCGCCATATAAATGTGCATTAACAACGCAGCGCTGATCGGGTATGGTATTTGCGGCTGATGCCCCATGTAAATGACTGAGAATAAAGAACCGTTCTTTCATTCAACACATTCGATCACAAGAAGTTCAACCGAAACATGATCATGTTAACTCTATATTGAATTAGCTAACGTGTGCTGTGGAAACATGCAATTATATTGTTATTGCCTCGAACTTTCGAAGGTACTTGACAAGGGCGTTTTAGAAAAGTCAATACGTATTACGATCAAAAGACTTGGGTAGTGTTAGGTGGCGGTTCATTTCCAGGTTATATTATATGAGCTAATTCGTTTTGAGTTTAGTTACGGATCTCTGTATGGTGCATGTGTCTGTTTTCATATTAAGGTATGGGTTTGAATATATCTATTCACTGTATCTTGTAGGCACTATCGCTTTATACATTAGTTAGTTTTATATTCAACATTGAACTACATAGCATCACGCAGATATCAAAGGCATGTATAGAACTATAATAATATATATGTCCGATAAGTTACAGCTTTCCGTCCGATTCAGGTTTAAACTTATTTTATTTCCAATCCTAAATTAGCAGTAAATACAAACATTATAATTATAATATACATAATTATATGACATAACGAGAAAGGGCTTTAACACCCGATTTGGACACAGGTTCCTGGCACAATATACCCCCACCACCCAAAGACATACATGTATATATATATATAAGACTCTCTTATAATATGTGTCTGTGGGTGATGGGGGTCTATTGTGCCAGGGACCGGTGGATTTGGATAGCTGTGTTGAGTCACGTGTGTCTTGGTTTGAGTATATTTGGCACGTTTATTTGCATTTTTTAACGGAATTTAGTCTGTTCTCCTGAAAATAAGCCCATTTTGAACTTATTTCGAAAACACAAATAAGCTCATATCGACATTTTTTTAATCAGAATTACATTCGATATGAACCTAAATCGACTTAACATGTGTATAGCCTGTTTATATAATGTGTTTTCAATGTGGCCGCGCCATACAACGGAATAATAGGTATAAGTCCACTATGGGCTTATTTAAGAACAAAATAGGTTCAACAAGAACCGATGTGAATACGTATGTCCATATCTAGTTTGCCTTGCATGGGCGTGAGGATTGTTACAGCATCATTGGAAAAAACCTGTTCTCGTGAAAATAAGCACAATGCGGACTTATTCAATAATTGCGCGAAATTATCTCATATTGGCATTATGTATAAACTCAAAATTAGCTCTACGTGTATATGGACCTAAATTCTCAGCGTGTGTTGTCCCGAAAATTAGCACATTATAATAGGATTTGTTTTAGGTTCATAATCGACGTAGACGCGTCTCATAGAAATGAATAGCGGATATATCGGCTTATTTGAGAATTAAAAAAACACTGATTAATATATAGAGGATCTCACATGAGTTACTATTTTATACGGAATTAATCAACCGAGTTCACTAAATTCGATTTGAGCCGAGGTTCAAATAGAATTTAGTGGACGAGGTTGATAAATTACGTATAAATATATAACGAGTTTGAGATACCTTTTATCACATGATCAAATAAACGCGAAGTATTCATCGAAAACAACAATCATAAACTTCAGAAATCGCAAGTCATTTAAATAATGGCTGAAGTCATCGCACGCGCTAATATTACACGTGTGTCTTATATGAAGCTGGTTTTGTGGGTTAATTGTGTGATAAAAGTAGATTATGAACCTATTTCGGCGAGATATATAATAATCTATGTTACGAATCCACCCATACTGAGGGCATGTTGTTATACCCCGTGCCAATGCATTCTCTTATATATGCGTGCGAGTCTCCCATATATGGAATGGAGCATCGCATATAATGGGAAGTGATAAGTCACCCTCCCAAATAGAGCCTCACACTGACCCAAGCAGACGACTTTCATCAGTGCATTGTTCTTTGTGTCAGGGGCTCCATAAAGTGTTAAACAGTCAACTTAGAGAATGAGCTCACTCAGATCGTCGGTTCGTCACCCTCCCATATGCACATAGAGCCCCACACTGACCCAAGCAGACGACTTTCATCAGTGCATTGTTCTTTGTGTCAGGGGCTCCATAAAGTGTTAAACAGTCAACTTAGACAATGGGCTGGGGTGCAGGAGACGATCACTCGATCTTTTCGACCATCCCGGGCGCTTTGCGTCCTACCACTATCATTATAGACAATGAGCTCACACAGATCGTCGGTTCGTCCTAAAAGCAGCAAGCAGGAATAAGTCACCCTCCCATAGAGCCCCACACTGAAATAAGCAGACGACTTTCATCAGTGCATTGTTCTTTTTGTCAGGGGCTCCATAAAGTGTTAAAGAATGAGCGCACTCAGATCGTCGGTTCGTCCTAAAAGCAGCAAGCAGGAATGGGGAACAATCCTCGAACCAGAATTCGGAATGGGCTACCAGAAAATGACGGCATACGAAGTGGACCAATCAGTGGATCGACTCTCGTATGTACCACTAACTAAAGAGAGGACCAATGAAAGAAAAGAAAAGAAAATGACGAAGTCGGATATTAATTCGATGGTGAGTTTCATTTATTATGCACAAATTGTTAGCGTTTAGTTAAATATCATTATACTCAACATTTATTTAAGGCCCCAACCTAACGTTTTCAGTAAACATTATTGTCTACTCATCTTTGAAAGAGAAATTACTCAACAAACGAGTGTCTACATATTTGATCAACTCGGTCTAAGCTAATATGATCGTACGTAACACGTAGTGGAGCAACCACATGTGCAGTAATTCAATATTACAATAATCATAGAACGTGCACTACTAGTATAAATACCATTACTGATAACAGTCTACTATAACTATACCACCCGAAGATATACACGTGTTGATATCAACACAATCATTTGAAAGTGTGTTGAAATAATAGTATTGCTATCACTAGTCTAGCAGGATTACCCGGTGTTCCCCAGATTGAGAAGCATTCAAACCTTTACAAAGATTTGATATGGTTCTCTATCGGTTAAAGTCAGGGACGTGGCTAGGGGCCCGTCTCCATCGGGGTGCCCACCTAGGAAATTCGAACTACACATCCTTGAGCAAGATAAAAAGCTCAGTAATTTCCAACTGGTATACTTGAATGTTTCCAACTGTTTATAATTTACCATGTATACATCGTATGGTTGGAAAATTCCAGCCAATGGCCAGCGCAGTGGTGGGCGCATTTACATGTGGATCCCTGAGTGTGATTAATCATCTGATATTCGATTAATCTCCCTTTAAAATGATATATCATTGCCGTTATATAAAAAGGTAATGTGATAATACCTTTTGTGATAGCGCTATATAACTCGAAATTCTCTGAAAAACAAGATTTTGTTTACTTATAAGTCTCGTTGTTTTGACATTCAACGGACCTGTGATATACGCATGTTTGATATCATCATGCTTTGGAAAGACTGCGTGTCCTCTATGTTCATATACGCAAAGCGTCCATTTGACCTAATCCGAAGACATACAAGCAAGAAAATTCCCGCCAATGATTCTGGTCGTAAAGACCGTTATAGAAGAGTAACGGGACGGGGCTCTGTCGAAAAAAGAGCAGCAACCCAGCCGATATACCAACCTGTTTAGGACCGAGAAGACTTGGTTTACCTGCCTATCTATCCAAAGGACTCCGTTTATGCAACCACGCGAGGAGCACATCCCGCGCCTTCCACTGCAAAATAGCCCGACAATCAACAGCCTCATGCTAAACTTGTACGATATCTACATTCGGGCTTTTAATACAATGTTACCTACATAAGTGTGTGATAATAATTATGACAACCATGTATCATGCATGTCATACTGTGATGATTTATAATTATGTATATACTCTGTTATGTATTCTTTTTGATATTTTTTCCTGCATACATATACTCTAATATCTCTGTTTTAGTAATAAATAAATTAAAATGTATAAATTAAGTGAGGGACATTGATTGCTTGGAGACATATATATAAGCTTTATGTTATATACGGAGGAAATAAAGTAAAATGTAATACGATCATACGTGAACGATAATTTCATGGGATTATCGGATGAATTTTTACCTTTCGAAGGATTTGATGATAAACCATAACGGTATCCAACATGATGAAGAGTAATTAAATTGAATTGGGTCGTAAGATTAGCATATATGTAATTAATAAATAAATGATGAAGTGAAATGGATGAAGTGTGTATATCGTTTGCATGAATAGGCAAACAATATTTTAAATGGGACATGCCTGAAACGTTTTTACCGGGTACTATATGGGTACTTCAGCAAATGCGTGAACATAGTGTAAAATTACGTAATACATATTTTCTTGTTTTGTGACATACATGTAGTATGCGCTTGTTTCCCTGGTGCTCTGGTACTTTACGACTTAGCCATGCACTACACACATTCAGATAATACCTCACTTTATTATCAACATATTCAAAATGGGCTCCGCCATTTCGTGAAACACGACATCTGACTAACGCATAACAAACAGACCGTTATCACGACCGAAAATCATAAATTCTGTAATCCACCCGGCGAGAACGCTTATGGCATTAGATAGGACCATGACTGGTGTATTCATACACCATTTGTGATAGCCGTGTGCCTTTAGATATATGTTTTATTACTTAATTTGTCGAATTTTACAACCGTTTTTTGTCGTTTATCAAAGAAACTACCTAATATAAATGGTAGAAATCTCGATATGTAGGCTTCATGTACACATGTCACTAGATGCACCTTCCATTGATACAATGAAACCAAAATCCACAATAAAAGACATATTTTTCGTGGAAAAATATCGATTTTCCTGAGTGTCATATCACAAATTTATGACAGGCATATTGCCTCCGCAGATAGGCTCATGGCAAAGCACAAACTTGTTATGATAGGCAAGTGGCATTGTTGATAGGCACGTGGTAAATATTGACTAAGCTCCAATTTAGCACTTTAAAGCCAACAATATGCAACTTCTGGCATATATTATTTTATAAATACACTCTGGAATGATTATTCATTCATATAAAATAGACAGAACCACACATATGTGTGCATGACGTGAAAATTAACGCACGAGTTTGTTACGCGGAATGTTACAACGTTACAACGATGGGGCGCGAGTTGTAACTTGCAGCATAATTTAATTTTCTCACCACGCACACATAATGTGTGGTTGTGTTTTATAACACACCCACTAGAACTATTCAACATCGAGATTTAGCGTTTATTGATTCGTGTCTGTCGTAATTTATAGCCATTTTTATCAAACTGATAGGCGACTTTATTAATAAAGTTTGTAGTTCTTGTTCAAAAGATAAAGTTGACGTAATTTGTGACTCGTGACGTCGACGTTTTCCGTATTGTATACGTGTTGAATACGTTGGTAAAGATATTGTATGGGCTACACTTCTCAATATAAGAAAATTAACACAATAGGTGTGTAATAAATATATAATTTGACTTGCGTGTTTGGCAACCGACAATAACACTATATTTATTGAAACTAATATATTTTTCGTTCTCGTTTCGGTTGCAAGCATGGCACTCAAATATAAATGTTTTAACTGACATTATTTTAGCTTCTTTCTGAAATAGATAATTGAGAGGAGCCTGAGTCAGATATAAATACAATTGGACCAATATAAATGGTTGGCATTTTTTGTCAATACCGTGGGGCAGGTTGGGTACGGAGTATGTACAAAGTGTCGGCTCTTTCACTAATGGCCTTCTAACGTCAACTATTTCTGAGATATGCATTACAGTTTAAACGGAAGTTGCAAAACCCGCTCAAAATTGTGCTATTATTTCATAATAAACTGAATAAATACTAATTATTTCTAAGTTTTAATACATTTTATCAGATTTATTGCCTAATTTCTGCATTTAGAAGCAGAATCTTAGATTTAAATGTCAGAAAATCTGAAATCATCCCGCGATGACAACTCGATGTTTTTTTTCTGAGGTGATCATTTCTCCAATATGATATCGTACTCGGTGAATTTTAGACGCACCCAAAAACCTGCCACACGGTATTGACAAAAACATTTACCACTATAAATGCACACGAAATCTCACGGCGATTCCTCCTATATATAGTCCCATGAGACAATAGCGCCCACTCAATTAAATTAACGCCCCACAGACATTTGTATTATTGCTCGGTGCTCCTGTTTATGAATATGCGGCATAACTGGGTCATGGTCCAGGTCCACTATATGTATGCTCTAGCTATACAGCGTTCTAGCGTACCCTAATTTTCGCACCTGATATTTCTCTGAGCCCAATGTCTTTACCTATATTGATACCACATACAATTATGTATAACTATTAGCTACATTTAGCATTGGCGGGACATTGAATTATTTTTACTAGCATCGTATACTGTTATTTATTTGTGTGCGGTTTATATTCCATAAACCGGCGTAGACATGAATCGTTCTGGTCGAAGAGAAAAAAACAAATATATGAACGCCATTCTTTCGCAGAACGCCAAAAATAAAACCGGCTATAAATGGTAGCTATATTATCTATATGTACTATGTAGTGGACCATGACCATTCAGCCTGAAAACTGCACAAAGCTGGCATGGCTCATTTTTTTACATTAAAATATGCTGAATAGTTTGGGCTATACTTTCCCCATTTTCAATTAAAACCCCATTTTGCAAGTTTGTCACAGTTAAAACGTTTTACATTACAACTGCCAGTAAATAAGTAGTGTATGTTTCCTGACTCATTGACGATGTGAATTTACAACACTGTGAATAACATAGCATCACACAAGCGTTTTTCTCAGACTAAAACCACTATTGATCATTGTGCTACATGCGTGCTGTGTTTGCCATATGTCGATCCTCTCGGTGTTTGGCTATTCAATATGCCTACCACAAAATATTGACGGGGCAGTATGTCAAATAGCTTTTTTAAACTGAAAAATGCATTATTTGAGTTCGCAGTCATGTTTGTCTTGTCACTGAGATACTATACCACATGTATCCACGAAAATAACTCACAAATCGACATGCTGAGCAAATTTGGGAGTTTGTTTACTTTGAAAGTTTGAAAAAGTCGACAAAATCCGAGATATTTTGTCTTCAAACAACGTATTCTACAATGCCAAATTGTTACCAAGAGGTTCAACTTATAAATCAGACATTACTGCATCTGACGTGATAAAAAAATCTGACCTTTTACAGCGTATTTGATCAATTATAATCTAAAACATACCTTGGTTGAGAAACCCGCCACGCAATATCACTACAGCAATATGCCTACCCACAGCCACCAGCCTATAGGGTTATCGGGCGTGGTTATTCGTCCCGCAAAATCGCCGATAAACAAACGTGAATAATTTTGCCAATGAGAGTCATAATGACAAAATGGAACTGCATGCCAGTTACATGCAATTTTGATACAACATTTATATTGCATGCATTGAACAAGGTTATTCACTGTGAGCTTTAGCAGAGTGTTTCGTACTTCAAGTTTTATATATGCTACCGGTCTATTAGCTATGGACTTTAGACTAATCTATACTTCATTATATACGTGATATTATTCCGCGCTCCGCGTGTATACTGTTTCGCTGTTTCTTAATTATAGTGGGCGCATGGGCGTTTTATTTATAGAATGGGAATTTTTGGCCGGATTAAAAGTCGAACTGCGACCTGAGACCGAGTCCGGTTAAAGGTGTAGTTGGGAATTTCAATTTCAATTGTTTTCGGATACCAAGAAGTGCAAGGCGATTAATTATATGCGTTGGTCATTCGTGAAACCAATATATACAATGTATATTTTATAGTCTATAATTACAATCATGGGTATATTAAAATATATGATCTTGAGCGCGTTACCATTTCTGACTATGGTGTTCTTGTTTCTACTTGCAGCTTGAGCGATTGTCGACAGTTAAGAAGGAAACAATAACAGAGAGTGATCGCAGGATCAGTGCATCACGTCTAAGAGATATGGGCGTGGTCAGCTCCTTTGCGTGGAGGGGGTATAACTGACACGACACATGCATGGATGGGGTATAACTGACAGTGCCGCGCGGAGGGTGTATGGAGCACATGGGCACACTTGCCATTCAGGAATGGTTGTGTGGAAGCAGTTCGAATGCGTCACGAATGGTTAAGTCGGCGCATGTGGGTGGTCAACTTTCAAGAGTGCTGATGTGACTCACACTGTCAAGTGGGGACTTTTAGATTGTAAAACGGTCAACCTTCCATGCACCTTAGGTTGTTGTAAAAGCACCGGGCGGTTTAACCCGCGAAAACTCGACGAAAACCAATAAGTTGAACAACGATGTGACTTCGCGGAAATCATACTTATGCGACAATTGTTATACTGTGAACAGCGCGAGACTGAGTTTATTGTCTAACCACGCGCGCACACGATCATATCCATCCACCACATGCAGTGACGATTCATGTGCACGCGGTCGCTGGATCATATTTATCCACCCCATGCATCCGGATATGCTCGTAGCGGAAGACATGCTCGTAGCGGAATAACCACATGGCCCGCGATTTGCACATCGTCTTTAGTTGTCGTAAGTTATTTCATAAAAACTCGGTTTAGTTCACCTTTATTTTTTTTAAACGTTAACAGCGATAATCGGTCTACAGAAATGAGCGGTTGTGGTTTCCGCAATTTACATATTACTGTTCGATAATCGGGTTTTATACGAAAAATTAAGACCTGAAATACTTACTCGATATAAGTTTAATCAAATTTTAATGAATCTTTGCATTGACACATTATATAACATACAGTCTCTCAAAGTATGATATCTTAGTCTCAAAATGAACTGGACATGTTTGCGATGTCAATCATATTAGTGCCCGAAAAATTAGTTTCCATGGAGGCACTCACTTTATTTTGGGGCATGTCTATAGCAAACGTAAAACCACTGCTATAGACATTCCATATGTTCTTGCTATGACCTGCATATACATGTATGGTTATTTTTTACTATGGAAAATGTAGAAACAGGACTGAAAAATGTCGTCTATTATATTAAGGGAATATCCGCGGAAATAGCAATGTATGCAAAGACTATATTGTCTGGGCTGTTACCACGGAAATCGTAATTTTATGTAAGAAATGCAAATTTTGCCACAATTTTTGGCCTAACTTCCCGGTAAAATAGGATTAAACTGCGTCCATGTTTAAAGAAGTTTGATGTACAGTTGGGTAAATTATAGCCACAAATAGTACCACCACCGTCAACCACTGGTATGTGTTGGGTTCGGTGCAGCATGTGTCTAACCGTGAACGGTGTGCAAATCGCGGGCCATGTGGTTATTCCGCTACGAGCAATGTCTTCCGCTACGAGCATATCCGGATGCATGGGGTGACCACATGCAGTGATGTTTCATGTGCACGCGCTCGCTGGATCATATTTATTACGCCACACAGTGGTGTACACTGGTGTAGAGTTTTTCATATTGTGTGGTCGATCGATAATCCACTGGGCGATTGTATTATGGTTATTTCGTACTTGAGTATAAATCATACCGATAGTTACGATAGTACGACAAAGATTAGCACATGTGTTTACGTCACCGGTGTAATTGTGGGGACATGTTTCTATTGTGAAGGTCCGCTATTCCGAAGGTTCTCTATTCCGAAGGATTTTGTTATTTTTAGGTTAATTCTATTTTCTAAAGTATTGAGACTAATTTGAGAGGGTTCATTTTCACAAATATTCTTTTTATGGAGTGTGCGCTCACATCCGAACTGATCCTGCGCGCATACCCATTACAGATACAGGAGGAAATAACTTAACTTAGAACATTAAATGTGATTTTGTTTTGTTTTCGCGGGTTTTCTTGAGATTTAATGTCATTACGTGGGCCCATACCGTTGAATTCTTGGCATATAATATGAATGTTGTGGTATATATGGACCCTCCCGCATTGGGACATGACACAGGTACAGTTGACTTAAGTGATATTCTGTGTGGGCTCCAATTTGGAGTTCAATATTTTAAGGGCCAAATTTAGAATTTTATGGGTCCATACCTTTGAACTCTGGGCATATAATATGAATATTGGGGGGCATGTCTCTATTCCGAAGGTTCACTATCTCGAAGGTCCACTATTCCGAAATTTCTCTGAATGTTCGCTATTCCGAAGGTTCACAAATCCGAAGGTTCGTTATTCCGAAGGTTCTGTGTTCCGAAGGTTTTTGTTATTTTAAGGTTAATTCTATATTCTAAAGTATTGAGAGGGTTCATTATCACGAAGATTCTTTTCATGAAGGAAATAACTTAAAACATTAAATGTGATTTTGTTTTGTTTTCGCGGGTTTTCTTGAGTTTAATGTCATTACGTATGACCTTATTTCTCATTACATATTCACGCCAAGCAGCCCACACAATTGGTATGTTTCCATGCGATTTAATATGATTACGTGTGACCTAATATCTCAATAATCTGAGGCAAAAGTACGCCTGCTTAAGGCGAGTTATAACAGTTGGGGCTATAACGCTCAATGAATACTGGAGGCTATAACAAACTGCGCAGCAGAATATCGCTGAATGGACGAGTATGAGATGAGCCTAACTGCAATTGTGACTTTGTTTAAAGGCCCACTTAATTTTCGAGTCATTCATTTTGTTATAGTATATACGGTTTTAATAACAATTTATGCCATAAAATTTGAATAAAATACTATAATTCATCACCATTTGAAACGCAGAATACTTCTATCTCCTAGTTTGAAACACCTTTGAAATACCGCGTCGTATATCTAGCAATATGCAACCAACATGTCCTCTTCGGCTTTCCATAGATTTCAACGTAATTTGATACTTATGGGTATTTGTGTCCGGGAAGTATTTTGGGCGTGACCCCGACCTGACCTTGACCTTTAAAACTGTCAACGCAAGGTAAATTTGGGTAAAACGGAAAAATTTCGGCGAAATTTGATACCTAGGGATACTTTTGTCCTGGGAGATTTTGAACGGGTCAAACCGTGACCTCGGCGTGACCTTGACCTTCAATGTGGTCAATCAAAGGTCAAATCGGATAAAACGGATGGATTTCGACGAAATTTGATACCTATGGGTACTTTTGTCGGGGGAGTGTTTTTGGACGGGTCAAATCATGACTCTGACCTTACCTTGACCTTCAAAATTGTTCATTAAAGGTCAAGTGGGTTAAAACGGACGGATTTCAACGAAATTTGATACCTAGGGGTGCTTTTCTCCGGGTGGGGGTGTTTTGGACAGGTCAAATCATGCCCCTGACCTGATATGACCTTGACTTTCGAAATAGTCAACTGAAGGTCAAATCGCGTCTTTCACCGGAAATCAGATGGGAAACAGGCCGGGCGAAGTCGGGCCCATCAGTTTGTGTAATAAAGAAGACATTTTGAAGAAAGTAATGTATGACACGAGAAACGGAAAAACTTGAAGTATGCAAATTTCCCACATAAAATTTGAAAGCTAGTTTATAGAAAAATTGTATTATAATTTATATTTATGGCTAATAATATGATATTGGGGGCGTTACCATTTCTGACTATGGTTTTCTTGTCCACCACATGCAGTGATGTTTCGCGTGGCAATGGAGCAAGAAAATGGATAGGACACGGAGAACGTTATCATCCATACAACATAATTACATTTCCAATGCTTTATTCTCTGATCAAAAATAACAATGATACCGCTGAGAAAACACGCCATTGTTGTCACCTTATTATTGCTGTATAGGTTTTTTTTTATTTTAACATATTTATTGTGACCCACTATATACAATATATATTACACAGACTAAATATAACAATAATGATATGAGTGTGGGCACAGGGGATCGGAGCACAAGTTGCCGAACTTATCGGAGCTCCTCTCCCCTGGCATTCAATTGCTAATAAATTCAAATATCGGAGATGGTTTTAATTCAGGTGTATTGTAGAAGTTAATGTTTAAGTGTGGCTGTTGGAGTGACTGTGGTCTCGCAGAATTGGGGTAAGGGAAACTATAACGAGAAAATTCTGATAATTATGAGATTAAGAGAAACGGTCTGTAGATGAGATAAATGATTGTACTGTCTCAAACAGGCGCACATTTAGCTTTCCGCTGTAGTGTTGTACACCACACAGGAGATCTTTTTCGGAGACAATAGTCACGTTAAGTTCATCGATACGAGCCCACATCCGATTTCGCGCTTCTGCGTACAGAGGACAACCGAAGAAAAAATGGTTTGCGTCTTCACATGAATTTCCACAAGTACAATTTGAATGAGCTGAGATGTAGTTTTCATATTTATCAAAGTTTAGGTAGCTACAGTTATTTCTAAGTCTACAATGCAAAATATTTAATCTCCTTTGACCTGTATTGAAATATGGTGGGGGTTTCAAAGTCAGTTCTTTATTACAGAATGTTCTATACATGTTACTTATAATTTCGTCTTTAGTTGGTTCTGAAGAGGGGTCATCAACTTTTTTGTTATCGGTAGTAGTTTTACATGACAGATTCCATTCAGCTATCATGGATGGGACGAAACTCGATTTGAAATGAGTCGTGTTCGTAAAGTAGTTTATGTATCGCAACGGGTTTCTGATGGGGTATCGAGATGCTTCAGCGACGGTAGCTGGTAATAGATTGGTGAGGTAAGAAGGGACATGATGAGTAATTGTTTTGTTCCAGGTGTGCATTTTATGGAGGTTTCGTCTTTCGCTTAATGGAGGCCATCCAAGTTCAAATAAGACTTTTTCATCTGACACCGAACGCGTGAGACCACTTACTATTCTACCACCGTCTGTATATAGGCGGTCGAGTTTCCGGAGGAGGCAATCGGGTGCATTATCCCAAACAACATCTCCGGTATGGGTATGATAAGCATATTGCGACGCGCGGCTATATTCATGTATGTATTTGGTTATCACATATATATTCATATACAACCTAGGCATTTAGACCGCCACTATATATGCATTGTGTTATCGCGTTTGATATACAGCATGTACGTTTGGCGTTAAGCGATGAGCCCCGACTGAGTTAACCCTTTCAAGACTGGAGCCGCGCTGGTGCAGCATTCAAGATCATGTGCCAGTGCAGGGAGCCTCTCACGTATAAGAGAATTCTAATTGCTTAGAAGGTCAATGTATATGCAAGGCTCCTTATGGGAGACTCGCGTACATAAGAGATTGCTTTGCCACAGTGTATTCGCAAAATTTCAGGATGCTCCAGTCATGGAAGGGCTAAACTAGTTTCTGGATTTAAGTAGTATAGTTATATATAACTATAATAGATAAATATAGAATACATATATATCACATGAAACCCCTATTATGTCATTAAAAAAGCCATTACATCTTTCCTTATCTCTCACTAGTGACGAACAGGGGCGCGCTTCCCGCCAACAAAATGACTTTACATTGAATCATGCGGATTAATACTATTTCGTAAAGCCGCACATGACAACAACACCAGACAATGAAAAATGATTGCTTTGTTCATTAAAGTTAAATTCTTGTCCAACATCGATGCACTAACGAAAATAAACACAAAAACAGAGGCCAATTGGGAGGGGGCTATATTTTCCGTCGGCAGCTCGAGCGCGCAATACTGTCGTATACGGTTGTGATGCGTCTCAGCCAATAATGTAAATGTGAACATGTTTAAGCTTCTGTTAAGGATTTTGATTTGTTAAAAAGGAATAAAGCTCTAGTTTTTTCTTCATGTGATATACAAGATCTTCAACTCGTTATGTTGGGATATAAGATTTTATGAAACTGGTTTGATCAATTTGATTCACAACTCGTCTACGACTCGTTGTGAATCAAATTTATCAAACTCGTTTCATATAACTTTTTCCCCCAACATAACTCGTTGGAGATCTTCAATATATATACATTTTGGTTGAATACCCGCTCAGCCGCGAGTGGATGTTCCGTATGTCTTTGCGGCCACGAATGAGATAATCCGGGCAGGTATATATTCACCCAAACATATAGGTGTTATTTTTATTATATGTACTGGGAATTTGATCTGGATATACTATTCATTCGCTTCAGTATTTTTAAGAGAGCGATGTGGCCGTGCTCTAAGATGCGGGATCCCATAATGTCCACAACAATTTCTCACTAATCTAACCATTATAGGTGCTCTGTGAAGCGTGATTCCATATGTCCACAACCATAGAGAATTGGTGGATTTCTCACCAATCTAAACATTATAGTTAAATATAGCTATACTATAGTTCCATGATGCGCCTGTCGTATGTGATCACGTAAATCAATATATATGTATATATACAACAACCCAATTCTGAAGTTACCACTTTACAATCTAAACCTGCCCACTAATGCCAGCAGACATGCATGGGTGCCAACCTGTTCAACTGGTGCGTCGACAAGTCTGGTATATATAAGGATTAACTGTCATGTGGACTGTTTTTATGGAGATGTAACCGCGAGGTGAGTGGTCATAACTTGTGTAAAACCCGAAGTCACTTTTGTAAATGTATTTAAATCGAAAAGTGTATCGTGACAAAACCAGCCAAAAATATCCCATAGCACCCGATCAGAAATCAGCTGAGAACACGAACAATTTCACGTGATGATTTATTAAGTCAATCATGCGCGAGTGCAAATGCGCCCAAAACAGTACGCGTTCTTCTTCTCCAAAATAAATGACGCGTCGATGTAATAACGAACCAAAGACGTTTGGGTCGTATATAGGCTATATCTGATTTTGTGACGTCACCAATTTTTAAGTAATACGACCCTTGGATTTTGAATTTTGGGGAGCAGAAATGTTGCACATAGGATCGGTGGGCCTAAAGCATTATTGTCGTAAAACTTGAAACTATAGATATATTACTGTAGTCTATAGGCAGTAATAATATATAATGATTATATGTAAGATGATATTTATATATGTATTTTATCTTGGATTACGCTAGAATATGGTCATAACCAATAAATAATTTGAATTTGTATATTGTCGTAATCGGTTGTCAAGACCAACACAAATCAGTCGATGATTGTTTACAAATTAAAAAACATTTTCCCAGAAAACTAATACCAGTCGCATCAATGCCCATGTAGAGAATATCTTCAATTTTCTATCGGTATTTTAGATAGATTCGTGCAATATTCATAAGTTTAAAGCAGAGTAACCCGGGCCAGGCTATTAACTTGTTTCGATCATCGACGAATATTTCGATTCAGTCAATCAGTGCTCGTCGATAAAATCTAAAAATAAATCCGATAAATAAAATTTGATGATAACATATAGTTCCAAACGCATTGACAATTTAAACCCATAATATTCTGCAATTGTATGAAACAAACTACTTCTTTAATTGTATTGAGGTTTACTAATGTTATAAAATGTTGTATTTCTAACAACAACGGACGAAGAGATGTGAGTTTGTGCTATAAATTAATACGCAATCACAATTCACAAATAGTCCCGCCGCAGAAATAATTCGTGAACACGAGGTGCAATTTATGTGAATATCGGCATAAACCGAGCACAACAACCGACTGTGACTAGCAGGTAAGTTACGTCAGTATGTGTGCATATTTGTGAACTCCATCTGTCCATAATTTCTAAGCATAGATACTTTCAACGTGATGACAATTTTGCAAATGAAAACAACAGAAAACTTGGAAAATTCGATGCACCATCAAAACATCAATCATGATTCATGGTAGGCCTATTGTCAATGTCATTATGTTCAAAGTTCTACATGGTGATATTCAATCAGCAACCATTGATTAGATGCCAACAACAATCAATGAATCATTGCACTAAGTGAACGTTACATTAACTTGCTTAAGGGTACATTCAGACAACCACGATGCAATACTCCAATAGTAAGTGGACAGATTTCCGTCGTAGGAAGTAACTGGTAGCTGGACTGCGCATGTCCACGTCCAAATCGTAGGGCATAAAATAATATCAAGCTCTTGATTTTAGATGCTAAACCGTGGCATTCTTGGTTATCACCACTTGCGGCTTAATCGCAGTCATGTGTACATAAATATCGAAGCTTGAAATGATAGCAGGCCAGTAGTCAATCACATGCTTTAGGAACAATCTATGATATCATAATGTATGCAACATCGCAAGCGTCCGAACAAACTATTGACGATCATGTCGGGCTTAGTTCCTCTACTTACGATTGAATCATGCAACCATGCATGATTCAATTGTAAGTGCCACCACACACGCTGCGATTAAAATCGTAATTGGGGAAAATCGCAGGAGGAAGCATCCAATGCGCATGCCCACGACATGGCCCACGTAGCCAAATCGTAGCGATCAAGCACTGTTTGATTTTACCAGGAAAATCGTGGCGTGACCTTGGCAACGCACGCGATCGTAGCTGTCACATGACCACTGTCGCACTGGTCATGTTGTAAATACCACGAAAATTAAACATTCAAAAATGGCGCAACGTTTACAACCTTCTTGCACTTACAATAACGAGGCCACATTGGTGGAGATGTGGCACGACAGGGAGTGCATGCCTATACCATATATCAGGCAAGGAGAAGAGGGCTGTCGCAATTGTTGAAATTCAATTGGGGCAGCTGAGCCTGTTGAGTTGACAGGTACAAAAATGTCAAAATAAAAACAATATTCAATTTCACTTGAACTTTCAACATCAAATTGTTAGTTTAGAAAATTTAGAAACATGCCATGCATATGTATTTAGTTGCATAATGTGGAGAATGTGGTCTAACGTTTTGCTATCATGTGATCGATCACGTGGATAAAATCGTAGCTGTAAACATCGCAGCACCATAGCGTCTGCGGGCAAGCTACTATTTCTCCACCTACGATTTTCTCCACTGACGATTTTAATCGTAGCGTCTGCGGTGGCACTAAGTGGAAGAATTTCCATCGTAGGAAGTAACCATGCTAGATCACGTCAAATTCGCAAGTAAAAAATATCAATATCAAACACTGACATTTGTTTTTATATTCAAAATCGTGGCTTATGCTTGGATACTATACTTCCACTTGCAGTGTAATCACAGTTGTGTGTGTAGCGTTCACATTGTGAATCTGAATGTAGAAGGCCGATGACTGCAGTGCGGTTAGCGTTGCCACCGCGGCCGAAATGCAACTACACCGCAGCTCCACTGGCTAACTACAGTTAGGCCGCGGTATAACTGCCATTCAGCATGGTGTAGTTGCGACGGTGTACTTTCATCAAACTGAAAAAAGACAATACAAACCAGAAATCTAACCATGGTGTACATGCCATTCGACTGCGAGAGTAGTTGCCTTTCAGCTGCAGTGAACTTGCTGTTTGGCCGCAGTGTCTGAGTGTACTTGCTGTTCGGCCCGCGGTGCTCAACTGCTGTTACAAACTCTGACACCGCGGCCAAACGGCAAATTCACAGCGGTGCCAATGGACACTTGTTTTGTCCAGCAGGGTACACTAAGGTGACCATGATTCATTCGTAAGTGGAAGAATTTCCATCGTAGGAAGTAGCTGACGTCATAATCGCAAGAAAAAAAATAATGTCAATAATATCAAGCACTGTTTGATTTTAGATTCAAAATCGTGGCTTATCCTTGAATACTTCCACTTGCAATGTAATCGCAGTTGTGTGTATAGCTGTCGCATTGTAAATGTAGAAGGCCGATGACTTCTCTGCTCGAGAGGTCTAGATTTCTTGGTCATGGTCGTTAGACGCTTTGTGTGATCACCGAAGTTAAGCAATGTCGAAGCCGCTTGGATGTGTGACTAGCTTTGGGATTCTGGGTGCTGCCAACTTTCGGTGCGACTCCCGCATTTCTCTTTCTCGTTCTGTTACATGTGTACGTAAAAAATCATGTATGACGACCCCTCAGTCTACCGGTATCTATCAATAAACTATCCGTAATTTCGTCAGGTCCCGATGCATCCACTTACGATTGTATCATGGTCGTCTGAATGTTCACTAACGACACAAAATAACTGCAAATTCAGAGACCTGTACGGTAATCGACTACTACTTGACTAGTCGGACCCCTTCTAAGAGCTCCCATTTCTATGCACATACAGTATGACGTATAAAATGGGCAATGTGTCATCGCAGTTTTGAGTGTCCAATAAGTTTGCAAAGTTTTTGTCTTTATGGTGTAACTCTTTAGACAAGGCCGTTATTTCGTAAAAGTGATATTTAAAGAAATAAAGGGCATCTTAGAATTATCTCTCATTTTGAAAACATAAACCGCAGTGCTTATATTTTTTCGGCGAGAATCCAAATCTAGATTCTCGCAAATATTCTCACAATTTACCCTGTATTCTTGTGAAAAGGTATGTATGGATTCTAGCAAAATCAGATGAAATAGATCGGTATGCCATTGGGCGCCGTTGTATCTAATCCCATACTGTGCCGACTAGGTGACAATAATAATAAAAACAAAATTATCTATGCACAAATAGCATTGCGAATTGCGATACTAATATTAAACTTCTAAAAGCTCTAAATTGATCGAAGCAACTGTATGTTGAAAATTAAGTGTCGGCGCACACGGCCCCGATTGTGCCCGGTAAATCCGGCTGCCGGATAAATCGGGCCCGATAAAATCTGGGGTTCAGCGCGCACGAGTCCGATTTTCACTCTGGTCATATGCATGCTATGCATGTCACTGTAGTAAATAGTCAACTGGTGTACGTGGTCAGCCTATCTAGACATTTACTATATCTACCGGTAGTCCTGGTGATTTATATTCATATGAATTTCTAAAGACTAATATTTATTAATAATAAACTAAATAAATATATTAATAATAATATATTGAGGTCACGGGCAATACAGTTAATAGTGCCAATAGCCGTAAATTGGCGTAATCTACCTTTCCACAGCTGCCTCCCTCTTGTTGCGATTATTATATACGGGCACCTATTTTCTGCACATAGGTCTACCAGCCGTTGTTTCTTGTCGATTGATCAGAATTCTTGATATAATTTTAGAATAGCGGTCGCTGCTAACTATTCCGATATTATGAATGATGTTTTGGTCATGTGACAAGCAAAACACCCGCGTTGCCATCGTCATGAGCCGGATTTTCCTGATGAAATCAAATTCAGTTGGATCGGTCCGATTAAATCGTATCCGACAAAAACTGGCCCAACCCAAAACAGGTGTCCCCAAATAATCTCTGGATCCATCCCTGTGGGAACGAGTCATTTTAGGGTTGTTCGACCAAAAAACATGGCAGTCAGCAGCCATTTTGAATTTTACTCTTTGCATGACTAAGTCCTTTGGCGCAGGCTACAGATCGTAGCTTTGGTCGGATCTTCATGAAATTTGTCGTGGATGTTAACAATGACCTGCAGATGGGAACGAGTCATTTTGGTGTCAATCTCCCGAAAAACATGGCCGCTGGTGGCCATCTTGAATTTAAAAATTAAATCCATTGGTGCGGTCTGCAGCTCGTACTGTTCGTCTGCCGGATCATCATGAAGTTTGTCGATGTTCATATTGACATGTGGCTAGGAACAAGTCCTTTTCGGGTTATGGTCATCAGCAGACATCTTGGATTTTACTCTTTGCATGACTAAATCCATTGGCATAGGCTACAGGTCATAATACCTTTAGTCAGATCATTACAAGTATGAGATTTGTCATGGCTATTGACATGTACAAATTGTACATGTAGATGGGAACGGGTCATTTTCGGTCATTCGGCCAAAAAACATGGCCACTGGTGGCCATCTTGGATTTCAAAATTCAATCCATTGGTGCTGACTACTAGTACAGATCGTACTATTCATCTGATCATCATAAAATTTGTCATGGATGTTAATATTGACATGTAAATGGGAACAAGTCTTTGGCACAGGCTACAGGTCGTACCTTTGGTCACATCATTATGGAATTTGTCATGGCTGTTGACATTGACATGTCATAGATGGGAATGAGTCATTTTAGGGTCGCTCGACCAAAAAACATGGCCACCAGGCCAGGGATGGATCCAGGGATTTTTTCGGCATATCCCGATGGCCGTAGGCCCGAGATGGGGGTAGGTACGGGAGGGGGTCACCCCCATCCCTTAGGTGCAGCATTAAAGATCCCGCATAAGAAAATCCACTGGCTTACAAGGTCAAGATAAAGGCCAATGTATTATCTTATATATGCGAGGCTCCTTAGATGGGAGACTCTCATTTATATAAGAGAATGCATTGGCACAGGATTTTTGCAAAATTTCAAGAAGCCCCAGTCATGAAAGGGTTAAAATAGTTCTCACTGGACACTTGATTAAGCAAATAAAGGCTCTATATAAACTGTATAATGATGCATTGCATGTTGTTGAATTATATAGAAGATTTCCTTCAAAATATAGAAAATTCAGCTTTAATAAAACTATCCACTTGCAATTTGGGGACATTTAGGCCACCCGAGTTTGGGCGCCCAAACCTGTAACAGGTATCAAAAGAGCCCTGGATCCTTCCCTGCACCAGGCACCAGCGGCTATCTTGGATTTCAAAAATCAATCCATTAGCATGGGCTACAGGTCGTATCTTTGGTCAGATCATTATGAGATTTGTCATGGCTATTGACATGACGTAGATGGGAACGAGTCATTTTGGGGTCGTTCGGCCAAAAAACATAGCCACCAGGCACCAGCGGCCATCTTGGATTTAAAAAATCAATCCATTAGCATGGGCTACAGGTTGTATCTTTGTCGATCATCATTAAATTTGCCATGGATGTTAATTTTGACATGTAGATGGGAACGAGTCATTTTGGGGTCGTTCAGCCAAAAAACATGGCCATCAGCAGTCATCTTAGATTTTACTCTTTGTTTGAATACCGGTAAATCCTTTGGCACGGGCTAGATGTGTACATACCGGTACGCAGGTCCTACCTTTGGTCGGATCATTATGAAATTTGTAATGGCTGTTCCCCTGTTGACATTCACATGTAGATGGGATCGAGGCATTTTGGGGTCATTCGGAAAAAAACATGGCGGACAGCGGCCATCTTGGATTTAAAAATTCAATCTATTAGCATGGGCTGCAGGTCGTACTGTTAGTCTGATCATCATGAAATTTGTCATGGATGTTAATATTGACATGCAGATGGGAACGAGTAAGTTTGCGGTCGTTCGGCCAAAAAACATCTCTGCCAGCTGCCATCTTGGATTTTACTCTTTGCATGACTAAATTCTTTGGCACAAATAGAATTGACGTTATTACAGTAGTTGTGTTCAAGTATCTGTCTAGGGTTGCCACGATTAATCATACAGTATAATCAATGAATGCTAATAAAGCCAATAATCAATTAATCAATAATAATTTTCCGTAGTTAGCTACATGTACATGTTAGATGAGTCAAATACACATAATTAAGGATGTGCGCTATCCGTGAATTTAAAAATAAAATTCAATTTCTAAAAGTGGTTTTAATAAAAAATAAAATTGTCATGTACTTGCGGTGCAAGGGCGGATCTACCATCCGGCGCCCTCAGTGCATGCCCCCTCTATTTTCGCCATAGCAAGAATTTTTTGGGATGTGTCCAGCCGCCATTTCTCTCCGAGCACCCGAAGTTTCTGCACTTAATATTGCTAACATACATGCATATGTACATGTATACAACAGTAATCTGATTCAAGTACAATTTTTTCAACTTTGGATTGTTGTATATCCATGTAGTGGTGAAACAAACATCCCGTGACGTGCACTATTTTCGTCATGCAGAAAAAACTAAGTCTGTCGACAGTTTGTTTCTGGACATCAGAAAATATCTGGCCCTGCGCCAAGTTTTAGACACCCGAATTTTTTTTATAAACATAGTTATAGCAATTCTAAATGTGGTGTCAAATGTAAATTCCATCTATATATACAGCACTGCTCACAGTAAGCGACCTGCTTTAACGAGGTGTACATGCGTTAGTTCAGCGGCGTACATGCATTAATTCTGCAGTGTAATAACGCGTGATACCGCCGATTCGCGTTTGCACTACCGTGTGGTACTGAGGTACCACCGGACCGTTCGCGTACCACTGCATTACCAACGGTAACGAATGCTAGTACCGCGGTGAAATGCAGTAAATGCACCACGTAAAACGGTAGTGCCATCGACAGTCTCCGTGAACTGTATTGCTAATACACAATAGTGTGAGCCAAATACCAAAATGTGCAGCTGATTGTCTTACCGAATGTGTATCAAAGAAACGAACGAGCATACAAAACAATTTAAATCATCTTGGAATTCAGTATGTTTTTTTTTTCAACAAAACTTTCAATTTAGTTAGTCACTGTCAGTGTTATTGTCGTTACTCAGATTATCAGATTGGTACATAAAATTTTATCTTGCGCTAACCTTACTTATTATATAGAGGCATACATGTACGTTTCCCCTTTCCAATGCCAAACACGCATGCATTTCATCCGAATTGTGATTAGATAAGAATATGTGAAAATAATTTTTACCCTGAACTGCCGAGTACAGCAAATGCTAAATTATATCGGTATCACTGCAAGTCGCATGGGACTTCACCTTGTTTATACGAAACGTCGCTTTATTTGTTTTTCACTTTTATGTTTTTATTTTGGTACGGGGAAAATATATGTAGTCGGAAAAAAGTTTAGGGTTGCCATGCACATACCGAAATACCCGAAACAAACCTATTTTTTGGTTTTTGGCATGAGATATACAAGTTATACATCGCGTATCCAACCGCGTGACGCTATCTTGCATAGACATACATGTAGCCCGAGAGAGAACGAAGGCGGTACCATCCTTACAATAATGTTTTTTTTAACTTCCCGAGATCATGAATTGGATTCCTGCAGGCCGCCTAGTTTTTTTCATGCATGTTTTCACTTCGCAGTGGAGGATGACGCGGTGTATTGTGGTAACGAGCACCAATAATGCGGTGACCTGTGGTGACCAGAGGTAAGAATACCGCCCAGTACCGCGGATCGACCGCCTCCACCGCGGTACAAAATAAACGTGGTATTCTGGTGGTATCACCGCGGTACGTACCGGCCCATAACCTCATTAAACAGGTCCCTTAATAAGAGCATAGCTGTATGTAGCAATAGAATTGAGACTGCTACACTTTGGGATAAGCCAATACAACATGATTACATGTACCGGTAGTCCGAGCATTTGATAGTACGGAGGATTTAATTGAAATATTTATCCAATTCACCGGCCCAAACCATATGGTCGAACCGGTGGCCACAAGCCCATTCCATCGCACAAATTGAACTAGCTGTAAGCATGCAACTATGTAGTTATAAGCTGACCAATTTGTAGTATTTTGAAGACATACCGTAATCTGCAGTGTTGACACCTACATCCCTGCCATATACTGGTATATTGAGGACATATCACTGGTGTGAAACCACAGGAGCTTTAATCTTCTATCATGCACTGCACGACTCTCCATATAGCATACCGTATGACCATGTTTATAAAGTACTGCCCACTCGTGTGATGTACATGTACCCAGTCCTGGTGTAATAATGTAACATTGATACCGTACATCCATTGATACGAGTAAATTTAAATGTCACTAGCTCAATATAACCTACATAAACTGAGATATGTGTTTTATGCGTGCATGTTTATATATGTAACTCAAAATTATTCCTTTTATAATTATTTTAATATCAGTATCAGATTGGTTTTTCAATGGACACCGGACACAGGAAAACTCGTCGTTTTGAATGTAAAATAAAAATTCCCGGGAGAGTTTGAAGTGAGGTACCGTATATATACACTGTATTTGCAAAAAAGCACTGCATTATCCATCATTATCTGTGCATTTACCGGTATGACGCAATACGATACGTGTACCGTTATTGTTTGAAATCTACATGTATAGCGGTACACTGGATTCATGATGAGTCTTTACAGGCCTATAACATGTACATGTGTGACACAATACGATATATGTATTGTTTGAAGTGTACATGTATAGCGGTACACTGGATTCACAATGAGTCTTCACAGGCCTACTGTAGTACTATTTAGTAGTAGATCTGTTAATATTGATCAATCTGATGAATATCCTAATATGTAATTAGCCTTTTGGTACATTAGTTATTTTTAATTCTATTTAGTATACTGTACATGTACATGTAAATAGTAATGGGACAATTCCATGTGACTGACATAACATTCAAAGAAGCTACAAATCTTCATGTAACTATAAATCTTACTGCTACATGTACATGTACCGGTAACCAAATGTATGAAAATTTGAATAACAAATCACACATATACTCAATCCGATCAGAGGGCCCTATATTATACTATTTATTTGGCTTTGGGGGTAAAAATAATTAATTTGAGCTGAGGAACCTACCAATCAACGCTCAGGGTGATCATATATCGATATTTGATGTTTCGTTATTTCTATTCTTTCTGGCCCAGAACACAGTCAAAACTGCATTATTATTACCACTTGATTTTAGAGTTATCCATCCTTATCTGTTTCAATAGTGTTTTGGTGTACACATCTCGAGCAGATTACGACGTTAAGGGCAATTATTAGTACTCATCTCGAGAAAATAACAAATTTCAAAAATCAATATCTAATAACTCTGAGCTTTGTTTAATGGGTTCCTTGAATCGAATCAAATATTTTTTACCCCCCAAAGCCCAAGAAATAGTAATATAGGACCCTCTGATCGGATTGAGTACTAGTACCTTTAAGCATAAACCAAGTTTGATCTTTTATTCAATCTTAATGTAAATACATGTATGTACCTCGCTGGACAAAACAAGTTTCCATTGGCACCGCGGTGTATGTGCAGTTCGGCTGCGGTGTCCAGGGAAGGATCCAGGGCTCTTTTGATACCTGTTACAGGTTTGGGCGCCCAAACTCTGGTGTCCTAATTTCCTAAATGCCTCCAAATTGCAAGTGCATAGTTTTATTAAAGCTGAATTTTCTATATTTTGAAGGAAAATATTATATTATAATTCAACAACATGCAATGCAAATCATCAATATACAGTTGATATAGAGTCTTTATTTGCTTAATCAAGTGTCCAGTGAGAAATATTTTAACCCTTTCATGACTGGGGCTTCATGAAATTTTGCAAAATTCCTGTGCCAATGCATTCTCTTATAGAAATGAGAGCCTCCCATCTAAGGAGCCTCGCATATATAAGATAATACATTGGCCTTTATCGTGACCTTGTACATGTAAGCCAGTGCATTTTCTTATGCAGGCTCTTCGGCATATCATGGTCCCAAAACAGGTGTCCCCAAAAAATTCCTGGATCCATCCCTGGCGGTGTCAGAGTTTGTAACTGCAGTTGAGCACCGCGGCCTAACAGCAAGTACACTGCGGCCTAACAGCAAGTACACTGCGGCCAAACAGCAAGTTCACTGTGGCGAAAGGCAACTACTAGTACCCTCGCGGTCGAATGGCATGTACACCGTGGTTAGATTTCTGGTTTGTATTGTCTTTTTTCAGTTTGATGAAAGTACACCGTAGAAACTACATGTACACCATGCCGAATGACAATTACACCACGGCCCAACTGTAGTTAGCTTGTGGAGCTGCGGTGTAGTAGCATTTCGGCCGCGGTGGCAATGCTAACTGCACCGCAGTTAAGTGGACACTTGTTTTGTCCAGCAGGGTATTTCCACTGTGTTGTTCAAGTAATACTAGTACTTTCACCACAACATGATTGTAGTTCAGTATTTCTGCAACTGGATAAAAAATAAAAAATTCCCTACCCACCCGGGGGGAGGGGGGGGGGGGTCCAAAAAAAATTCCAGGCATGTATGATCATTTTTATTTTTTCCAGACGGGCTATTTTGGACACCCACCCTTTTTTTCCATTTCAGGAATTTTTTTCCGGTGAGTTTTGGACATCCACCCTGTAAATAGTTTATTGCATGAAATTTTAATAGAACAGTGCATAATGCAGATAACGATACTACTAGTATTTGAATTTATCATGTAAGAGTGTCTTTAATCAAGAAATGTGTCAACATAATCACATTTCTAGTGATAGGCAGATTGCCAAAGTTTTTATTAACATTCATTTTCATAATTTCATAGTACTAGTACAGTGTATATAGTCACATGATCTAGTCACATAATCACATTTGAGTATTCTACAGACTACATGGAACAACACATTTCAGAATATTTGATATTTTGATATTTGCTATGTCAGGGTTTCCGCTAGGGGGTAGGGGAATGGGGCCGGTAGCCATCAAGGGCAAAAATCCAGGTAAAAGTAGCCTGTTTTACTTTTAGCACTGGTTGAACTACTTTCGTTATATCGGCCAATAGAATCATGTGAGAGTAGAAATGGCAGACTGTTTTGTTACATTTGTGCCCGAGTGCCAAGCTATCAACCCTTATACATGTACCTGTAACTTTAAAACTAGTAAATTTATTAGATATAAATTAATTTACGAAGTAGATGTACAGAACACCAGTAATTTGGATCCCGAGTTAAACATGCCCATTAATGTTAAAAGACTCAATGGAAGAATCAGCAGATATTTTGGATGGATAACATAATCGGAATATATTAAGGCTGATTACATATCTGGCTGACGAGTATTCTTTGTGGGCAGTGGTAAGATGCCTTGATGCCCGCCGCAGGGTTGGTGATTTTTTTGATTTTTTTTAAATAAATCAATAAAATCGATTTATTTGATTTAAATCAGATTTATTTGATTTAAATCGATTTTTTTGATTTTTTTCTAATTGTTATGAAAATATGCAATTGTGCAATGTCTTTGATAATTGAAGGTTCCAAAAGGTGTTGCTTATTATATCCAAGGCTGGATTAATCAAAATTCTATTTTTATTTATTATTTTTTGTATGACTACATGTATCAAGCACAAATATCATGGTAGAACAGATATAGCGACCATGTACTTTAATTATGCATACACTTGGGTCCATGTGAGTTCCAATGTTGTGATATCTGGATAGGTAAACCTGTGCTTAAAGATTTACTTATAAATTTAGTAAATTTTAGCTGAGAACTGAATATATTATCAATCATCTTTGCTCCTCGGTGACTTGAGGACATACATGTAATCACACCATATATCAAGTATGGACATTAGACAACTAGAGTAGTTTAGATGGCTGAGTATATGGTAGAATTACTTGGTTGGCATTTACATGTATGGCAATCAGAAAAGGAAAGGAAATTTAATAGTGTAATGAGGAGTGCTGAATCTGATTGTAGTTACAAATAACCCGAACAGGCCGTTGCTAGAGCAGTAATCACAGAACCATGCAGTATGCCTGTTTCTATAGGGTTGACAATTACTGCACAATTTCATATCTATTATCCAATTTTGTATATTGTTTAATCATAATCATGTTATAGTTTACAAAAAACCTTGTTAGTTATTGCAAATTTTTGAGATATGCAATCATTTCAAAAATTTTGATTTAAATCAATGATTTTTTTGAAAAAAATCATTGATTTAAATCTTGATTTAAATCAATGATTTAAATCGCTTGATTTAAATCAGCCAACCCTGAATTGCCCGGTGCGGCTACTCCCACATTTCTCTCTCGCTCTATTACAAAGTTAATAGTATATTTTGCGGTATAAAACATGACAGGTATGATTAAAATACTGCTCTTTTGCATAGCATAACCGGGTAACGTAATTACTAGTAACCAGCCTCAAAGGCATAGCTTCTAACGATGTCAGTTCCGATCACTTCATGTTTCAATTTAACAACGCGTTTAGAGTGTGTACACTCACAAGATATAAAATAAATTCGCCTTTTAAAATTCCTTAGTACTACATGTACATGTATTCCAACAAAATTCAGAAGTTTTAAACATCTGTATACTTTATAGACATGCAGTATGTCCTGGGGTATTGCAGGAGGGGAAAACTTGGTGAGGGGAACTGGGCCGTCAAGGGAACCCCCTGCCGGTATAGCGGAAAACCCTGGCTATGTGATATATCGCTTGAACCAAATAAAATTGTTTTCATTTGCACCCCCCCCTATATATTCATAAAGCATTGTTCTACCCGTATATTCCAATCCCGGTATGAGAACATTCAGATATTTTAACCTGAAAAATTGCATAAAACCTAACATCTACATGTAGTGGTCTAACTCCAGACAAATGCACACGGCTACATGATGGTATGTCAGCACTTGAAGGCTAACTGAATGTTTGCAAAGGGGAGGGGGGCCTTGTGAGTATGCCCAGTACCAACTTTATGAGTAAATACCGTACATGTACATGCACAAGCCCGCCCCCCCCAGGCTTACTGATTGGTGTACATGTATACAGTATGTAAAAGTACCCGTACCAAGGATTAGGGGTATATAGTGATACATGTACCTCAGTCTGCCTTTCCTTTCGGTGGGTCATTCTGTCTGTCCATAACTATCATTTCACAACACAGCTCAAAAATGGGAATTCCAATTTGGGTGTCCTTCGGCATGCTGGTGCATGTAGATCAGGATTGTGGATGTCCACATAATGGAGGTTTTGTTCAGACTTTTTCCCAGAGTTATGGCCCTTTACTGGACTTGTGTAGCGTCCATAACAAACATACTGTATATCAGTGTAACTGGATTTGCAATTTGTGATGCGTTTTTCAATTTCTGCAAAGTACCGGTATATAAAATCTACTCTGACCTCTGGCTGTGGATGTCTTTATTATTGGATTTTGTTGTCTTATGTCGTAGTGTTGGGGGAAAATGTTTTGTCCATTAATAATACCCCCTGCAACGCGGTTGTGGAGAAGGGGGTTTATACTCCAATCAGCTTGTCTGTGGACATAAATTTGTCTGGAGTTTTTCTCAGCTGTTTTCTGATCATTTTCCATGGAAGTTGGCACAGACATCCACAACATGGGGATCTGCGATTATGACATCTGTCAGACTTTTTTTGGTGGAGTTACATCCCCATTTTTCGACTTAGAAAATCTTTGCAAAATGTATAATTTTGTCCTACATTTTTAGCTCAACTTTACTTTGTAAAGTTTGAGCTATTGCCATGGCTTGGTATCCGTCGTCCGTGTGTGTGAGGGTGTGTGACTCATCAACAATTTCCTTTAGCACGGGCTACAGGTTGTACCTTTGGTCAGATCATTATGAAATTTGTCATGGTGTTGACAGTATGATAAAGATAGTGACCACTCGTCGTCTGTCTGTGTGTCCATGGACATTTATGCATGGTACTATAACTCAAACATTTTCTATCTGATCGGAATTTTACATATGAATGTCTGAGCCCAAAAGACAGATCTATTTTTAACTGAGTTATGGCCCTTTTTCTAAAAAATATTCACTCTATATTAAAAAACAAAACAAATTTTTTTAGATTGAATTCCTTGCTCAATTTATCCAAAAAAACCACAATATCAATAAATGAATAAAAAAACAAACTTTTTTGTTTAAATAATTAAAAAAAAAAAAAAAAATCCAAAATTAACAAAATATGAAAAACTAACACCATTACAACTCTGCCAAGGGTACCCGAGTCAGCACATCAAATTTTTTTTTAATCGGTAGAAAATACCGGTACATGTATTGTGTTGTGTACTGGTAAATTTGTTTTGAGCGACATTAAACCCAATTCACCAATTCCTTTGGACTACTGTAGCTATTAATACAATACGGCTATATGATTTTCAGATGTCTCTTATGCTAATGTGCAGATAAAGAAAGTTATTGTATCTAATTTAAAAAAACAGTTTCAACAATTCAGATCACATGCTGTTAAAAGTAGACTAGATCATCACTCTACAGATGGTCTGATGTTATTATACAAAAAATGTAAATGTTATTGGTTTAATAGTGATACCAGTCTTCAGCATAAACGATGCCTGTGATTTGTTGACCGCTGTGGTGTATAAATAATTCATACCAATGGGTCAGCAGTATGGTATCTTATCTTGATGGCTGGTGTTGGTAGAATGTGATACATTGTCATTGTAAACTTAAATTGCAATCTCTTGACCAAGCAGACCAAGTAATTATTCCATGGTCACCTTTTCACATTTAACCCAAGGCTGTGGTGGTGCAGCACATTACAGATCCTGTTCCAGTGCATTATCTTACATACGGTACATGTAAATGCGAGTGACCCATAAATTCCAATAAGTTGAGTTATGTACATGTATGGTCTATAATAATACGTAACAGTATGCTCTATAATTCAACATCAAAACTCTCCTTTATGTTTCCAATCATAGTAATTTACTATCGCGAAGGAATGGGTTAACATCTGCCGATCATGATCGGCCTCTCATTTGCTCAATAGGTTTTATGATTGGGGTTAGGGTTTTGTACCTGCAATGGGAATCTGTTATTTTATTATTTTAACTAAATGTTTACTGACATGTGAACCATCTTAGTGTTTTAAAAAAGGGGGTATCCTTAGTCCCATTGGGACAGTCACACCTCTAATGTTTACCAGAGTTACGGCCCTTGTTTGAGTTAGAAATTTGTGTCTGAAAGAATATTTAAGCTTGTAACTCGGGGTGTTAATTATAGGGTGTTCTTGTACGTTTAGCATAGGTTGGTGGAAAGGATCCCCAAATACCAGTTTCATATTTGCCAGTTACAACCCTTCCTTGACTTGGAAATTTGTGATTGAGGATTCAGATGGTTCGGAGGTACAGTGTATATGTGGAGACCTTCGTTTGACCCCGTCCTTCACAGGGCAAGTTTTGTCTGCACTCTTTTCGGAGTTATAGCCCTTTGCCAGAGTTATGACCTTGTATTAGACTGAGAGATGTTCCCCATTACTTTATTTTCGCTCTAAATAGTAAATACACCCAACCTTGAGTGTTCCCTGTCTTATATTCCACTATAGTACAAGAAATCTCAATCATGCCGCGATTATACTGAACAAATGACAGAAATATTTTGATCCGACAAGAGTACATGTAAAATCATGTTTACATTATTCATGATTTTCATTAACTCATTTTCAACACTTTGATTCTTGTAAAAGCTCCTGACTTGCTGTAGAAATTCTAAAGCATTTGCCTAAAGTGATATCTTAACAGTTGTATGTATTTCAATTACTGCTACTGCAAATGAGAATTATGAATATTGAATTGCAATTTCTTTTCATTCCTGGTGGTAGTTTACCTTTTATTGTGAAAATATGACAGAATATATAACAACAATAGTCACTATAGTCTACACACTGCAAGGTGAGTGAAATTATGAATTATTGACAAAATTGAAAATCATGTATTTCTATCAACTGGCAATGAGTTTGTGCTATAAATTAGTACACAAGAACTTGAACATGAAATTGTGTGGGACTGGTTGAATTGACCTGCGATATGATGGATCACATCCACCCTCAAGCTACTTTTGCCATTTAACCCTTTCATACTGGTGCAGCATTAAATATAATGTGCCTGTGCACACTCGTATACATGCAGATGTATACATGTACAAATATATGCATGTCTCTCATGGTGAGCCTCGCATATAAAAGTGCACTGGTTTACAATGTTAAGGCAAATGTTGTTTGGCCAATGTCTTTTCTTATATATGCGAGGCTCCCAATGGGAGACTCCCATATATAAGTGTGCATTGGACCAAGTTTTTCGCAAAAATTCATTGAGCTCCAGTCATGATAAGGTTAATGGCATTTTTCTGATGTGCAGGGGTAGATATGCTTGAGACCCCGTCACAGTTTAATTCACACCAGTTTCTCAGCTTCTGTTATTTTACGGAGTTCGAACTCATAGTCCTGATAGATGTACATGTACCGGTAGATGGTGATTTATGAGCTGAGTTTAGAACCACATAATTGGTGGGAGGGGTTCTGGTTTTGCCCCACCTAACTTTGGTATTCAGTGGAAAATCTGTTGTATAACTAGACCAACAAATGGCCACATTTAAAATATTTCTAACTTTATGAAATTGAGGTAGCAGTTGTAAAATGATTCAATCATGTGAGATTGAGGCCACAGGAATATCCATGTTGGTCGGTTGATAATGGTTTATCGTCATTTCAGCCGCTATGCCATGTCACAACAGCAGTTTTACTGGTTGAATGACCACATAAATAGTTAAAGGTACTCAACCCGTAAAGAGGGTCCCCATCTCAACAGATTCCAACAACAACAACCGATCAGAGGGTCCTATATTACTATTGCTCTGGCAAATATTTGAGTCGAGGAACCCATCAAACAAAGCTCAGAGTTATTAGATATTGATTTTTGAAATTTGTTATTATTCTCGAGATGAGTACTTATAACTGCCGTAATCTGCTCTGGATGTGTACTCAAAATCTATTCAAACAGACAAGGATGGATAACTCTAAAATCAAGTGGTAATTTTAACGCAATTTTTACTGAGTTCTGGGCCAGATAGTATTCCCGATAATGAAAAATAATAGATTTCTAAAATCGATATCTAACAAATCTGAGCTTTGATGGGTGACTTCCTCGACTCGAATCAAATATTTTTGACCCCCGAAGCCATTGAAATAGTAATTGAGAGGAGTTTTATCGGGTTGAGTACCTTTAATCGCCCAACCCCACCAAACGGGCACCCATGTTGTTCAGCTTTGGTTCGTTAATTAAGCTAGCTTATGTTCATATTATGGTTGCAATTATGACCCTCTTGCGCGTTCACCAAGAAATAATTGCAACTAGTCACGTGGGCGCCGACCAATCGGAATACTGGATTTAGTGATAATCACACTCAGTATGTAAATATACACGTATGAACTGTATAGATGTAAATGGTTGTATGTTGTAAACTTTGAATGATAATACATTTTATTATAGGAAGCGTGTCTTCAGTTATGATTAATTGTATAAGTGGGTGCCTTATACCAGCTGACACATCGTTGATTATGTTATAGGTAACCACGATTATTGGTAAGTGGGTGCCATCGTAACCGTGGCTATTAGTAAGTGGCCATTGAGTGCGAGACCAGCTGAGACAATGTTTGTGCCGGTTCAAATATTTAGTCACCGGTCGAATAACATTTGTAGATATGGCAAGACACGTAAGCAGAAAGTTATGGGGGTATGTTTTTGTCCCATGTAAACAGTCTTGTGACAGAGCGGGAAAAGCGTTACAGAAGCTGAAAGATTTTCTATTGGTTATCTGCGTCTCAGTGGAAACTTATAGAAGTGATTCTTATTTCACAGCTTTATCCAGTAGTTTGACCAATCCAAGCGATTTGAACTAAAGTAGTGTATATGTATGAAACATTCAGAACTTACGTATATATTTGTTATAGTTTAATTATGGTGGTGCCGTTGTTTGCAAAACTAATAGTCATCTAAATTATGGCCAGTTTGTAAACAACTATCACAGTATTTATGAAAATATTTATGTCGCAACGTGGATTTAAAAAAAATGTTTTATACACATGAACTTTCTCTACGCAGTTTTTCGATAGAAGGGTGTATTTTTTTCTGCTTGTTTGTCACTCGGGAATGGGGGATTTTTCATTTTATAGCGATTTTCAAAAAACTACTGTAATTTTTTGTGATAAAATCCTAATTGGGGGTAGGGGAAATATTTATCTCAAAATCAATACTAAAATGATATGCATTTTTTCAAACTTAGTTTCATTCGAACTGTATATAATAAGTGTCTGCATCTGTATTGTTACATGGGCACCTGCCCATCTCCTTTAAAACTGTGGCCAGAATCCCATACTACGACTTTAAAATGAATTGGGACAAACGTATATAATATTTTGTTGTCAGTTAATTACCTAACATGCATAATAACCAAGTGAGTCACAATTTGCTAACTTTTCGGATAAGCAGAGAATAACGTATGTGAAAAATAAACTTTTAGCAAAGTTGGTTGCCATTTTGGTAGCCATCTTGAGTAATTTGGTCTATGGTCTAGTTAATTTTTGCCGATATTTATGTCAAGTTTGTGAGAGTAAAATCCAATATTTCTGGTAATGTCAGTGGTTGCAATACTAAAAATTAACCAAGGTGAATCAGGCATGTGAGTTTTCAATGGATATAATGCAGAATAGCCAATTTTATTCATCAACCACAACTTGTAAGCGATTGTTGGTCATGCTGGGGCAATATCCACAATTTTCCATATTTTGGTGGCCATTTTAGTTCCAATGGTTGGACTATTCACTGGTAATGGCATGCCTCACTTATATCACAGTTCTGCTCATTCCTTGTTGAAATGTGACTAGAATCCTAATTGTGATTTTTGTGTGAAAATGCTATACCGCGTTCTGTAAAATCAAATTGTCGAGGGATCGGAAGGGGCTAGGACCCACATAATTACAGTTAATTAAAGGTACTCAATCCGAACAGAGGGTCCCCATCTCAACAGATTCCAACAACAACAATCCGATCAGAGGGTCCTATATTACTATTTCTTTGCCTTTGGGGGTAAAAAATATTTGATTCGAGTCGAGGAACCCATCAAACCGTTTTTGAAAGCTCAGAGTTATTAGATATTGATTTTTGAAAATTTGTTATGTTCTCGAGATGAGTACTAATAATTGCCGTCAATTTCGTATCCTGCTCGAGATGTGTACACCAAAACACTGTTCAAACAGACAAGGATGGGTAACTCTAAAATCAAGTGGTCAATAACGCAATTTTGACTGAGTTCTGGGCCAGAAAGTATTCCCGATAATGAAAAATAATAGATTTCTAAAATCGATATCTAACAAATCTGAGCTTTGATGGGTGACTTCCTCGACTCGAATCAAATATTTTTGACCCCCGAAGCCATTGAAATAGTAATTGAGAGGAGTTTTATCGGATTGAGTACCTTTAACTTAATATACAAAATACAAAATAAAGTCACAAGTCTCAACCAAGCAGCAGAAACTGACCGGCAAATTGAAGGACATAGTTCTAAAAAAATATCATAACCACCAAAAATCCGCATAGGGGGGCACAAAGCGCCCGGGTGATCGGAAAGATTGAATTATCTCCTTCGCCCACACCCATTTGTCTTTTATTTTTCTTTGCAAGACGCGCTCACTGTCGCTGGTCGGGGTTCGAATTCCATCCAATTCACAGAAATGTGCATTATCTCAAAAACACATGCAGCCTGCAAACTTAAAGTGTGGAAGGAATACAAGAGCGCACACACTCAATGAAGGCAACCTACGATTTTACAACAAAATCAATATGTAATCAATATGTCCCCACTTTAAATGGACATAAGGCTCTTACAGTAAGTAAATGTGAAAAATAAAAAAGGTTTTAAAACCTTCATCAAAATAGAATTAAGGCTCTAATATTGAGTAAACGTGAAAAATTATGTCCGTTTAAAGGTACTCAATCCGATCAGACGGTCCCCATACAACAAGATACGATGGTCCCCATACAAGATACGATGGTCCCCATACAAGATACGATGGTCCCCATACAACAAGATACGATGGTCCCCATACAACAAGATACGATGGTCCCCATACAACAAGATACGATGGTCCCCATACAACAAGATACGATTGTCCCCATGCAACAAGATACGATGGTCCCATACAACAAGATACGATGGTCCCCATACAACAAGATACGATGGTCCCCATACAACAAGATACGATGGTCCCCATACAACAAGATACGATGGTCCCCATACAACAAGATACGATGGTCCCCATACAACAAGATACGATGGTCCCCATACAACAAGATACGATGGTCCCCATGCAACAAGATACGATGATCCCCATACAACAAGATACGATGGTCCCCATGCAACAAGATACGACGGTCCCATACAACAAGATACGATGGTCCCCATACAACAAGATACGATGGTCCCCATGCAACAAGATACGATGGTCCCCATACAACAAGATACGATGGTCCCCATACAACAAGATACGATGGTCCCCATACAACAAGATACGATGGTCCCCATACAACAAGATACGATGGTCCCCATACAACAAGATACGATGGTCCCCATGCAACAAGATACGATGATCCCCATACAACAAGATACGATGGTCCCCATGCAACAAGATACGATGTTCCCCATGCAACAAGATACGATGATCCCCATACAACAAGATACGATGGTCCCCATACAACAAGATACGATGGTCCCCATGCAACAAGATACGATGGTCCCCATACAACAAGATACGATGGTCCCCATACAACAAGATACGATGGTCCCCATACAACAAGATACGATGGTCCCCATACAACAAGATACGATGGTCCCCATACAACAAGATACGATGGTCCCCATGCAACAAGATACGATGATCCCCATACAACAAGATACGATGGTCCCCATGCAACAAGATACGACGGTCCCATACAACAAGATACGATGGTCCCCATACAACAAGATACGATGGTCCCCATGCAACAAGATACGATGATCCCCATACAACAAGATACGATGGTCCCCATGCAACAAGATACGATGGTCCCCATACAACAAGATACGATGGTCCCCATGCAACAAGATACGATGATCCCCATACAACAAGATACGATGGTCCCCATGCAACAAGATACGATGATCCCCATACAACAAGATACGATGGTCCCCATGCAACAAGATACGATGGTCCCCATGCAACAAGATACGATGATCCCCATGCAACAAGATACGATGGTCCCCATACAACAAGATACGATGGTCCCCATGCAACAAGATACGATGGTCCCCATGCAACAAGATACGATGGTCCCCATGCAACAAGATACGATGGTCCCCATACAACAAGATAACAAGATACGATGGTCCCCATGCAACAAGACACGATGGTCCCCATACAACAAGATACGATGGTCCCCATAAAACAAGATACGATGATCCCCATACAACAAGATACGATGGTCCCCATACAACAAGATACGACGGTCCCATACAACAAGCTACGATGGTCCCCATACAACAAGATACGATGGTCCCCATACAACAAGATACGATGGTCCCCATACAACAAGATACGACGGTCCCAAACAACAAGCTACGATGGTCCCCATACAACAAGATACGATGATCCCCATACAACAAGATACGATGGTCCCCATACAACAAGATACGACGGTCCCATACAACAAGATACGATGGTCCCCATACAACAAGATACGATGGTCCCCATACAACAAGATACGATGGTCCCCATGCAACAAGATACGATGGTCCCCATACAACAAGATACGATGGTCCCCATACAACAAGATACGATGGTCCCCATGCAACAAGATACGATGGTCCCCATACAACAAGATACGATGGTCCCCATACAACAAGATACGATGGTCCCCATACAACAAGATACGACGGTCCCATACAACAAGATACGATGGTCCCCATACAACAAGATACGATGGTCCCCATACAACAAGATACGATGGTCCCCATACAACAAGATACGATGGTCCCCATGCAACAAGATACGATGATCCCCATACAACAAGATACGATGGTCCCCATGCAACAAGATACGATGGTCCCCATACAACAAGATACGATGGTCCCCATGCAACAAGATACGATGGTCCCCATGCAACAAGATACGATGGTCCCCATACAACAAGATACGATGGTCCCCATACAACAAGATACGATGGTCCCCATACAACAAGATACGATGGTCCCCATACAACAAGATACGATGGTCCCCATACAACAAGATACGATGGTCCCCATACAACAAGATACGATGGTCCCCATACAACAAGATACGATGGTCCCCATACAACAAGATACGATGGTCCCCATACAACAAGATACGATGGTCCCCATACAACAAGATACGATGGTCCCCATGCAACAAGATACGATGGTCCCCATGCAACAAGATACGATGATCCCCATGCAACAAGATACGATGGTCCCCATACAACAAGATACGATGGTCCCCATGCAACAAGATACGATGGTCCCCATGCAACAAGATACGATGGTCCCCATGCAACAAGATACGATGGTCCCCATACAACAAGATACGATGGTCCCCATGCAACAAGATACGATGGTCCCCATACAACAAGATACGATGGTCCCCATACAACAAGATACGATGGTCCCCATGCAACAAGATACGATGGTCCCCATGCAACAAGATACGATGGTCCCCATACAACAAGATACGATGGTCCCCATGCAACAAGATACGATGGTCCCCATGCAACAAGATACGATGGTCCCCATACAACAAGATACGATGGTCCCCATACAACAAGATACGATGGTCCCCATACAACAAGATAACAAGATACGATGGTCCCCATACAACAAGATACGATGGTCCCCATACAACAAGATACGATGGTCCCCATGCAACAAGATACGATGGTCCCCATGCAACAAGATACGATGGTCCCCATGCAACAAGATACGATGGTCCCCATACAACAAGATAACAAGATACGATGGTCCCCATGCAACAAGACACGATGGTCCCCATACAACAAGATACGATGGTCCCCATACAACAAGATACGATGATCCCCATACAACAAGATACGATGGTCCCCATACAACAAGATACGACGGTCCCATACAACAAGCTACGATGGTCCCCATACAACAAGATACGATGGTCCCCATACAACAAGATACGATGGTCCCCATACAACAAGATACGACGGTCCCATACAACAAGCTACGATGGTCCCCATACAACAAGATACGATGATCCCCATACAACATGATACGATGGTCCCCATACAATAAGATACGACGGTCCCATACAACAAGATACGATGGTCCCCATACAACAAGATACGATGGTCCCCATACAACAAGATACGATGGTCCCCATGCAACAAGATACGATGGTCCCCATACAACAAGATACGATGGTCCCCATACAACAAGATACGATGGTCCCCATGCAACAAGATACGATGGTCCCCATGCAACAAGATACGATGGTCCCCATACAACAAGATACGATGGTCCCCATACAACAAGATACGATGGTCCCCATACAACAAGATACGATGGTCCCCATACAACAAGATACGATGGTCCCCATGCAACAAGATACGATGGTCCCCATACAACAAGATACGACGGTCCCCATACAACAAGATACGATGGTCCCCATACAACAAGATACGACGGTCCCATACAACAAGATACGATGGTCCCCATACAACAAGATACGATGGTCCCCATACAACAAGATACGATGGTCCCCATACAACAATATACGATGGTCCCCATACAACAAGATACGATGGTCCCCATACAACAAGATACGACGGTCCCATACAACAAGATACGATGGTCCCCATACAACAAGATACGATGGTCCCCATACAACAAGATACGATGGTCCCCATACAACAAGATACGATGGTCCCCATGCAACAAGATACGATGATCCCCATACAACAAGATACGATGGTCCCCATGCAACAAGATACGATGGTCCCCATGCAACAAGATACGATGGTCCCCATACAACAAGATACGATGGTCCCCATACAACAAGATACGATGGTCCCCATACAACAAGATACGATGGTCCCCATACAACAAGATACGATGGTCCCCATACAACAAGATACGATGGTCCCCATACAACAAGATACGATGGTCCCCATACAACAAGATACGATGGTCCCCATACAACAAGATACGATGGTCCCCATACAAGATACGATGGTCCCCATACAACAAGATACGATGGTCCACATACAACAAGATACGATGGTCCCCATACAACAAGATACGATGGTCCCCATACAACAAGATACGATGGTCCCCATGCAACAAGATACGATGGTCCCCATACAACAAGACACGATGGTCCCCATGCAACAAGATACGATGGTCCCCATGCAACAAGATACGATGGTCCCCATGCAACAAGATACGATGGTCCCCATGCAACAAGATACGATGGTCCCCATGCAACAAGATACGATGGTCCCCATACAACAAGATACGATGGTCCCCATACAACAAGATACGATGGTCCCCATACAACAAGATACGATGGTCCCCATACAACAAGATACGATGGTCCCCATACAACAAGATACGATGGTCCCCATACAACAAGATACGATGGTCCCCATACAACAAGATACGATGGTCCCCATGCAACAAGATACGATGGTCCCCATGCAACAAGATACGATGGTCCCCATACAACAAGATACGATGGTCCCCATACAACAAGATACGATGGTCCCCATACAACAAGATACGATGGTCTCCATACAACAAGATACGATGGTCCCCATACAACAAGATACAAGTATTCAAAATACTAAATGTAAATATGTTCATTGCATTACCTATTATTTGTTTGTATATATGTTCATTGCATTACCTATTATTTGTTTGTATATATGTTCATTGCATTACCTATTATTTGTTTGTATATATGTTCATTGCATTACCTATTATTTGTTTGTATATATGTTCATTGCATTACCTATTATTTGTTTGTATATATGTTCATTGCATTACCTATTATTTGTTTGTATATATGTTCATTGCATTACCTATTATTTGTTTGTATATATGTTCATTGCATTACCTATTATTTGTTTGTATATATGTTCATTGCATTACCTATTATTTGTTTGTATATATGTTCATTGCATTACCTATTATTTGTTTGTATATATGTTCATTGCATTACCTATTATTTGTTTGTATATATGTTCACAGAATTACCAAAGATTATGTTAATATCATCATTAGTTCAGCTGTTCATTTTTAATATACTAGTTCGATATTGAAGGAATCAGCAGGCAATTTTCTGGCTTTCAGCGTACAGGCCAAGGACTTGGTCTGTACGGGAGAACTTGTCTGTCCATAAGGTCGTGCACTTAACTCCCGAAACCATATATGAAATAACAGATTGCTTTATATCTGTTATAGACCAGAGGTGTACCTGATGAGCTGCTGTGGCCAAACATTTTTTTATAGGACCAACTTTCGGTACAAAAAAATGATTCGGAACGGCTTAGTAAACATTTTCCAAACAATTGATTCCTTCTGTGTTATCAAGCTAGTACGATAAGTCAAAAAATAAACACTAAAAAAATAAACACTCAAATACAGTAAATATGACATGTTTACATAGTTCCACATGTCAACACCACTTTAGAAACAGGACCCGTTAACCAACAAACCTTTTAACGTATGGATGTTGATTGTATACCTGTATGTGGGATGGCCCACGCTTTTGTCTGCTATCACGATAACAAATTGTATGCATGGGAACTTTGAACACAATTCCAACCGATGTATACCATATATATACATAACTGTTATATACTCTACGTAAAGAGCGTTCACCATGTCATATGTATAGGTTTGTAATTGAATTACTTACTAACAACAGCCCTATTTATCAATTATCATGACAAGTGTAAGATGGACATGTTGTCGTGTGATGTGTGGATGCTTGCTGCATGTTTGGCCTTTGACCCGGGGCTGCTGTGTTGCATAAGATGTGTTTATTTATTATTTATTTTAATACGGACTTATTTTTCCTCCAAAACCATCAGGATATACTGATAGTGAAACACTGCATAACAATAAACATATACATAAACATACCACCAGAAAAGGTGTGCCATTTATAATAAGGTTTATAAAATCAAAATATATAATACTGACAGCGATAAACTGTTGCTGTATGTATGCATCTATGGAAACCATTTAACTCTATCCATATATTTATGAATTTACTAACAATTTTCATCCTATAGGCAACGATAACCCTTAACGATATTATGAGTAACTGCTCGTCCAATAAGAGACGATAACCTTCAACTATATATAGTTTGCCCAAATTATCATATCTGACATACACGTTAACATGTTGGCATAGAACTTAACTAATGGGAAAAAAGGAGTGATATACATTATAACTGTAAGATGTGCGACGTATACATCATACATAAATGGGGAGGGTTACTATGCATCAAAACTATGGATGGAAATGTGGTAATATACGTCATAAACATATATTTGGGAATTTGCAAACAATATCCATCTAATATACTACGATGACCTTTAACTATATTTATCGGGAACTACAGGTATATATACTCATCCAATGCATGCTACGATGACCTTTATCTATATTTGTGTAACTATGGGTGTGTAACTTCTCTGTATACTCAATATATACATGTATATGCCTTATACTATTATCGCATAATTAAAACTTCACATAACCGATGAATAATCAACCGTTCTACTATCCTAACTGTTTTTGTTGACTTTTAGATAGCCGTGGGTTCACGCCTTCCGGTTACCAGTCGATGCATCACGCGGGTTTTTATCTGCCTGCTCGGTGTGTCGGTGTGGTGCTTGCGGACCTTGCCAATAAGTTATCATTCCTGACATCCCCTTTGGCATAATTGCCATAAACCATAAAACATACCCAACAAACCGGCCAAATAAAGCTTCAACAGCCTAAAATATCTTCGGTCTGTCTCAATAGAACCATACAAATATGGATATCATTGCAACCGGCTCCTTGACCACATTGTGATAATTACAGTTATGCCCTGTGCCAATGCATTCTCTTATATATGCGAGTCGACCATAGGTCGCCTCGCATATATAAGAGAATGCATTGGCCTAAAAAAAATCTTTATTTAAACTTTTTCCCATTTTTTCTTACATTCTTTAACAATTTTATAATTTTTAATGTGTTAAGCCAATGCATTCTCTTATATATGCGAGGCGACCTATGGCCGACTCGCATATATAAGAGAATGCATTGGCACAGGGCCCTTCTGTTGGGTAAAGGGTTAATTCAAAAATTAAAGTTATGCTCTTCAAAATCGTGTCTATTTTTTATGATCATCTTCAGCAATGTTGATGAAGTTCTTAATTCACCAAAGAGAAACACAAATGATTTAGAAAAAGAAAGAAAATCGCAAAATACATAGAAGTGGTTTTTCAGAGGTCAACCAATAGTAGCAAAGAGTGTGTCAAAACAATCCAATATACAATGAGATATATCAGATGAAAGGTATTTCTGTTAAAGTATGAGGAATGTTGAGAAGGGTTAAATTTTAAGTACAAAAATCCATGCAAGTGAAAGAGGAGAAACCTGGAGATATAACAGGAGAAGAATTAAATGCAAAATATAAACGACAGGCCTATCATCCCTTGGCGATAATAAATAGCTATGGTCGGAATCATAATCTACAGTTTTATGTTGACTTATAGAGTATACTGAACATTATGTACTGATGAAGTACATTTATAGACAAATATACATAATAACACAAATTCTCAAAGTAATTGAATTTATGGGTCCTAGTGCCAATTTTGCATTAGTAGTGTCGATCACATTAACATTGGAATACCATAGGACCCATAATCTGAGATATTAACTCAACACAGTCTATACCCTGGTTGTCAGTACAGCTCTCAAGAAAAATATTTAGATAATACAAATTTTAAAGTGTTCTCTATGTATATATACACACAGCCATAATATGATGAGGATGCTGACCCCTATGACCCCCTAACTCGAAACAGATTAGCACAGTTCATATAAAAATTGTTTTTTATAGCGCCCCCAATTTGTTCCCAGACGTAAAACCACAGTTACTTGGAATTTGTTGCAAATTCACATGAATAATCTAGTAAAATGTATACAAATGTATATATTTTCGTGAAGCTAAGACATAATGACACTATTTTGGGCCAAAATTGAAACTCACCATCCGAGATGGCCACCAAAATGGCCGCCGGAAGTTGAAAATATGACATTTTTCCACAAATATCTTCTAGATCAGTTCATGCTGTTTGGAACTGGTTGAGTAATATGACTTTATTTTGTGTTTTGTATATTAACTAATCATTGGAGCAATTAAATATGCAATTATTGGGGTCCTACCCGCTTGTGATCCCTCAAAAATTCGATTTTACAGAACGCGGTATAAAATTTCACAAACAATCACAACTGGGATTCTAGTCATATTTCAACAAGAAATGAACAGAAGGTTGCAATTAAGTGAGGCATACCATTACCTATGAATATTCCAACTCACTGGAACCAAAATTCTTACTTTGGCTCAAAATGGCTGGCAAAATATCCGCCAAAATATGGAAAATGGTAAATATTGCCCTAGGGTGTCCTACAATCGGTTACAAGTTGTGGTTGATGTACAAAATTGGCTACACTGAATACTACCATGTCTGCTGCACCATGGTTAATTGTTACTATTGTCACCACTGACATCACCAAAAATATTGGACTTTTCTCTCAAAAACTTGACATAACTCTGAATGTAACTTTTCTGTCAAAATAAATTATCTGGTTTGTGAACCTCCTTGACTCTGTTCCACCCTGACTCGTGTGGAATTCTGGCCCACCCCTGGGTCGATGGCACTCTGGTCCATCCCGGCCTCGATGGCACTCATGGCTACCCATGGGCTCGATGGCACTTTGGTCCACCCCCGGACTCGTGGTCACTCTGGGCCATGGCCGACTTGCTTAATGACTATGACTAGAACATGTTTGGTTCCAACATGTAAATAACATAGTCCAAAAGAAGGCAATATGGCATGTATATACACTAAGGATTTATAAAAGGATCAACATAGGATTCATGCGGAACTTCACTACAATCGGGATACCGATATATTGCAGCTTGTAACTTTTCTTCACGTGCGATTTTCTCCCATCTGTGACAGGGGGGAGGGGAGGGGGGAGGGGTTTGCAGATTTTTTCCAGACACAAGGCGGGTGTGGGTGGGTATATCGGGGCTGGAAAAAATGAGTAATGCTGAGTAATGTAGTAATGCAAATTTTTTCCTACACTAAAATTTGCTCATGTTTGTCCGCTATTAACCTTATATAGACACTTATGATCTTATCTACATATATATATCATTTAGATCTCTGTATGGGCTCTATATATGGTTTGAGGTTCCAATAACAGTTCAAATGCAGGCTTTCTGGCAGACATAGCTTGAAGTAGCCAAGTTTGTGTTTGCTAAATCACCTGATAAAGTATGTTTGTCTATAAAACTGAATACAAATCTCCCGAAACAAAAACGACTATATTTTTGCATTATTTTGTTAGTGTACTACAACTGTTAAGAACACAGGCTAATTGTTATATGGGACTAAAGCAATATTATGTCAGCATGATCGAGTCAATATGGTAGGTATGTTGTTATCAGTCGTTGGACTCAATGATTACAAAAAAATTATATTATATTTTTATACCCTAATTATAATAATAAGATTACAGTCAGGTCTTTATATGCATGGAGCTCATGACAACGCATCAAACCTGTTTCAGGGTTAATTGGACAATTTACTCCTTAAAACTCAATATCGTGGTCACCATTCATGGGAACATTGTCGGACATATGAGCCAGTAAGAGCAAAGGTTTTATTGACGTAGTTATATGAGCGAGTAAGAGCAAAGGTTTTATTGAGTAAGTTATATTTGGCTGCGAAAGATGCATGATTCGAAGTGATACCTGTAAATAGGTTTCATAAGCTTTCCTAACATTTTCTTATCTTTTTAAGTGGCGATATAATTTTTTTTGTGTCTGCGATATAAAATCGCAGTCTGTTGTGGTACTTAGCTCACAAAGGCTCCAGCTAGTCATCGCTCATCATCTGTCGGTCCGTCCATCCATCCGTCTGTCACTCAACATCTTCTCCAGAATTGAGTCATATTTGGTAACTGGGATTGAGATTTTTTCATTTTGGTCAAAAAGGGGGGAGCCAGTGATATACCCATTTCCCTCCATAGTAAATTCTAAAGCCATCTTCTCAAGAACCATCGGGAGTACTTCATTCATATTTTGTGTGGAGGGTCTTGGGGTGACTGGGATTTGTTCATGGGTCAAATAATGGCGGATTCATGGACATAAATCTTTCCCTCCATAGCAATTCTTAATAGCACATGAAGACTGAGTTGGGTCATATTTGGCGTTCATGGTCACTATGTGACTGGGATACAGATTTGTTCAAAGGACCCACCAGGTAAAATAGGGCAGAACCAGCGACATAACTATTTCCATTCTTAAAAGGTCTTCTCCAGAACAGAATGGGGTCATATTTGGTGTGGGGCTTTGAGAGAATGACAATATTTATGTTTAGATAGAAAATGTGTTCGATAAGTTTAATAAATAAATAAATCCTATCTACATAACATACAGGTTAGTTACATTTATACTCATTCTAAATAACAACAAGAGGCCGCCATTGTTCTGTAGATGTGCTGCCCATATGGGTTTGACTTATTCATACTAAGTCATAACAAGAGGCCACTGTGGTTCAATATGTGATGCCCATAGAAGTAAGATACATTCATAAACATACTAAATAATAACAAGAGGCCACAGCAGTTGTGAAGATGTGATGCCCATACCAGTTAGATACATTTATACTCATACTAAATCACAACAAGAGACTGAAATGATATTCAAAAGGTAAGATGCATTCATTTCCTTACAACGCACAACAAGAGGCCACCATGGTTCTGTAGATGTGATGCCCAACCAAGTTAGATACATTTATACTCATAATAAGAGACTGATATGATATTGATAAAGGTAGATAGATACATTTATACTCATAGTAAATCACAATGATACGATATTGATGCATTTTGATTCCCCCAAGACACACGGATAGACAGATTACCCCCAAGACACATGGATAGACCGATTCCCCCATAACACATGGATAGACAGATTCACCCAGGATACATGGATAGACAGATCCCCCCAGGACACATGGATAGACGGATTCCCCCATGACACATGGACAGACGGATTCCCCCAGTATACGTGGATATACAGATTCCCCCTGGGACACACGGATTCCCCCAGGACACATGGACAGACAGATTTCCCCCAGGATACACGAATAGATGGATTCCCACAGGACACATGAATAGACGGATTCCCCTCAGAACACATGAATAGACGGATTCCCCCCATGACACATGGACAGACGGATCCCCCCAGGATACATGGATAGATGGATTCCCCCAGTATACATGGATAGACGGATTCCCCCTAGGACACATGGACAGACGGATTCCCCCAGGACACATGGACAGACGGATTCCCCCAGGACACATGGACAGACAGATTCCCCCAGGATACATGAATAGACGGATTCCCCCTAGGACACATGGACAGACGGATTCCCCCAGGACACATGGACAGACGGATTCCCCCAGGACACATGGACAGACAGATTCCCCCAGGATACATGAATAGACGGATTCGCCAGGACACATGAATAGATGAATTCCCTCAGGACACATGAATAGGATACCCCCACTGCTGTTGCGGGCATTTACTGACATCCGGACACACCGACATCTGGACTGCTTTGGTTATATAATAATTACATCCACTTTATCTTCTATAACATTTTTCCGTTGGTTTTCAAAATGCTAATGTGTTTTACCCTTTCATGATGGGAGTTGCACTGGTGCAGCATTAAAGATCCATTCCCAGTGCATTCTCTTATATATGTGAGTCTCCCATGGGTGATTTGCATATATAGGAGAATGCACTGGCTTATAAGGTCAAGGTAAATATTGTTAGGCCATGGCATTCTCTTATATATGTGAGGCTCCCTATGGGAGACTCGCATATATAAGAGAATGCATTGGCACAGGGTTTTGGTATAATTTCAGGAAGCTCCAGTCATGGAAGGGTTAAATAGGAATATTACATTAGGGCAGAAAAGGATGCAACATCGTACATATATAAGAGAATGCACTGGCTTACAAGGTCAAGGTAAATAGTGTTAGGCCAATGCATCCTCTTATATATGCAAGGCTCCCGTATATAAGAGAATGCATTGGCACAGGGTTTTCGCATAATTTCAGGAAGCTCCAGTCATGGAAGGGTTAAATATGATAATTACATTATGGCAGAAGTGAAGGTAAGAATTTCATCACAACAGCATACAACATCGTGGCAATGGAACGATAAAGTTCGCAATATATAATGATATTTCCATATCAAAATGAATTTACAGGTTGATATTTTTCACTCCATGTCATTATAAGTAATAACTTCGGTTTCTTAATATAATTACACAGCATCGTGCTGAATCGCAAACTGTTTATAAAATGGAATTTATAAGTTTGTGGTTCAACATAATGTCTATAAACTGTGACATTACATTAGGGAACCAAGATTATCCCTTAAATAAAAGTTTTTCATTCAAATACATGCTACATTTTGTTTATCTACTAGGCCAGCTACAAAAGTTTTGGTAACTATCTCATTTTAGTATATCTAAGATGTTGTCCGCCTCTTGACTTGCATTGAACGAATGATCTTCCTCAACTAGATTGCATTCACCGATTGTCAAGCCGGAAAGTACATATCACCACTGATGATAGATTTGGAGATTTTTCCATTCACTGATATCCAGATGGACAGACTGTCAGGTGGAAAGCAAATTCCCCCACAGATAATAGATTTAGTTATAAGATATTCCATTCACTGACATCAGATAACAGAATTAGTTATAAGATTCTCCATTCCCTGACATCAGATAATAGATTTAGTTATAAGATTCTCCATTCACTGACATCAGATAACAGAATTAGTTATAAGATTCTCCATTCCCTGACATCAGATAATAGATTTAGTTATAAGATTCTCCATTCACTGACATCAGATAATATATTTAGTTATAAGATATTCCATTCACTGACATCAGATAACAGAATTAGTTATAAGATTCTCCATTCCCTGACATCAGATAATAGATTTAGTTATAAGATTCTCCATTCACTGACATCAGATAATATATTTAGTTATAAGATATTCCATTCACTGACATCAGATAACAGAATTAGTTATAAGATTCTCCATTCCCTGACATCAGATAATAGATTTAGTTATAAGATTCTCCATTCACATGGCTGTGAACCCTTTCAGTGCCAAGTCTGATTTTTGTATCAACCCATATTTCCTTGATCATTTTTCAAATTTATTGATAATAATAATATGATACATTGATGGAAAGAGAGAGCTCTTTCCATCAATGTATCATATTATTATAATCAATAAATTTGAAAAATGATCAAGGAAATATGGGTTGATACCAGAGCTGTTAAGTTCCACGGATTGTCCGTGAGACTCACGGATTGCCACGGCAATTCCGCCACACACGGATAACCCCCAATTTCTCACGGATTCGTCAAAACCCCACATTGAAAATCCCAAAACGAAGTTTTTTTTATTTTTTAAATTCGTGCATTTGCGGGAATTCCCCAAATGACAGTGACTTCCGGTACCGTAAATACCCACACATTAACATTCACAGAATATACCGTCGGTAACTTTTGATTGAAGACTCAAGTTGTGGTGAACAATACGCATAATCACAAGTGTGCAAAGTTCTGTATTGTTAGGCCTCATTGATGACATTTCTTAGTAACGGATTAGTGGCATGCATTGCAAACGAAATAAAACAATACGTTTAATCACAAGTGTGCAGCTGTATTGTGAGGCCCCATTGATGAACATAAGTAATGGATACTTTATGATTTAAGTTCACTGATAGTGGTATGAATTGAGAACGGAATGTGTCTTTTATTCTGCGGGTAAAACTGTTAAGACGGGTCATTTTGTACTTTCGGTTTCACACATACATGTCCAGTTATAACCTGTGTAACTCGGGTTCGTTTTGACTAACTTTAAACAAAGTTTCTGCTTCTTAAAATTTGTTAATAAATGGTGGAATGTGTGCATTTCTTTTGTGGGTTAAACCATAAGGCGAGTCCATTTTGTCGTTTATTACGATGTTGTACTTTCGGTTTCGCGCATATCCGGCTGTATCCGGTGGAATTCTGACTATTTTTACGAAGTGTGATCTGCTTCTTTCTTTTCAATAAATGGTGGTATCTCACACACAGAGCAGCTCTATTACAATTACCAACAGGACATTCATTGCCATTTTATTTAGGTCTATATATTTATAAAATAGAAACTCATATAAACTATGCAATCTTCATCATAAAAAATATTTTTGGAACATGAACATATTTGGGCATACCTCCCGCAAAAATCTCACGGATTGACATTTTCAAAACTTAACAGGTCTGGTTGATACAAAAATCGGACTTGGCACTGAAAGGGTTAAATCAACACCACAAAAGTCAATAATAGTTACCATAGCAACCTGTATAGAAAATTTTTGTTCCTAAAATATTCAGGTCATGTGACTCAGTAACGCAAAGGACGGCTCAGTAATAATTTTTCTATTGCAAGATGTATTCATGGTTCCAGTTATAACGACATCAATGAAATTTTCAATTGCACTGTAGCTCAACTCGCGGAGGGGATGAATTGAAATATTACAGTCAATGGAGCATTATAGAATGCAGAAAGTTTAAATGTCTAAATAATACCAGAGGTCAGCCATAATATGGTTGGGATCAGTTGGATGATAAATGTTGGTTGTAGGACATGGCGAAATATTTAGTGATAGAAAGAGTAAAATCCATTGATATGCCGTCAGCCATGTTTTTGATAAAAAATCATTCAAATTTGATAACTCCCATCTAGAATTGATCCTGAAAATGTCTGTAAATTTTGAAAACATTTCTCCAATAATAGTCTGGCCGTCGGAGCTGAACTATAGGACCTACCCGGAAAAAATTCTTAACAAGCTAAATTTGGTATCGTTGGAAAGAGAAGACCTTCATGTATAGCATATCCAAAATCCGCTAGAATCCGCTTTGGGGAAACTTTTCTGCAGCACACTGAATAGGGGAGGTGTCTGACGTAATTTATGAAGGTAATAGTGACTACGGGACTCTGTATATGCACTAAGTGATCTACATAAAAGTTGTATTTAGTACATATATTTATATACAATGAACGATTATATAATTCCAAGGTCATTAGATAATATATTTACATAAATATGGACTCACGTTGAATGCTCTTTAATGCATTCAAGACGATAAATTTAATGATTTAAGTAATATAACTATCAAATATAACGTAGCGATTGTTTCTTCAAGTGTGTAGTGGCAAATAATGTCTTGATATAGTTGCTTTGATAGGTGTTTTGTGTGACATTGTGTTTATCTTTCGCCTTCTGCTGAAACCTAACGGTCCCAACATACGCAGAAGGCTTATTGTACATTCAAACTGCATTGTTCTTGGTTGAGTTTTGTTTTATTCTCATACTAGTCTCGAGTCTCGATCGGTACGTGTTCGGCAATGGCAGAACCAACCCCGTATTAAGGGGCCAGCAACTTTCAAGAGGACCTGTGCGACTTGTCCTTTCATAGCATGAGTCAATGTAATGTGGGCACTAAGGGAAATCCATTGGTAAAAGTTATGGCAAAGGATTCAAGACTTTGATTGACCTCTCTGATAAGCGAGGATATATATATAACCACTTGTCTGAATATTTAAATAGGCAACAAATGACCATACCCATTGGTACGGTCTTGGTCCATAAAGACTGTAGACGTGATTTCACTATAGGAAAAGAACCTTCAGTGGCAAACCTGATTGTATGGATACGGTCTAAACAAGACCCATTTAATTTCAAAGAAGACTGTTTCATATGTTGAAAGGGTGGGATATCAGATTCCCGTCATCCCGACAGAAGGCAAGTTCTTACAGTAGCAGCTCTCCCTATTAGATACAAAGTTTTAGAACATTGCCAAATAAGAGAGGATTCGTGGGCATTGAAGGTTCAGAAATGCATTCTATGTTGCATTGATCTCGTTGCTGCAGTAGCCGTATATCATGCATCTTGTTTCTCCGTGTTCTTGGGAGAAATAAATGAGGATCCATCTTGAGAGAAAAACACAGGACAGAACACCAAGTGTCGAAATGCAACGCTCATTTGATTAGTTATGTGTATGTCTGGGATGGTACATAACTGTATACTCTGTCCGAGTTACATATCGCTATGGTAGAGCTAGCAATTGGGTCAGAATCATATTCAATAAAACGCCTTGAACGGTATGGGGAGTATATATTTTTTGCTGAAGTCGATGGGCGTAGCAACGTCATTTGCTTCAAATATATGACCAAGTACTTGATAAATGACAAGTGGTATGCGTATATAAGAACGTGAAGCACAGAGGAGACAGATAGAGTTGTTGTGATGGCCGCGAATATGATTAGGGCAAAGTTGCGGGAAATGCCATAGGGTAAGAAAACCTACCACATCAGCGAGGAGATAGGAAATATTGATAACATAAATTGACTCCACGCCATTTACAAATGTTTCTGGAGATACTAATTCCATCTGATCTGAAATCAAACAGAATAGCATTGGTCACAGTATCGTGCAATATGCGAGGTCCCGATCTGTTATCACCACTACCCTTTTTGGTATTGGGTTGAAATTGATCACGTGTTCGGGCCAATGTGGCTTGTTGATGAACTCTGTCTAAATTGGGGTTTTCAATTACTTACGACGAAGTAAGCAGGTACAAGCAATCAGTGATCCAGGTGGAAAGTCTTGAAAGTACACTAGTGGAGTATTTTCCAGGTACCTTTACTCAGTGTGTAGCAGATAACGTCGCCCATAACGTCACTACTATTGATGGTAAACGTTCATTTCATGGTATGGGGATAATCGCAGTTTCATCTCCGAAGGACTACACCCGGCTTACACCTAAATCAACAGTGATCACTCGTCAAAAAAAGTTTTATGGTTGAAGATCTGATCGAAGACAAGGCTGTGTCTATCATACACTATTTGAAACCTACAAAGCTGGGCTTACAAACAATAAAGTACCGACCCATACTTGGGTTACAAAACCCATACACACTGCCTCTATGTTTGAACACTGGTTTGTTATGTCATTGCGGTTGGCTTCCAAATCGAGCAATGAAACATATACCGAACTGGTCTGGATTCATGGAACACATCTTTTCTTCAAACAGCTCAGAACCTTCAGCAAGTCAGAAGTTCTTTTTCTACCGATAATAAAACCTCAACCCATCAGATGAGTCTTGTTTATTGTCCACTTTGATGTATATTCAGAATCACGCGACACAGTTGGGAATTGTGACTCCATGCTTGACCAGCCACTTTGGTTCAAAGCGGTTGAGATAATTGAAGCCAAGTCACTTGGAATAGTTTGTAGGGCGTCTTCAATCTGATGATGAGTTTCATGGGTAGCATTGGTACCACGATGAATGGGTCGGGGTTAGATGAGGCTCTTGAAAACGGTTATGGCTCAAACGTTGTTGCCACGATGCTTTCCGTGAAGGCATTCTCACGAGCACTCAGAAGTCATTTCCTTGTTGACGAAGCCCTTACTAACAAGCTGTTGGAGATGATTTGATCTTTAATGATTCAAATGATATTTCCAAGTCGACAGCCGATGACGCGGGGTCAAACGCGGCATCAGATACTGAATTATTCCTCCAACGTTAAATATTCGAAGTAACTTCGACATCAAATGTCCAAGAATCGACAATCGAAGGAATCGATTCAACTGATACTGACAGTTTCGAATGGGAGAGGCTTAGTCAGGCTGAAGTGAACTCTGTATGAAAAAGTGTTTGATGGGCCCATCTCAGTTTCGATGTTTCCGATTCAATAGAACTCCTCACATTGAATGAAATTATGTTATATTACAAGCCATACCTTGGCGAGAAATCCAGAACATCCAAACTGGTTACAGTAAATGGAGTATATAGACATGATTAAAGAGATTTTATTCAAGTTGAGAGAACAGAAGATTCGAATCTCCATTTAGTAGTTGTTGGGAAAATGTTGAATTTGTTTGCTGCACTATGCGAAGATCTGTCGCTTGTATTTGCAAATTATGCTTGACTTACCCAAACAATTTCCGTGGTTATACAAGTGTTTTTATAGAGGATGGTGTTCATACTATTCGAAGGAGTAGTAGGTTTTGGGCAGGACTGTCAAGTGACCTAGTTATTGAGCAAGTCATGATGCGTTCTATCAATAGTCGGGGTGGACTTACGTGAGGAAGAGGAATAACTGATTCTTTCGAACGAAACGAACAAGCAGCAATTTATACATATACCCAGCAAGGCGCACGGGACGCTAATCACACAGTCCATAACAGTACATCTGACGCAGACACAATGATTGTTTGAGTTGCGATAGAATCAGCATCAACATCACAGGTAGTTGTTGCTGATGTTATAGTTTTACTCCTACATCACGGGAAAGGCGCATTATCAATATGATATCGTGCACGAAGGCGGTGAATTGGTCACCAAACATATTATTTACTTGCATGCTTCGGGTAGGTGTGACACAACATAAGCGATATTTGGACAGAGCAAGACAGGCTTGATGAAACGATTAGAATCATCCGCTCAGCTGCAACATGTTTCGATAGAAATCAGCAATCGGGCTGCGTCAGCCCAACAAGTAGCCTAGGCAGGTTCGAAGATTCTCGTTCAAATGTACTCGGGCACGGATGGAGAGTCCCTCGACCATCTATGATACGCGAAGTTCATGACCATGATTTCCTATGGCAGCCTATTTCATTGGCCTAGGGTTCACTTACAGGTTTTAATCTGGGCATAACTCGGGATAATATATCTAGAACCAAAATATTGGGGGTGGAAATGCAGGGGTCAATACTTATCCCAATAATGACTGACCAAGAACCAGCAACATAAAATCTTCTTAAATTCAGTCTATGCAATTGTAAAATGTCGTCAAGAAATCCTTGTGGCACAAATCAATGTTCCTGTCGGAAAGAATGGACTTAAGTGTGTCACTGCCTGTGTGGATTGTCGTGGGGAGATTTGCACGCATTTTGAGCAACGGCTGTTGATCAGGAACTGGATTGAATGTGGCGGTATCGCCAGAAAGCAATCTCAACATTCACTAAATATATCGTTCGTTTGGGTGGAAGATTCAAAGTCAATACAATCATAATGTGGAAAATTAGTGGGAAAATAAAGAAAAACACAGATTTTCCGGTTTTGGCTGACATTTTGGCCGCCATGTTTAGGTTTATTACCCGGAAATTACATAGTTTACTCTGGAAATATATTGTATACACAACAAAATGAATTTTGGTTTTAAGACGGGTTCATAGTTTATTTTGTACGTCAAACAATAGACTTCTCGAAATTTTCAACTTTCAAGCGGCCATGTTGGACGCCATCTTGAATAACAAAAATTCCCCAAGGCGGATTTTAGCGGATTTTGGATATGTTCACCAGGTGGTTATCCTGCATCGAATGACACCAAATTCAGCTTGTTAAGAATTTTTTCCGGGTTCAACCCTTCAACAGCCAGACTATAAATGTTGAATGCATGGAGTGCCGATTGATTCAAATTTGAAATTCATGATGGTTGCTAGTGCCCGTATTTGTAAAAAAAATTGGAAATATGGTCACCCCGAAAATCAATATGAAGTTTAGTGATGATCGGATGAGGGCTGTGTCCCGTGCCAATGGATTTAGTAATGAAAATAGTAAAATCCAAGATCCATGTTTTTTAATGAAATTTGATGACTCCCATCTATTGGTCAGCCAGGAGATCCATATGAACTTTGGTGACGATTGGATCAGGGATGTGGTTTGTGCCAAAGGAATTTTTAATGCAAAGAGTAAAATCTAAGATTGCTGCCAGTGGCCATGTTTTTAATCTCGCAACTACAGCAGTACAAACTCTAAATTACATCATACAAGGCACCGGCGAGACCTCCAGGCGGGAAACAGTACAATGCGGACACTCTGCCAATTGAGCTCCATAAATAACAAATTTAGATGTTTGTCCCCATAAATGCGAAAGAATGGGCCGATTCGAAAATATATGAATCGGAGAGCTGATTCGGTGTCGATCCCGAATCTGGTTGCCGATGTCGACACTGCATCAAATCTTCGAAGCCTCGCAGGCCCTAAATTAATTAATCTCTATTTATTATGACCATAAGATGTTAATCTTTCCGATATATATAGCATCATGATTTGTTGGGTAAAATTGAGTGAAAATAGACTACAATTCCCGTCATCAGGTCTGGGCATAAACCCTGTTGTAGAATGGGTGTTAAGGCATTCTCAGACAAAACTAGCATCTCACTGTCCCAATATCTTAGCTAGTTTACATATGAACAGGCTTGGACTATAACACTATATCCCCCAAGTGCTATGTTGTGACCTATTGTCCCAGAAATTAGAGGTGCCACAATTATTGATTTTGTTAATCGATAATCAGTCATTAATAATCAACTAATAACATCAGTGGAAGTATTCCATAATATGGTCTATTGGCTGGGTGTTAGTTTGAGGCATCGGCTGATGTAATTTTTATGTTAAAAAGTGCATGATATACCACTGTTAATGACCAATGAACACAATGAATTCAATACCAGCACAGTTCTCGGCGATGTTATAATATTTGTGAGTTCACTAGAAGGAACGTAGCGATTAATTTCAGTTTTATGAATAGCCAAACATACAAACAATATAAAAGTAGGAATGCATGATGGATGGCCGGCGGTTCCTAAAACAAGGAAACTATAAGATACATCAAACTTCCAGAACGTGTATAACAATCGCAAAGGTGTGTCCCCACCAGCAAATTGCAGGACTCAGAACAAGTTAAGTATTTGATAATATCAAGTTTCATTCAGCATTCACCGCGATAGCCTGTACTAATAACATCTAAGTATACTTATGCAAACAAAGTATACTCGAGAATGTCAATCAACTCCCCATTGGTCCAATCAGATTCAACGGTGAGTGCATTCAGTTCATTGAACACAGAGACAGTCAGCACATTTCAAATGAAATAATTGATTGCACTTACAGCATAGTAAAACCTGTATTTTCTGCTAGTAAACCCACATACCAAATTTTATTCCATTCAGTTGAGACTATCTAAAATTATCATCCTGAAAACAAAGCAAACGGACGGATAGACGGGCGTATAAAATTAGCCTGGAACGGACGGATAGACAGGCGTATAAAATTAACCTGGAACGGTGAATACATCTTGAAATACGTGTTATAATAGATTACTAACTCAGTTATAATAATTTTGGTAACTGTCTGAGTTTTGGTATATCTAAGATATTGTCCTCTTCTTGACTCGCATTGAACGTATACTCCTCCTGAACCAGGTTAACGTTTCCAATACGCTTCTTTGGACTGGTGGCTGTATAAGCCTGGTTGCCATGGCAACTACTGACTGGACTTGATTCAGTGGCAGGATAGATATTCTTGTTTCGCACTGGAGCAGGTCTCCCATTGTTAGTTTGATTACCATAACGATGAGGTTGGTATGGTGAATTGTTTCCTTGGTGTGGCTGATCGCCATAGCGATGATCTTGAAATAGAGAATCATCTTCATGCTGCACAGGTATCTGCCACCTGCCGTCACTGTTATTATTAAATCTCTCACCAGCGCGGTTCGTCGGCGGCGACCAGTATTGGTTATTATCAACAAACGGCTGAGGTGGAACACGTGGCTGGGAATTATTTAACTGTGGCGGGTCTAAAAAAACACAATTTCTCACAGGAGATGTCTGGTTACCATAACGATAATCATGATGAAGCGGCGAATCTATCCTCGTCGATTGAATCAATTCACTTGCCATCATCCCATTCATAGGTATATCAGGAATATTAACACTATAATCTACTTTCAGCTGTATCGTCTTGTCTAATGGAAATAGTGTCTCATTAGCGTTGTTGTTGTTACTGTTATCACCTAGAAGTCCATGACGCTCCATATACTGTTTCGTTCCCATCGTCAGGTTATTCGGTGACATCCCGAATGTCGTCACGTTTGGCGTACTCTCCTTATCGCTACCTAGAAATAAGATGAGTATGCGAGCTAATTCATAGTTTATTACTCCAAGGAAACTTTAAAGATGGTTTATCTCTTCCTATAACCCTTTACCCAACAGAACGACCCTGTGCCAATGCATTCTCTTATATATGCGAGTCGACCATAGGTCGCCTCGCAAATATAAGAGAATGCATTGGCTTAACACATATTAAAAATGATAAAATTGTCAAAGAATGTAGACAAATATTATAAAAATTGTTAAAAAATGTAAGAAAAAATTATAAAATTGTTAAAGAATGTAAGAAAAAATTGTATAAAGTGTTAAAAAAATATTTTTTTTTAGGCCAATGCATTCTCTTATATATGCGAGGCGACCTATGGTCGACTCGTATATATAAGAGAATGCATTGGCACAGGGCATAACTGTAACCATCACAATGTGGTCAATGAACCAGTTCCAATGATATCCATATGTGTATGGTGTTATTGAGACAGAACCAAGATATTTTAGGCTGTTGAAGCTTTATTTGGGCGTTTTTGGCCATTTTGTTGGGTAAAGGGTTAACACATTTTATATAGTTTTCGGGTATAAAATAATAACTATGAATGGAACACCACTGTCAGGAAACGCTTCTATCAATAAATATTGATTTTATTTAGAACTTTCGGGTATAAAAGATACATATAATCAATTTGGGGCAATTTACGGCTCGCGTTAGTCATAAGGGATAACTCAGTCCTTACCAGGTCGGGAGACAGGAGCGATTGCTTTCGCGCATTTATTTTTTAAGTCATGGGGGTAAAAAAATTAGCACTCATCCCTCTTGTCAAAATGTTTATGGTCACTGTACATGTAGTCGTTGATATAATATTGAATGTTTATGGTCACTGTACATGTAATCGTTGATATAATATTGAATGTTTATGGTCACTGTACATGTAGTCGTTGATATAATATTGAATGTTTATGGTCACTGTACATGTAATCGTTGATATAATATTGAATGTTTATGGTCACTGTACATGTAGTCGTTGATATAATATTGAATGTTTATGGTCACTGTACATGTAGTCGTTGATATAATATTGAATGTTTATGGTCACTGTACATGTAGTCGTTGATATAATATTGAATGTTTATGGTCACTGTACATGTAGTCGTTGATATAATATTGAATGTTTATGGTCACTGTACATGTAATCGTTGATATAATATTGAATGTTTATGGTCACTGTACATGTAGTCGTTGATATAATATTGAATGTTTATGGTCACTGTACATGTAGTCGTTGATATAATATTGAATGTTTATGGTCACTGTACATGTAGTCGTTGATATAATATTGAATGTTTATGGTCACTGTACATGTAGTCGTTGATATAATATTGAATGTTTATGGTCACTGTACATGTAATCGTTGATATAATATTGAATGTTTATGGTCACTGTACATGTAGTCGTTGATATAATATTGAATGTTTATGGTCACTGTACATGTAGTCGTTGATATAATATTGAATGTTTATGGTCACTGTACATGTAGTCGTTGATATAATATTGAATGTTTATGGTCACTGTACATGTAGTCGTTGATATAATATTGAATGTTTATGGTCACTGTACATGTAGTCGTTGATATAATATTGAATGTTTATGGTCACTGTACATGTAGTCGTTGATATAATATTGAATGTTTATGGTCACTGTAGATGTAGTCGTTGATATAATATTGAATGTTTATGGTCACTGTACATGTAATCGTTGATATAATATTGAATGTTTATGGTCACTGTACATGTAGTCGTTGATATAATATTGAATGTTTATGGTCACTGTACATGTAGTCGTTGATATAATATTGAATGTTTATGGTCACTGTACATGTAGTCGTTGATATAATATTGAATGTTTATGGTCACTGTACATGTAGTCGTTGATATAATATTGAATGTTTATGGTCACTGTACATGTAGTCGTTGATATAATATTGAATGTTTATGGTCACTGTACATGTAGTCGTTGATATAATATTGAATGTTTATGGTCACTGTACATGTAGTCGTTGATATAATATTGAATGTTTATGGTCACTGTACATGTAATCGTTGATTTAATATTGAATGTTTATGGTCACTGTACATGTAATCGTTGATTTAATATTGAATGTTTATGGTCACTGTACATGTAATCGTTGATTTAATATTGAATGTTTATGGTCACTGTACATGTAGTCGTTGATATAATATTGAATGTTTATGGTCACTGTACATGTAGTCGTTGATATAATATTGAATGTTTATGGTCACTGTACATGTAATCGTTGATTTAATATTGAATGTTTATGGTCACTGTACATGTAATCGTTGATTTAATATTGAATGTTTATGGTCACTGTACATGTAATCGTTGATTTAATATTGAATGTTTATGGTCACTGTACATGTAGTCGTTGATATAATATTGAATGTTTATGGTCACTGTACATGTAGTCGTTGATATAATATTGAATGTTTATGGTCACTGTACATGTAGTCGTTGATATAATATTGAATGTTTATGGTCACTGTACATGTAGTCGTTGATATAATATTGAATGTTTATGGTCACTGTACATGTAATCGTTGATTTAATATTGAACTATTTGAAAGTATATTTAGAACCTTTTCCCATCTCAGTTAAATTATGGGCATGTGAAAGGGTAACTGAATATAGGTCCATCACACAATAATAATTTGAAAAGCCCAACTTATGATTATATTACGGGTGCACTTACACCCGTCCTATGAAATGCGAGAGCAAATAAGTGTTCTAGCAGTGTTTTCCTCATGGGAAGGACTGATAATTCTTTTTTAAATTCTAAAAATAGTAACAGAATATGTTCTACTTAATTATTGCATTATATAAACAAATATCGATATCAAATAAATATTAATCGATAGAAGGGTCTTCTACTGATATTATACCCCCGAATAGAGATGTGAGGAAGCTGATATTATACCCCCGCATAGAGATGTGAGGAAGCTGATATTATACCCCCGCATAGAGATGTGAGGAAGCTGATATTATACCCCCGAATAGAGATGTGAGGAAGCTGATATTATACCCCCGAATAGAGATGTGAGGAAGCTGATATTATACCCCCGAATAGAGATGTGAGGAAGCTGATATTATACCCCCGAATAGAGATGTGAGGAAGCTGATATTATACCCCCGAATAGAGATGTGAGGAAGCTGATATTATACCCCCGAATAGAGATGTGAGGAAGCTGATATTATACCCCCGAATAGAGATGTGAGGAAGCTGATATTATACCCCCGAATAGAGATGTGAGGAAGCTGATATTATACCCCCGAATAGAGATGTGAGGAAGCTGATATTATACCCCCGAATAGAGATGTGAGGAAGCTGATATTATACCCCCGAATAGAGATGTGAGGAAGCTGATATTATACCCCCGAATAGAGATGTGAGGAAGCTGATATCCAAACTTTTTCTCCCATATTTCGGTCGATACATGTACTAATCCAATACCGATATACCCAGTTCTAGTCCTGTATACGGAGTACAAACTAAACTTGCAGAAATATTTTCGTGAACATAAACAGGCTATTCCTGCATGAGTACAAATGTCACGCACCCCCCGCTTCAAGCTTCTTAGAAAGTTTAATCAAATAGGAGGGTCAGTAAGTCGAGTAAGCCGACAAAGATTGATGTCTCAGTTATAATCCCATTAATCTGAAATCAGTCAGTGGATCACGTAAACATCAATCCGAAAAGTCAAGAGGGACAATCACTTATCTACAGACATACATCTTTGGCACATGCTTGCATTGTCAGTGTCTTTGAAGTTGCCAATGCACACATGCTACACAGACTGCCACAGACTGAGTATTACTCAGTGTGGCATTGACGATGTCACAGTGTAGCAATATCTTACAGCAGAACTACTTTGAAACCTTGTGTATCTAACACCTGCATTGATCTTTAGGCCACTCATAATTATGGGCTGGTGAGCTGGCTGGTATTTTGTATGTGTTCAAGGAATAAACTAGCCGCATATTTTTAAATAATTGAATTAATGAATTGATAACTGGATGATCAGTCCCACTATATACCACCGCTGTATTAATTTAACTGAAGTATTAATGTTAATGACAATGTATGTAATGAGTGAATCAGGATGGATATTTCTACCCTGCCCCCCCCCCCCAAATTTCCAATGGTAACGGCCCCGAACTAGTGCTGGGACGGTTGTCCGGATATCCGTTTACGGTTCGGTTACGGGTGTCAACCGGTTGGAAGAGGCCACAACCGGATAACCATACTATTGATAATGATCGTACTATCATCGTAGTACTCCGTGTAAATGTTGTCGAAATCATTTACGGAAGTTTAAGTAATGAGAGTAAGTAATAAGAAGCCGCTTAGAAGCGATTTGGACAGTTGATTTTGTATTCATATACCCCACAACACATGCCAGTTTGATCACATGCCAGTTTTCTAGACATGAAACCAACAACTACATTCTGTGTCAGTCTGCGAATCACTTGCTACACATTCGATGCCAATTTCCTTTGGCGGCCTATCATGAAAGGTTGCGAGTCCTTGACCATGACGTTCCGGCTACACGCGCACCGCAGCATAAATCAAAGCAATCAAGTCTAGACTTTTACTACGTCATAAATAGTCTGTCTGTTTTGTTGAAACTGTCCCCCTTTGTCATTATCATTACTTAACTTTATTTCCAAAACACTGGCTTGGGCTTGTGTAATGAATCACGACGATTTAATTTCGTTTGAATTGTTTATTAAATAATTGAAGTAACATCGTGAAGCCACTGTGATTAATACCTATACCCAAACACTAGTAAAAATTAGTACATTACTAAACAACAGTAAACTTACATTCAGTACCTTGTAGTACACATGTTTGGGCTAATCATGCCCGAAATATACACGAGGAAGGAATTATATTTTCGTCGCGGAAGGTTTTGTAAGCAAGCGTTGTTTATACGGAACTCCCATAAACATCGATATACTAGCGACCACAAACGATTGCTCTATTACAAACCATCAGGGAGTGGGAATTATTGTGCACTACTAATATATATTATATTTTAGTTTGTTTGGGCTCAAAACTGAATCAATTTATACACATTTACCACTATTTGATCGCAGTAACGGGACCGCATTGTACGACCAAGACATCGTTCGTGATCGCATGTATATCGACGTTTCCGGGACGCGTAATCAACACTTTTTTTGCCGGTATAGTGACCAGTGTATTCAATCGAGTACTTAGGGTAATGATGGTCGCGGTTAACCCGGTTATGATTAGGTTAATGCCCATGGTTAACCGGTTAGGAAAAAAACCCAACCGTCCCAGCACTACCCCGAACCCGGCCGTTCCCCAAAAGGTTGGAAAAATTCCCGGGGATAAATATAATATTGTGTGTGTCTATAACAGTGACTCCAATGATGAGGGATCAATGCTTGCATATAATTGGATAATCAGATGATATGATTGTCCAATAATAGCCAATGAATGCACCATTATTAGTCAGTCTCTCAGAAACTCTCTCCGCTGATTTATCTTTACCATTTAATTATAATCACATACAGTCATTACGTGCGCTCGCGCAACAGTATGGCGATCAGTCAGATTCGTAGGTACGTTGGTGTCACCCTACCCATTTCACTCCATGACGTCACCCTCACGCAGTACATGCCGGTGACGTTACGGAGTAGATTATAGAGTTGACGCCCTTGGCACTGACTTCCGTTACTAGCTCGTTGCTATATAAACAAACCAGCGATGTAGCTTTTGTCGAAAATTGACAGTCAGTACATTCGCCCTGTATACATGTACTTTCAGAAAATACAAAACACCACAACGTTATACTCCACCAATGTCAGTGTCTCGATATCATTTGACAAAATTTCTTGACATGAAACCGCGACAGACACGGCGTGAAATACATCGCATTGAGTAAACAATTTCCCATTGTTTCAATTCAACTTCAAGATCGCGGTAAAGTCAAAACCGCAATTTGTAAGTGGTAAACATCTGAAAAAGACATCAGGTACATGCAGAAACTAATTGTTGTGCATATTTATTTCTATTTGAGGTGGCAATTTTATCAGTATTTTTAACGATAAGAGCGATGGTAATTGGGGGACTATATTTTATCTAGCGCATTAAATTTAAAATAAAAAGTCGTGAATTCTATGGCCGCACATTTCGTTGATAATTACGAGACATTTGTTTGTCTAAATAACATTTTTAGTTCGAAGAGCATTAGAATGGGGATAACAGTGTGATGTTTTGTGATTTCGGAAAGGTACATGGTGAATATACTGTGGCAAATACCCGTTAACTAAATTTGCCACAGTATATTCGCCATGTACCTTTCCGAAAACACAAAACACCACACTGTTATCCCCTAAATAAAATTATTGAAGATTGTAATTGTCTTTTTTTGCTAACATTAAATTAAATTAAAAAAATTAATTAAGTAAAATACAGTGAAATTATTTTTTAAATTATAATTTATTACATTTTTGCGCACGTTGGCATCTCTCTGAGTGCATTCTAGTTTACATTAACATTTTGTCATTGACTTTGTGTCTGTCTAATAATTAAGACGATAGCAATGACCATACCAGAATTAATCATATTAATGTACCATGCAGGATGACTATAGCAATGACCATACCAGAATTAATCATATTAATGTACCATGCAGGATGACTATAGCAATGACCATACCAGAATTAATCATATTAATGTACCATGCAGGATGACTATAGCAATGACCATACGAGAATTAATCATATTAATGTACCATGCAGGATGACTATAGCAATGACCATACCAGAATTAATCATATTAATGTACCATGCAGGATGACTATAGCAATGACCATACCAGAATTAATCATATTAATGTACCATGCAGGATGACTATAGCAATGACCATACGAGAATTAATCATATTAATGTACCATGCAGGATGACTATAGCAATGACCATACGAGAATTAATCATATTAATGTACCATGCAGGATGACTATAGCAATGACCATACCAGAATTAATCATATTAATGTACCATGCAGGATGACTATAGCAATGACCATACCAGAATTAATCATATTAATGTACCATGCAGGATGACTATAGCAATGACCATACCAGAATTAATCATATTAATGTACCATGCAGGATGACTATAGCAATGACCATACGAGAATTAATCATATTAATGTACCATGCAGGATGACTATAGCAATGACCATACCAGAATTAATCATATTAATGTACCATGCAGGATGACTATAGCAATGACCATACCAGAATTAATCATATTAATGTACCATGCAGGATGACTATAGCAATGACCATACCAGAATTAATCATATTAATGTACCATGCAGGATGACTATAGCAATGACCATACGAGAATTAATCATATTAATGTACCATGCAGGATGACTATAGCAATGACCATACGAGAATTAATCATATTAATGTACCATGCAGGATGACTATAGCAATGACCATACGAGAATTAATCATATTAATGTACCATGCAGGATGACTATAGCAATGACCATACCAGAATTAATCATATTAATGTACCATGCAGGATGACTATAGCAATGACCATACGAGAATTAATCATATTAATGTACCATGCAGGATGACTATAGCAATGACCATACCAGAATTAATCATATTAATGTACCATGCAGGATGACTATAGCAATGACCATACCAGAATTAATCATATTAATGTACCATGCAGGATGACGATAGCAATGACCATACGAGAATTAATCATATTAATGTACCATGCAGGATGACTATAGTAATGACCATACCAGAATTAATCATATTAATGTACCATGCAGGATGACTATAGTAATGACCATACCAGAATTAATCATATTAATGCACCATGCAGGATGACTATAGCAATGACCATACCAGAATTAATCATATTAATGTACCATGCAGGATGACTATAGTAATGACCATACCAGAATTAATCATATTAATGTACCATGCAGGATGACTATAGCAATGACCATACCAGAATTAATCATATTAATGTACCATACAGGATGACTATAGCAATGACCATACCAGAATTAATCATATTAATGTACCATGCAGGATGACTATAGCAATGACCATACGAGAATTAATCATATTAATGTACCATGCAGGATGACTATAGCAATGACCATACCAGAATTAATCATATTAATGTACCATGCAGGATGACTATAGCAATGACCATACCAGAATTAATCATATTAATGTACCATGCAGGATGACTATAGCAATGACCATACCAGAATTAATCATATTAATGTACCATGCAGGATGACTATAGCAATGACCATACGAGAATTAATCATATTAATGTACCATGCAGGATGACTATAGCAATGACCATACCAGAATTAATCATATTAATGCACCATGCAGGATGACTATAGCAATGACCATACCAGAATTAATCATATTAATGTACCATGCAGGATGACTATAGCAATGACCATACCAGAATTAATCATATTAATGTACCATGCAGGATGACGATAGCAATGACCATACCAGAATTAATCATATTAATGTACCATGCAGGATGACGATAGCAATGACCATACGAGAATTAATCATATTAATGTACCATGCAGGATGACTATAGCAATGACCATACCAGAATTAATCATATTAATGCACCATGCAGGATGACTATAGCAATGACCATACCAGAATTAATCATATTAATGTACCATGCAGGATGACTATAGCAATGACCATACCAGAATTAATCATATTAATGTACCATGCAGGATGACTATAGCAATGACCATACGAGAATTAATCATATTAATGTACCATGCAGGATGACTATAGCAATGACCATACCAGAATTAATCATATTAATGCACCATGCAGGATGACTATAGCAATGACCATACCAGAATTAATCATATTAATGTACCATGCAGGATGACTATAGCAATGACCATACCAGAATTAATCATATTAATGTACCATGCAGGATGACTATAGCAATGACCATACCAGAATTAATCATATTAATGTACCATGCAGGATGACTATAGCAATGACCATACCAGAATTAATCATATTAATGCACCATGCAGGATGACTATAGCAATGACCATACCAGAATTAATCATATTAATGTACCATGCAGGATGACTATAGCAATGACCATACCAGAATTAATCATATTAATGTACCATGCAGGATGACTATAGCAATGACCATACCAGAATTAATCATATTAATGTACCATGCAGGATGACTATAGCAATGACCATACCAGAATTAATCATATTAATGCACCATGCAGGATGACTATAGCAATGACCATACCAGAATTAATCATATTAATGCACCATGCAGGATGACTATAGCAATGACCATACCAGAATTAATCATATTAATGTACCATGCAGGATGACTATAGCAATGACCATACGAGAATTAATCATATTAATGCACCATGCAGGATGACTATAGCAATGACCATACGAGAATTAATCATATTAATGCACCATGCAGGATGACGATAGCAATGACCATACCAGAATTAATCATATTAATGCACCATGCAGGATGACTATAGCAATGACCATACCAGAATTAATCATATTAATGTACCATGCAGGATGACTATAGCAATGACCATACCAGAATTAATCATATTAATGTACCATGCAGGATGACTATAGCAATGACCATACGAGAATTAATCATATTAATGTACCATGCAGGATGACTATAGCAATGACCATACCAGAATTAATCATATTAATGTACCATGCATGATGACTATAGCAATGACCATACCAGAATTAATCATATTAATGTACCATGCAGGATGACTATAGCAATGACCATACGAGAATTAATCATATTAATGTACCATGCAGGATGACTATAGCAATGACCATACCAGAATTAATCATATTAATGTACCATGCAGGATGACTATAGCAATGACCATACGAGAATTAATCATATTAATGTACCATGCATGATGACTATAGCAATGACCATACCAGAATTAATCATATTAATGTACCATACAGGATGACTATAGCAATGACCATACCAGAATTAATCATATTAATGTACCATGCAGGATGACTATAGCAATGACCATACCAGAATTAATCATATTAATGTACCATGCAGGATGACTATAGCAATGACCATACCAGAATTAATCATATTAATGTACCATGCAGGATGACGATAGCAATGACCATACCAGAATTAATCATATTAATGTACCATTCAGGATGACTATAGCAATGACCATACCAGAATTAATCATATTAATGTACCATGCAGGATGACGATAGCAATGACCATACCAGAATTAATCATATTAATGTACCATGCAGGATGACTATAGCAATGACCATACCAGAATTAATCATATTAATGTACCATGCAGGATGACTATAGCAATGACCATACCAGAATTAATCATATTAATGTACCATGCAGGATGACTATAGCAATGACCATACCAGAATTAATCATATTAATGTACCATGCAGGATGACTATAGCAATGACCATACCAGAATTAATCATATTAATGTACCATGCAGGATGACTATAGCAATGACCATACCAGAATTAATCATATTAATGTACCATGCAGGATGACTATAGCAATGACCATACCAGAATTAATCATATTAATGTACCATGCAGGATGACTATAGCAATGACCATACCAGAATTAATCATATTAATGTACCATGCAGGATGACTATAGCAATGACCATACCAGAATTAATCATATTAATGCACCATGCAGGATGACTATAGCAATGACCATACCAGAATTAATCATATTAATGTACCATGCAGGATGACTATAGCAATGACCATACCAGAATTAATCATATTAATGCACCATGCAGGATGACTATAGCAATGACCATACCAGAATTAATCATATTAATGTACCATGCAGGATGACTATAGCAATGACCATACCAGAATTAATCATATTAATGTACCATGCAGGATGACTATAGCAATGACCATACGAGAATTAATCATATTAATGTACCATGCAGGATGACGATAGCAATGACCATACCAGAATTAATCATATTAATGTACCATGCAGGATGACTATAGCAATGACCATACGAGAATTAATCATATTAATGTACCATGCAGGATGACTATAGCAATGACCATACCAGAATTAATCATATTAATGTACCATGCAGGATGACTATAGCAATGACCATACCAGAATTAATCATATTAATGTACCATGCAGGATGACTATAGCAATGACCATACCAGAATTAATCATATTAATGCACCATGCAGGATGACTATAGCAATGACCATACCAGAATTAATCATATTAATGTACCATGCAGGATGACTATAGCAATGACCATACCAGAATTAATCATATTAATGTACCATGCAGGATGACTATAGCAATGACCATACCAGAATTAATCATATTAATGCACCATGCAGGATGACTATAGCAATGACCATACCAGAATTAATCATATTAATGTACCATGCAGGATGACTATAGCAATGACCATACCAGAATTAATCATATTAATGTACCATGCAGGATGACTATAGCAATGACCATACCAGAATTAATCATATTAATGCACCATGCAGGATGACTATAGCAATGACCATACCAGAATTAATCATATTAATGTACCATGCAGGATGACTATAGCAATGACCATACCAGAATTAATCATATTAATGTACCATGCAGGATGACTATAGCAATGACCATACCAGAATTAATCATATTAATGTACCATGCAGGATGACTATAGCAATAACCATACCAGAATTAATCATATTAATGTACCATGCAGGATGACTATAGCAATGACCATACGAGAATTAATCATATTAATGTACCATGCAGGATGACGATAGCAATGACCATACCAGAATTAATCATATTAATGTACCATGCAGGATGACTATAGCAATGACCATACGAGAATTAATCATATTAATGTACCATGCAGGATGACTATAGCAATGACCATACCAGAATTAATCATATTAATGTACCATGCAGGATGACTATAGCAATGACCATACCAGAATTAATCATATTAATGTACCATGCAGGATGACTATAGCAATGACCATACCAGAATTAATCATATTAATGCACCATGCAGGATGACTATAGCAATGACCATACCAGAATTAATCATATTAATGTACCATGCAGGATGACTATAGCAATGACCATACCAGAATTAATCATATTAATGTACCATGCAGGATGACTATAGCAATGACCATACGAGAATTAATCATATTAATGTACCATGCAGGATGACTATAGCAATGACCATACCAGAATTAATCATATTAATGTACCATGCAGGATGACTATAGCAATGACCATACGAGAATTAATCATATTAATGTACCATGCAGGATGACTATAGCAATGACCATACCAGAATTAATCATATTAATGTACCATGCAGGATGACTATAGCAATGACCATACCAGAATTAATCATATTAATGCACCATGCAGGATGACTATAGCAATGACCATACCAGAATTAATCATATTAATGTACCATGCAGGATGACTATAGCAATGACCATACGAGAATTAATCATATTAATGTACCATGCAGGATGACTATAGCAATGACCATACCAGAATTAATCATATTAATGTACCATGCAGGATGACGATAGCAATGACCATACCAGAATTAATCATATTAATGTACCATGCATGATGACGATAGCAATGACCATACCATAATTAATCATATTAATGTACCATGCAGGATGACTATAGCAATGACCATACCAGAATTAATCATATTAATGTACCATGCAGGATGACTATAGCAATGACCATACCAGAATTAATCATATTAATGTACCATGCAGGATGACTATAGCAATGACCATACCAGAATTAATCATATTAATGTACCATGCAGGATGACGATAGCAATGACCATACCAGAATTAATCATATTAATGTACCATGCAGGATGACTATAGCAATGACCATACCAGAATTAATCATATTAATGTACCATGCATGATGACGATAGCAATGACCATACCAGAATTAATCATATTAATGTACCATGCAGGATGACGATAGCAATGACCATACCAGAATTAATCATATTAATGTACCATGCATGATGACGATAGCAATGACCATACCAGAATTAATCATATTAATGTACCATGCAGGATGACTATAGCAATGACCATACCAGAATTAATCATATTAATGTACCATGCAGGATGACGATAGCAATGACCATACCAGAATTAATCATATTAATGTACCATGCATGATGACGATAGCAATGACCATACCAGAATTAATCATATTAATGTACCATGCAGGATGACTATAGCAATGACCATACGAGAATTAATCATATTAATGTACCATGCAGGATGACTATAGCAATGACCATACCAGAATTAATCATATTAATGTACCATGCAGGATGACTATAGCAATGACCATACCAGAATTAATCATATTAATGTACCATGCAGGATGACTATAGCAATGACCATACCAGAATTAATCATATTAATGCACCATGCAGGATGACTATAGCAATGACCATACCAGAATTAATCATATTAATGCACCATGCAGGATGACTATAGCAATGACCATACCAGAATTAATCATATTAATGTACCATGCAGGATAACTATAGCAATGACCATACCAGAATTAATCATATTAATGTACCATGCAGGATGACTATAGCAATGACCATACCAGAATTAATCATATTAATGTACCATGCAGGATGACTATAGCAATGACCATACCAGAATTAATCATATTAATGTACCATGCAGGATGACTATAGCAATGACCATACCAGAATTAATCATATTAATGTACCATGCAGGATGACTATAGCAATGACCATACCAGAATTAATCATATTAATGCACCATGCAGGATGACTATAGCAATGACCATACCAGAATTAATCATATTAATGTACCATGCAGGATAACTATAGCAATGACCATACCAGAATTAATCATATTAATGTACCATGCAGGATGACTATAGCAATGACCATACCAGAATTAATCATATTAATGTACCATGCAGGATGACTATAGCAATGACCATACCAGAATTAATCATATTAATGTACCATGCAGGATGACTATAGCAATGACCATACCAGAATTAATCATATTAATGTACCATGCAGGATGACTATAGCAATGACCATACCAGAATTAATCATATTAATGTACCATGCAGGATGACTATAGCAATGACCATACCAGAATTAATCATATTAATGTACCATGCAGGATGACTATAGCAATGACCATACCAGAATTAATCATATTAATGTACCATGCAGGATGACTATAGCAATGACCATACCAGAATTAATCATATTAATGTACCATGCAGGATGACTATAGCAATGACCATACCAGAATTAATCATATTAATGTACCATGCAGGATGACGATAGCAATGACCATACCAGAATTAATCATATTAATGCACCATGCAGGATGACTATAGCAATGACCATACGAGAATTAATCATATTAATGCACCATGCAGGATGACTATAGCAATGACCATACCAGAATTAATCATATTAATGTACCATGCAGGATGACTATAGCAATGACCATACGAGAATTAATCATATTAATGTACCATGCAGGATGACTATAGCAATGACCATACCAGAATTAATCATATTAATGTACCATGCAGGATGACTATAGCAATGACCATACCAGAATTAATCATATTAATGTACCATGCAGGATGACTATAGCAATGACCATACCAGAATTAATCATATTAATGTACCATGCAGGATGACTATAGCAATGACCATACGAGAATTAATCATATTAATGTACCATGCAGGATGACGATAGCAATGACCATACCAGAATTAATCATATTAATGTACCATGCAGGATGACTATAGCAATGACCATACCAGAATTAATCATATTAATGTACCATGCAGGATGACTATAGCAATGACCATACGAGAATTAATCATATTAATGTACCATGCAGGATGACGATAGCAATGACCATACCAGAATTAATCATATTAATGTACCATGCAGGATGACTATAGCAATGACCATACCAGAATTAATCATATTAATGTACCATGCAGGATGACTATAGCAATGACCATACCAGAATTAATCATATTAATGTACCATGCAGGATGACGATAGCAATGACCATACCAGAATTAATCATATTAATGTACCATGCAGGATGACTATAGCAATGACCATACGAGAATTAATCATATTAATGTACCATGCAGGATGACGATAGCAATGACCATACCAGAATTAATCATATTAATGCACCATGCAGGATGACTATAGCAATGACCATACCAGAATTAATCATATTAATGTACCATGCAGATTGACTATAGCAATGACCATACCAGAATTAATCATATTAATGTACCATGCAGGATGACTATAGCAATGACCATACCAGAATTAATCATATTAATGTACCATGCAGGATGACTATAGCAATGACCATACCAGAATTAATCATATTAATGTACCATGCAGGATGACTATAGCAATGACCATACCAGAATTAATCATATTAATGTACCATGCAGGATGACGATAGCAATGACCATACGAGAATTAATCATATTAATGTACCATGCAGGATGACTATAGCAATGACCATACCAGAATTAATCATATTAATGTACCATGCAGGATGACGATAGCAATGACCATACCAGAATTAATCATATTAATGTACCATGCAGGATGACTATAGCAATGACCATACGAGAATTAATCATATTAATGTACCATGCAGGATGACTATAGCAATGACCATACCAGAATTAATCATATTAATGTACCATGCAGGATGACTATAGCAATGACCATACCAGAATTAATCATATTAATGTACCATGCAGGATGACTATAGCAATGACCATACCAGAATTAATCATATTAATGTACCATGCAGGATGACTATAGCAATGACCGTACCAGAATTAATCATATTAATGCACCATGCAGGATGACTATAGCAATGACCATACCAGAATTAATCATATTAATGCACCATGCAGGATGACTATAGCAATGACCATACGAGAATTAATCATATTAATGTACCATGCAGGATGACTATAGCAATGACCATACGAGAATTAATCATATTAATGTACCATGCAGGATGACTATAGCAATGACCATACCAGAATTAATCATATTAATGTACCATGCAGGATGACTATAGCAATGACCATACCAGAATTAATCATATTAATGTACCATGCAGGATGACTATAGCAATGACCATACGAGAATTAATCATATTAATGTACCATGCAGGATGACTATAGCAATGACCATACCAGAATTAATCATATTAATGCACCATGCAGGATGACTATAGCAATGACCATACGAGAATTAATCATATTAATGCACCATGCAGGATGACTATAGCAATGACCATACGAGAATTAATCATATTAATGTACCATGCAGGATGACTATAGCAATGACCATACCAGAATTAATCATATTAATGTACCATGCAGGATGACTATAGCAATGACCATACGAGAATTAATCATATTAATGTACCATGCAGGATGACTATAGCAATGACCATACCAGAATTAATCATATTAATGTACCATGCAGGATGACTATAGCAATGACCATACCAGAATTAATCATATTAATGTACCATGCAGGATGACGATAGCAATGACCATACCAGAATTAATCATATTAATGTACCATGCAGGATGACTATAGCAATGACCATACCAGAATTAATCATATTAATGCACCATGCAGGATGACTATAGCAATGACCATACCAGAATTAATCATATTAATGTACCATGCAGGATGACTATAGCAATGACCATACCAGAATTAATCATATTAATGTACCATGCAGGATGACTATAGCAATGACCATACGAGAATTAATCATATTAATGTACCATGCAGGATGACTATAGCAATGACCATACCAGAATTAATCATATTAATGCACCATGCAGGATGACTATAGCAATGACCATACCAGAATTAATCATATTAATGTACCATGCAGGATGACTATAGCAATGACCATACCAGAATTAATCATATTAATGTACCATGCAGGATGACTATAGCAATGACCATACCAGAATTAATCATATTAATGTACCATGCAGGATGACTATAGCAATGACCATACCAGAATTAATCATATTAATGTACCATGCAGGATGACTATAGCAATGACCATACCAGAATTAATCATATTAATGCACCATGCAGGATGACTATAGCAATGACCATACCAGAATTAATCATATTAATGTACCATGCAGGATGACTATAGCAATGACCATACCAGAATTAATCATATTAATGTACCATGCAGGATGACTATAGCAATGACCATACCAGAATTAATCATATTAATGTACCATGCATGATGACGATAGCAATGACCATACGAGAATTAATCATATTAATGTACCATGCAGGATGACTATAGCAATGACCATACCAGAATTAATCATATTAATGCACCATGCAGGATGACGATAGCAATGACCATACCAGAATTAATCATATTAATGCACCATGCAGGATGACTATAGCAATGACCATACCAGAATTAATCATATTAATGTACCATGCAGGATGACTATAGCAATGACCATACCAGAATTAATCATATTAATGTACCATGCAGGATGACTATAGCAATGACCATACCAGAATTAATCATATTAATGCACCATGCAGGATGACTATAGCAATGACCATACGAGAATTAATCATATTAATGTACCATGCAGGATGACTATAGCAATGACCATACGAGAATTAATCATATTAATGTACCATGCATGATGACGATAGCAATGACCATACCAGAATTAATCATATTAATGTACCATGCAGGATGACTATAGCAATGACCATACCAGAATTAATCATATTAATGCACCATGCAGGATGACTATAGCAATGACCATACCAGAATTAATCATATTAATGTACCATGCAGGATGACTATAGCAATGACCATACCAGAATTAATCATATTAATGTACCATGCAGGATGACTATAGCAATGACCATACCAGAATTAATCATATTAATGTACCATGCAGGATGACTATAGCAATGACCATACCAGAATTAATCATATTAATGTACCATGCAGGATGACTATAGCAATGACCATACCAGAATTAATCATATTAATGTACCATGCAGGATGACTATAGCAATGACCATACCAGAATTAATCATATTAATGTACCATGCAGGATGACTATAGCAATGACCATACCAGAATTAATCATATTAATGTACCATGCAGGATGACTATAGCAATGACCATACCAGAATTAATCATATTAATGTACCATGCAGGATGACTATAGCAATGACCATACCAGAATTAATCATATTAATGTACCATGCAGGATGACTATAGCAATGACCATACCAGAATTAATCATATTAATGTACCATGCAGGATGACGATAGCAATGACCATACCAGAATTAATCATATTAATGCACCATGCAGGATGACTATAGCAATGACCATACGAGAATTAATCATATTAATGCACCATGCAGGATGACTATAGCAATGACCATACCAGAATTAATCATATTAATGTACCATGCAGGATGACTATAGCAATGACCATACGAGAATTAATCATATTAATGTACCATGCAGGATGACTATAGCAATGACCATACCAGAATTAATCATATTAATGTACCATGCAGGATGACTATAGCAATGACCATACCAGAATTAATCATATTAATGTACCATGCAGGATGACTATAGCAATGACCATACCAGAATTAATCATATTAATGTACCATGCAGGATGACTATAGCAATGACCATACGAGAATTAATCATATTAATGTACCATGCAGGATGACGATAGCAATGACCATACCAGAATTAATCATATTAATGTACCATGCAGGATGACTATAGCAATGACCATACCAGAATTAATCATATTAATGTACCATGCAGGATGACTATAGCAATGACCATACGAGAATTAATCATATTAATGTACCATGCAGGATGACGATAGCAATGACCATACCAGAATTAATCATATTAATGTACCATGCAGGATGACTATAGCAATGACCATACCAGAATTAATCATATTAATGTACCATGCAGGATGACTATAGCAATGACCATACCAGAATTAATCATATTAATGTACCATGCAGGATGACGATAGCAATGACCATACCAGAATTAATCATATTAATGTACCATGCAGGATGACTATAGCAATGACCATACGAGAATTAATCATATTAATGTACCATGCAGGATGACTATAGCAATGACCATACCAGAATTAATCATATTAATGTACCATGCAGGATGACTATAGCAATGACCATACCAGAATTAATCATATTAATGTACCATGCAGGATGACTATAGCAATGACCATACCAGAATTAATCATATTAATGTACCATGCAGGATGACTATAGCAATGACCATACCAGAATTAATCATATTAATGTACCATGCAGGATGACTATAGCAATGACCATACCAGAATTAATCATATTAATGTACCATGCAGGATGACGATAGCAATGACCATACGAGAATTAATCATATTAATGTACCATGCAGGATGACTATAGCAATGACCATACCAGAATTAATCATATTAATGTACCATGCAGGATGACTATAGCAATGACCATACCAGAATTAATCATATTAATGTACCATGCAGGATGACGATAGCAATGACCATACCAGAATTAATCATATTAATGTACCATGCAGGATGACTATAGCAATGACCATACCAGAATTAATCATATTAATGTACCATGCAGGATGACTATAGCAATGACCATACCAGAATTAATCATATTAATGTACCATGCAGGATGACTATAGCAATGACCATACCAGAATTAATCATATTAATGTACCATGCAGGATGACTATAGCAATGACCATACCAGAATTAATCATATTAATGTACCATGCAGGATGACTATAGCAATGACCATACCAGAATTAATCATATTAATGCACCATGCAGGATGACTATAGCAATGACCATACGAGAATTAATCATATTAATGTACCATGCAGGATGACTATAGCAATGACCATACGAGAATTAATCATATTAATGTACCATGCAGGATGACTATAGCAATGACCATACCAGAATTAATCATATTAATGTACCATGCAGGATGACGATAGCAATGACCATACCAGAATTAATCATATTAATGTACCATGCAGGATGACTATAGCAATGACCATACGAGAATTAATCATATTAATGTACCATGCAGGATGACTATAGCAATGACCATACCAGAATTAATCATATTAATGTACCATGCAGGATGACTATAGCAATGACCATACCAGAATTAATCATATTAATGTACCATGCAGGATGACTATAGCAATGACCATACCAGAATTAATCATATTAATGTACCATGCAGGATGACTATAGCAATGACCATACCAGAATTAATCATATTAATGCACCATGCAGGATGACTATAGCAATGACCATACGAGAATTAATCATATTAATGTACCATGCAGGATGACTATAGCAATGACCATACGAGAATTAATCATATTAATGTACCATGCAGGATGACTATAGCAATGACCATACCAGAATTAATCATATTAATGTACCATGCAGGATGACTATAGCAATGACCATACCAGAATTAATCATATTAATGTACCATGCAGGATGACTATAGCAATGACCATACGAGAATTAATCATATTAATGTACCATGCAGGATGACTATAGCAATGACCATACCAGAATTAATCATATTAATGCACCATGCAGGATGACTATAGCAATGACCATACGAGAATTAATCATATTAATGCACCATGCAGGATGACTATAGCAATGACCATACGAGAATTAATCATATTAATGTACCATGCAGGATGACTATAGCAATGACCATACCAGAATTAATCATATTAATGTACCATGCAGGATGACTATAGCAATGACCATACGAGAATTAATCATATTAATGTACCATGCAGGATGACTATAGCAATGACCATACCAGAATTAATCATATTAATGTACCATGCAGGATGACTATAGCAATGACCATACCAGAATTAATCATATTAATGTACCATGCAGGATGACGATAGCAATGACCATACCAGAATTAATCATATTAATGTACCATGCAGGATGACTATAGCAATGACCATACCAGAATTAATCATATTAATGCACCATGCAGGATGACTATAGCAATGACCATACCAGAATTAATCATATTAATGTACCATGCAGGATGACTATAGCAATGACCATACCAGAATTAATCATATTAATGTACCATGCAGGATGACTATAGCAATGACCATACGAGAATTAATCATATTAATGTACCATGCAGGATGACTATAGCAATGACCATACCAGAATTAATCATATTAATGCACCATGCAGGATGACTATAGCAATGACCATACCAGAATTAATCATATTAATGTACCATGCAGGATGACTATAGCAATGACCATACCAGAATTAATCATATTAATGTACCATGCAGGATGACTATAGCAATGACCATACCAGAATTAATCATATTAATGTACCATGCAGGATGACTATAGCAATGACCATACCAGAATTAATCATATTAATGTACCATGCAGGATGACTATAGCAATGACCATACCAGAATTAATCATATTAATGCACCATGCAGGATGACTATAGCAATGACCATACCAGAATTAATCATATTAATGTACCATGCAGGATGACTATAGCAATGACCATACGAGAATTAATCATATTAATGCACCATGCAGGATGACGATAGCAATGACCATACCAGAATTAATCATATTAATGTACCATGCAGGATGACTATAGCAATGACCATACCAGAATTAATCATATTAATGCACCATGCAGGATGACTATAGCAATGACCATACCAGAATTAATCATATTAATGTACCATGCAGGATGACTATAGCAATGACCATACCAGAATTAATCATATTAATGTACCATGCAGGATGACTATAGCAATGACCATACCAGAATTAATCATATTAATGTACCATGCATGATGACGATAGCAATGACCATACGAGAATTAATCATATTAATGTACCATGCAGGATGACTATAGCAATGACCATACCAGAATTAATCATATTAATGCACCATGCAGGATGACGATAGCAATGACCATACCAGAATTAATCATATTAATGCACCATGCAGGATGACTATAGCAATGACCATACCAGAATTAATCATATTAATGTACCATGCAGGATGACTATAGCAATGACCATACCAGAATTAATCATATTAATGTACCATGCAGGATGACTATAGCAATGACCATACCAGAATTAATCATATTAATGCACCATGCAGGATGACTATAGCAATGACCATACGAGAATTAATCATATTAATGTACCATGCAGGATGACTATAGCAATGACCATACGAGAATTAATCATATTAATGTACCATGCATGATGACGATAGCAATGACCATACCAGAATTAATCATATTAATGTACCATGCAGGATGACTATAGCAATGACCATACCAGAATTAATCATATTAATGCACCATGCAGGATGACTATAGCAATGACCATACCAGAATTAATCATATTAATGTACCATGCAGGATGACTATAGCAATGACCATACCAGAATTAATCATATTAATGTACCATGCAGGATGACTATAGCAATGACCATACCAGAATTAATCATATTAATGTACCATGCAGGATGACTATAGCAATGACCATACGAGAATTAATCATATTAATGCACCATGCAGGATGACTATAGCAATGACCATACGAGAATTAATCATATTAATGTACCATGCAGGATGACTATAGCAATGACCATACCAGAATTAATCATATTAATGCACCATGCAGGATGACTATAGCAATGACCATACCAGAATTAATCATATTAATGTACCATGCAGGATGACTATAGCAATGGCCATACCAGAATTAATCATATTAATGTACCATGCAGGATGACTATAGCAATGACCATACGAGAATTAATCATATTAATGTACCATGCAGGATGACGATAGCAATGACCATACCAGAATTAATCATATTAATGCACCATGCAGGATGACTATAGCAATGACCATACCAGAATTAATCATATTAATGCACCATGCAGGATGACTATAGCAATGACCATACCAGAATTAATCATATTAATGCACCATGCAGGATGACTATAGCAATGACCATACCAGAATTAATCATATTAATGTACCATGCAGGATGACTATAGCAATGACCATACCAGAATTAATCATATTAATGTACCATGCAGGATGACTATAGCAATGACCATACCAGAATTAATCATATTAATGTACCATGCAGGATGACTATAGCAATGACCATACGAGAATTAATCATATTAATGTACCATGCAGGATGACTATAGCAATGACCATACCAGAATTAATCATATTAATGTACCATGCAGGATGACGATAGCAATGACCATACCAGAATTAATCATATTAATGTACCATGCAGGATGACTATAGCAATGACCATACCAGAATTAATCATATTAATGTACCATGCAGGATGACTATAGCAATGACCATACCAGAATTAATCATATTAATGTACCATGCAGGATGACTATAGCAATGACCATACCAGAATTAATCATATTAATGTACCATGCAGGATGACTATAGCAATGACCATACCAGAATTAATCATATTAATGTACCATGCAGGATGACTATAGCAATGACCATACCAGAATTAATCATATTAATGTACCATGCAGGATGACTATAGCAATGACCATACCAGAATTAATCATATTAATGTACCATGCAGGATGACGATAGCAATGACCATACCAGAATTAATCATATTAATGTACCATGCAGGATGACTATAGCAATGACCAGAATTAATCATATTAACCCTTTACCCAACAAACCGGCCAAAACCGGCCAAATAAAGCTTCAACAGTCTAAAATATCTTCGGTCTGTCTCAATAGAACCATACAAATATGGATATCATTGGAACCGGCTCATTGACCACATTGTGATAGTTACAGTTATACCCTGTGCCAATGCATTCTCTTATATATGCGAGTCGACCATAGGTCGCCTCGCATATATAAGAGAATGCATTGGCCTAAAAAAAATCTTTTTTTAACACTTTTTACCATTTTTTCTTACATTCTTTAACAATTTTATAATTTTTAATGTGCTAAGCCAATGCATTCTCTTATATATGCGAGGCGACCTATGGTCGACTCGCATATATAAGAGAATGCATTGGCACAGGGCCCTTCTGTTGGGTAAAGGGTTAATGTACCACGCAGGATGACTGAGTTGAGGTCTGTAACTAGGTCAGCCATCTGTGAATGTTTATTCTTATGACGTGTATCTATCGTGATAAGAGGTCACGGTCAGCTGAGTGGATGCGATGTGACATGCGTTGACCAGTCGGTTCTTTGTGATGGATATGCATAATGATGAGATTAATCTTCATTGAATTAGGCTCAAGTAGCTATATTTATGTCCATATCTATGATAATTATGACACACACAATATTGTTATTTATTCTAACAAAGAGTGCTTATATTTGGTGGCTGGTAGAGACATATATATTGGATCAGCGAAACAGCATATTTATCCAGATACCGATATCCAACCGATAAGCCTGATAATCAGCTCTTCTCTACCCTGGAAATATATTTATACTAGCGGATATAACCGCCTTTGCACAGGATATTAAAGAGCGTTTATTGTTACAGTACATTGTTCTGATAAGGTAGAAAATAAAGGTGATGTAGAGACCCAGCCCATGTTACCCGGAGGGCCGAAGTACATGACCACACCAAATTTCAGTGAGATCCACCCAGTAGATTCTGAGAACCGCGATGCCTGTGCGGATATTACTGTCAAAGTGTGACAGGGAATCAGAACTCAGTCCATGTTACCCAGAGGGCCGAAATACACAACCATACCAAAATTCACCAATAAGTTCCTGAGAAACCATTTTGCCCGTGCGGATATAATGTCATAAGTTCTCATAACATCAAAACGTGATGTCAGGTGGTGTCCGGACCAAGCTCATGCTACCCGGAGAGCCAAAATACATGGCTGTATCAAATTTCAGTGCGATCGGGCCAGTAGTTCACAAGAAACTGTTTTGCCCATGCTAATATGACGTCACAACGTCAAAAGGCAATGTCGGGCGAGTCCGGACCCATCCCATGTTCCCGAGAAACCGGTTCGCCCACGTGGATATGATGTCAAAACGCGATGTCGGACAAACAGGACCCAGACCATGTTACCAGGAGTGCTGAAGTACACATCCTTGCCAAATTTTATAGCAATCAGTGCAGAAATGTGGACGGCTATAAGGAAATATAGAGAGAGAGTCAGAGACACACATTCGCATTTATAGATCAGCTATATATACAAAACGTGTTTAGGAAAAGATTGACCATCTTTAAGTCATGAAAACTATTACTTCCACCCGAGACATTAACCCTTTCTTGCAAAATGGATTCTTCCATCATCTACATTGGATTGGTCTATTCTGCATCTGGAGAGGTGTTCAGGAAATATAAGCAGACAACTTATAATAAAATTGCAGAAGGAATCCTATTTGTTGGAGGGAAATGTTCCGATAATAAGTTCAATAAACGACTTAATTATGGTCGTTTATTGAACTTATTATCTGAACATTTCCTAAGGGATAACTACTCATCAATGAGTATTTTGTATAGAAAGGGTTATTACCTGACAACATGTAATGTAACTGATTGCAACTTGAAAATTTAATTAAAATTAATGCAACATATATTAACACATTTAATTTTATTCATTTCAATATTTAACGCATTTTGAAAGTGGTTGAGTTGCAAAATTTGAACTGAAATGCAATGTGTGATAATTCCATCATTTTATTTCAAGAATATTCATTCAAAATTAAACATTTTCACTCTTTATCACTATATAGAAAACACAAACCTATAGAGAGCCCCACATAGACTGGAGTATGCTTCCATCTCTGTGAGGCTCCATGTGGGTTACTAACTAATTACCTAGTAGCTGCATTATTAGAGTGCTCTTCTGTTCCTGTTTAGCTGTTTTGTACATGGCAGAGCTCTGTAGCTTCATCACTCGAGTCAGATCCTCGTCCTTTAGATATTTCATCGCCATGGCGTTTATCTCCATGGACGAGTCTGTGTCTGAGTCAAACATTACAGAGTTGTAATTGATGTTTGGAATTATGGTGGAATTCATCGATGGATTGTCATACCTGTAATATTAGGGACAGAAATATATATATAGGTAAGGCCAATAAAAAAAGATAGCATGTTTTCACGCATCAACATAATTTACACCTCAACAATGTCCCGCTGATGGAGTTTTAAGGTATACTCTGAGATATGAAACAGACACACATGATTCATCTTGAAGTAAGATATGACGAATGCCGGCTGATACGGACCCTGGCTCTTACGGACCCTGGCTCATACGGACCCTGGCTGATACGGACCTCCGGCTGATACGGACCCTGGCTTATACGGACCCTCGGCTTATACGGACCCTGGCTGATACGGACCTCAATTAAAATATACAATTTTATTTTTTATGTTTATTTAAATAAATTCAAATACTGACAACATACTTACTGAGATAACAAAAATATGATGATAACAAAAATGGAACAACTTTACATCAGACGAACATTATTTAAACTTGGGCGTACAGCTTGGCGGCTTCTATCAGTAGTTTGCTGGCAGTTACCCCCATCGACGAGTAGTCTATCCATGACGAAGCCGAATGGTATCTCCACATGAAGCACAGTTAGACATTGTGGAATTATGCCAGTCAACAATAAATCAGTTGAATATATACCAGTTGTGTTTTTACTAACATGTTTTCATAACAAATCAAACTCAGTGGATTCATCCTGATCACCATTCACTGACCATTCATCATCGCGTGTCTGTTTATAAAACAATATAAAGGGATCACACACGAGTGTTTATACAACGGACAATAAATCAGTTGAAACAAGTTGTGTTTTTACTAACATGTTTTCATAACAAATCAAACTCAGTGGATTCATCCTGATCACCATTCACTGACCATTCATCACCGCATGTCTGTTTATACAACGACAGAAAGGGATCACACACGCGTGTTTATACAACGGTGAAGAGATTAATTAACACGATTCAATAAATGCTTTTTTCAAGCCAGAACATCACCGAAATTCTCAATTAATACAGATATATGTATGAAAAGACAATCATAATTATATATTAAATTCATATATATAAGTTTGAAAATCACCTAAAAAATCGGTTAAATTCATAAATAGAAGTTTGAAAATCACCAACAAAATCACCGAAATTCTCAATTAATATAGATATATGTGTGACAAGACAATCATAATTATATATTCATAAATATAAGTTTGAAAATTGCATATTTTAATTGAGGTCCGTATGAGCCGGGGTCCGTATAAGCCATGGTCCGTATCAGCCGGTGGTCCGTAAGAGCCAGGGTCCGTAAGAGCCAGGGTCCGTATAAGCCGCATACCGATTTGACGTACCCATACAAACCAAGAGAAAAGCATCCACAGAACATTCTCAGACATTCCATCTCTAATGTACAAAAAGATATATATTTTAAGTGTGTTGTTGTTAAATTGAGCACATAGTTCAATCTGAAGGATTAAGTTTACGTTTTTTCTTCAAATAATTTTAAATGTTTCAAAAGATCAAAATATATATTAGATGAAAGTGTCAATGACACTGTAGCTCAACTAAGGTAGGGGAATAATTTAATGGTTGACAGTAAATGGAGGAATTAGGAAAGGTGCTAATTGAAATGTCTAAGTAAGACAAGATGTAAATGATATCGGTCTATTACCCATGCTAATGGATTTTGTAGAAATATTTAGTCATACAAAGAATCCAAAATGGCCATTGGTGGCCATATTGTTTGGCCGAATGACCCCAAAATGACTCGTTCCCATCAAGAGGTCACCCTGATGATCCATATGAAGTTTGGTGATGATGAGATCAGGGATGTGGTATGTAGGGTGTGTCAAACTATTTAGTGATGCAAAGAGTAAAATCCAATATGGCTGCCGACGGCCATGTTTTTTGGCCAAATGATCCTAAAATGACTCGTTCCCATCTACATGTAAATGTCAACATTCCTGACAAATTTTATGATGATCAGACAAACATACGGCCTGTAGCCCACACCAATGGATTCAAATTTGAAATCCAAGATGGCCACCAGCAGCCATGTTTTTTGGCCGAATGACCCCAAGATGACTCGTTCCCATCTACATGGAAATGTCAACATTCATGACAAATTTTATGATGATCAGACAAACAGTACGGCCTGTAGCCCGCACCAATGGATTCAAATTTGAAATCCAAGATGGCCACCAGCAGCAATGTTTTTTGGCCGAATGACCCCAAAATGACTCGTTCCCATCTAAATGTCAACATTCATGACAATTTAACAAAGATCAGACCAAAGATACGACCTGTAGCCCGCGCCAAAGTATTTAGTGATGCAAAGAGTAAAATCCAAGATGACTGACTGCGGGCATGTTTTTTGGCCAAATGACCCCAAAATGACTCGTTCCCATCTAGAGTTCGCCCCGATAATCCATATGAAGTTTGGTGATGATCGGATCAGAGATGTGGTCTGTAGGATGTGTCAAAGGATTTAGTGATGCAAAGAGTAAAATCCAAGATGGCCATCAGCGGCCATGTTTTTTAGCCGAATGATCCTAAAATGACTCGTTCCCATCTACATGTAAATGTCAACATTCATGACAAATTTTATGATGATCACAAAAACAGTACAGCCTGTAGCCCGCACCAATGGATTAAATTTTGAAATCCAAGATGGCCATCAGCGGCCATGTTTTTTGGCCGAACGACCCCAAAATGACTCGTTCCCATCTACATGTCAATGTCAACATTCATGACATATTTCATAAAGATCAAACCAAAGATACGACCTGTAGCCCGCGCCAAAGGAAATTGTTGATGGACGCACGCACACACACTTACAATGGACGCCAACCCATGGCAATAGCTCAAACTTACAAAGTAAGTTGAGCTAACAATACACTATGGTAGAAGAGTTGCTTCATCAGAAATAGATGATTAGCTATGTAAACACTGACATCACACTAAATACGGTTAATCCCTCCACCCGTCTATACTAATGCTATCAGATTAACCGCATCTTAATGGAGGTGTTAACTTTTCCGAAACCATATAAAACACAACTAATATAATTCGATTGTAATAATTTCCTAAAATGCATTATAAATTGACAAATATTTTTCAAATTTATAAAAAAGAGACTTGCCAAAACTTTTGCAAAATAAAAATATTTTTTGCGAAATGTGAATTATTTTTTACCATTGGCAAATTTGGCAAGCGGCAACGCGAACCCTGACTGCATGCATTAATGATTGCTACCAATAAAACCTTTTTGGAAAATATGGCGATTAGTTGACTAGGAGATTGCTAATCGATTATCGCTGAATTCTAGTTGACGTCGACAAATCATTTCAACACTACTGATTTCCATGTTGTTCTAAGTGTATATGCTTTATGTATACACTCAGAAAAATATGGAACTCAGGTCAATTTATTTACTAGAAATTGAATGATTGTTGAGAAAATATCTTTTGCAGGTAGGAATTATTACAAATCAACTCACTTGATAAATATCTACCAATAGAAAGCCCCATATAGACTGGAGCAGACGACACTCTGTAGTGCATGCTTCAATCTGTGTGAGGCTCCCTGTGGGTTACTAACACATGAACTCACTTGATAAATGAGTGGATATTGTCGAGAAGATTAGCTGTTTCTTTGACGGGTGTTGGTAATTCAGAAGAGATATCGTGGGCCAGCTGTTCTGTGGGTGGAGTTTGTGATGAATCATGATGAGCCGCTGGCTGGATGTCACCATCGGTTTTGTCAGAGTGACGATTCAATAGTTCCTTTATATTCGTCTGAAAGCGTAATGGATGTGTGAGTAACCTCATGGTGATCTGAGCAAATTGTGTCTGACATTTGCAGAATGAGGATCCAGAGGGTGAGTTTAGTGCAGAATGAGGACCCAAGAGGGTGAGTTTAGTGATGCTCCCCCCGTTTCAAATATTTTTTAATGTCATATATCTTGTAACATTTTTTAGATTTCTATTTATGCTGGGGTAAATTATACTAAACTAGCTGGGGTAGCCGGCATTGCTCAGGTGAAGAATGAGTAACTTATTAGTGGCCCTTCAAGTAATTTAAATGGAGAATTTTACTTTTACCAGGGTAACGGTGTTACTCAGGTGATGAATGAGTAACTGCCCTTCAAGTCATTTAAAATGAGTAACTTATTAGTGGCCCTTCAAGTTACCTCTATATTTTAAGTTGACAATAAATGCTCTTTATTATTAATTATTAGTACCTCTTTAATTCATCTGAGGTCAACAACACCTATCCAATGACTCTCCCTGTATCAAATTACCTCTGTGCACCAATTTTCCCACATATCTTTTGAGCTGATAAGAAACGCTCTTCATTGATCATCTATGTTAATATAATTTATTAGCCCCCCCTTTAAGTCATTTGAGGTCAAAGGCGCCTATCGCATGATATTCCACTGGTCAGGTGAACCCTGCATACCAATTTTCCTACATATCGTATAAGCTGATAAGGAATACTCTTTATTGCTCATATATGATAATATAATTTTTAAGTTCCCCTTTAGAGTCAAAAGCACCTATCTAAAGGAACTCCCTGGGTCAATTTACCACTGTATAGCAATTTCCAGTGACCAGGGTTCATATATTAATATTAGAATTGTTCATAGTGCCCCTTTAAGTCATCTGATGTCAACAGTACCTATCCCATGACACTCGTCGGGTCAATATACCCCTGTGAATAAATTTTCAACAACCGGATTCCAACCATTTTATTATTATTAGTACCCTTTTAAGATTTTTAAGTCATTTGATGTCAATGGCACCTATCCCATGACATTCCCTGGGTCAATTGACCACTTTGTAAAAATGTTCAGCTCCGAGGGTCCAGCTGTTTGGTTGGCCATAACCGGACAGATAAACAAACAAAATAGAGTTTTATTATTATAAACTGACCCATAGAGAGCCCCACATAGACTGGAGCAAACAACACTCCATAGTGCATGCTTCCATCTGTTTGAGGCTCCCTGTGGGTTAAACTGACCAGTAATTTATCGTAATAATCCTTCTGATCATCAGCGGTCACTGCGGCTTCATCTTCTGAGTTGTCACTGTCACTCTGTGGAGAAAGACCAAGAGAGATAACTCTATTTAATAAGATAATCACATACTAGGGAATATAACTCTAGCTAGATTGAAATTCACAAGGCAAATAACTCTATTTATAGATTATAGCAGAAACAGTTGTTTATTGCAGGGAATTTATAACATACCGTTGTATTCCATGTAAATTGTGTCATCTGTCTTCAAATCTACATGTCAGGATATACAATTAATCATAATCTGTCAATCCATGGAATATTATAAAAACATTTAATAACTACTAGCTGAATGAATGCTCCTGAAGGGAGCCTCTTTCAGCTGATAGTTAATAAATGGATATATATATTTCCGTGGCTAAATGTGTGACAACCAATGGTTTTATAGTATTCTGTAACTGAATATTTGACAACCAATGGTTTTATAGTATTCCGTGTCTAAATGTATGACAACCAATGGTTTTTTAGTATTCCGTGGCTAAATGTGTGACAACCAATGGTTTTATAGTATTCCGTGGCTAAATGTGTGACAACCAATGGTTTTATAGTATTCCGTGGCTAAATGTGTGACAACCAATGGTTTTATAGTATTCCGTGACTAAGTGTGTAACAGCCAATGGTTATATAGTATTCCGTGACTAAATTATTATTTTTATTATATATACATTTAAAAAACGCATTAGACATCAATTTGTTTCAATGCGCTTTCCATAAAATAGTACACAAAAGTTCACAATAAAAAAAAACAATTGGTCAACAACAAGGAATTTAAAATACGGAGTAAGAGATTTAAAAAAATGAGTCGTTAAAACTATACACAGCGGTAAAAAATAATTAAAACTCAAATAAAAGTCATTGCACTTAAATATCTGATTTGAAGCTAAGAAGTGGATGCATAATCAACTGTTTTTTATTTGTCTGTTGCAATTTGAAGCACATATGGACACAATAGTTGATACCTTCAACCTAACTGTGCTTCGATTAAATATATGACAACCAATGTTTTTTTAGTATTCCGTGGCTAAATGTGTGACAACAATAGTTGATACCTTCAACCTAAATGTGCTTCGATTAAATATATGACAACCAATGTTTTTTTAGTATTCCGTGGCTAAATGTGTGACAACAATAGTTGATACCTTCAACCTAACTGTGCTTCGATTAAATATATGACAACCAATGTTTTTTTAGTATTCCGTGGCTAAATGTGTGACAACCAAAATGGTTTTATAGTATTCCGTGGCTAAATGTGTGACAACCAAAATGGTTTTATAGTATTCCGTGACTAAATGTGTGACAACCAATGGTTTATACTATTCCGTGACTAAATGTGTGACAACCAATGGCCCATTTTTGCATTAGCAGCCTGTGGCCCCTGTGTGAGCTTTGCGCACATGGCAGACAGATCCTATTCTTTTATATATAGAGATAATATTTATTGTTCTACTTCAATATATCCTCATACAGATAGGTTCATATTGGACCTAAATATTGACATTGGTTCATATTGGGTTGATTTATTCTGGAATAAGCCCATAGTTCAAGCCTTGTGAATATCTGTGAATAACTTACATCGTCATCTTGGTTACACATACTGGCACTCACAGGACTAGGGGAGGACCCTGCTTGACTGGTTCCGGAATTCAAGGATCTGAAAGATATATGGAAAATGGCACATAACTAGGGGGACAAACTTACAGCATGCTCAAGATAGATGCTTACAAACCGATTGATTGGATAAAAATCCTCATTTCTCAATAAATCTGACCATACTTGCATAAAAATAACAAAATTAAATCATTTTCCGGGGCTGAACAATGAGTACTGATGGTACATGATGTATAGCAGGCACGTGTGATATAAATTAATTTACCTTTTGGGAGATGACTGATAACTTGGTAAATCGACGATCATGTCCGATTGTGAACTATCAACAGTTTTCTCGAAAGCTAAATTATTGACAGCCGCCACCAAGTCACTCTGTGACATATCAACATAGTCTGATTCATCTCGCTGCGTTGAGTTTAGCGGGAGTGCGCCTCGATGTCGGATATCTGTCGGAGTCGTTCCAGCACTGAAGCCTCCGATTATACCTTCCGCAGACATTTTCCTGGGACTTGTCTGCAATGACACTGAATTATAGGAAGGTTTCTCTGGATAAAACAGCGTTGTGTTTATTCCGACGGAACAAGTGTCAACTGCATGTTGCATCTCCGACGAATTCCGAGAATTACTCGCATTAGATTTCTGACCAATTGAATTATCATTGCGAGAATTGTCAGGTTGAGATACTAAGAGGTGGTGTATCTGAGACTGTAGTTTCTTTAACTGAGAGTCCTGCTGCATAAGAAGCTGATAAATCTCTGGGGGAACCTGATTCCAGTTAATGTTTGCGCTATCCAAGGAGACAGCACCTAAAACAAGACACATAATCACTGTACTGATAAATCTCTGGGGGAACCTGATTCCAGTTAATGTTCGTGCTATCCAACGAGACCTAAAACAGGACGAAAATGGCTGTACTGTTGTACATTGGACCAAAGAAAATTAAATGTCTGGTTGGGGTTACATGTCAGAAAAAATTCGGTAGGCAGGCTTACAATTAAATTTTTTGGTCGAGTTTTTCCAAAACACCTCAGGCATCTACAAATGATGTTATTGCAATAACTTGAACAAATATAAATTTGATTCTTTGATATTCGGTATATGAGACTTGCTCAACAATTTCTTGATCAAGTTCGCAAACTAGCCAGGTCTGTGTATTGTGGGTGGACAAATAACAGGGTTCCCACTATGAATTCCAAACCAAATTCAAGCACTTGTTCAAATATTTTCAAGCACCTCACAGACTACCGATTATATAAATATTTGCATTTAATACAAGGAAGGGTATCCAGTCTCCAACAAAATGATCTGATACTGGCTTGTGCTTTGTTCGAATGAAGAATACAATAATAACACAATCACTACTATTACCTGTATTTCATTAATTGGATGGGTATACTAGTTTTAATAATTAGTATACCCATCCAATTAATTAACTTTCATATTTATGTACTAAAGAGAGGGTCATAAATGGCGGATTCCTTGCGAAAAAGATATTCACCGTCACGCCAGATCGCTGTCTAACTTTCGCAGCGTGTTTTGTCGACTTCACATGACTTTTCAAAAGCTGATTCTCCCATCCCAGAAATATCTATTTCTTTGCAACAAAGCACGCACATTGCCTTCCTATTGTTGTTCGTTTGTTGCAACCAACCAGAATAAGTTTCGTGCGATAACCACGCAGTGTTGAACACACACTTTCCCCATTGTTATTCTAACAAGACTAGCGATAATTTCAAAGCATGGGCGCCGCCATTGTTATATTTTTAACTTGAGTTAATGCAAATCGAGGAATACCGGCACGAATAGCGAAATGAACCGACGACTGCAATCAAACGATGCAACTTGAAAATTTCGACGCCACTTGATACCGCGTAGAAGACGGCAAGCGTGTGTCAATAAACAACCTTTGATGACTAAATTCAAGCACTTTCAAGCACCTTAGCGTGTTTCAAGGGAAAATTCAATGATTTCAAGGGCTTGAAAAACCCAAAACCAAATTCAAGCACTTTCAAGATATTCAAGCACCCGTACATACCCTGAAATAATAACTGTATTGTTGACATTTGGTCTATGACACTTGCTCAACAATGTCTTTATTGAGTTCGAAAACTGGCCAGGTTCACATATTATGGGTGGAGTTACAGCTTTTAATTAGTTAATATTCCTAATCTTTGAGCACAATAACTTGAACAAATATGTTAAATTTTTTGGGAAATTTGATCGCAATAACACAATAACTTGTTATGAATTTTTATCACGATAGCACAATACCTTTGGCGAAGCAATTCAACTCAACATCTTTGATGTGAATATGTGAATTCTTGTTTTAATATATTTGTTTTATTTTGACATGTTCTTTTTGGTTTCATCTCTTATATTTTATCTGCAAGATTGAGCTAAGATTAATTTGTTTGTCTTTATAAAACTGTATATAAACCAATAAACTGTAATAAACACAGGGCCTTAACTGAGTAATTGCATTATTGTATACAATGAACAAACTGTTGGGTATTTTTTTTCTCTGGACTAGAGGGAGCATGTAGTCTCTATATTTATTACATATCCAAACACAAACAAAAGTGATATTATTCTCAGCTTATTCAATCAACATTCGTTGTTTTGCAATTATTTTAATATCTCAAACTTCTGAAATTCTTGTGAAATTGCCATGACAACATTAACATAATTAAATCATGCGCCACCACAGAGAATCAAGGATCACTTCAAGGTTCAAATCGGCCATGTCCGTTTAAATATATCATACCGATTCGGCACAGATGAACTAGCGGCCAAATTCAGAACAGATGATTCAGAGGTGTAATATACTAACCTGCTGAACTGGCAGTCAGATTCGGCACAGATGATTCAGAGATGTTAGCATTCAATATATTAGGACTGGGAGTCGGTCGCTCAGGGGTCACGCTCAGTCCACTATCCTCACTCGACCTTGACCTATTCTCCTGTATGTCAGGGCCATCAAACCGCTCTGAGGGCTCCTCAGATATATAGGAAAGACCAGGTTTCTGCGTCGCAGACGTCTGAACTTGAAACATCTGTCCCATATTTGGCTGAGTAAGAGCTGGTTGATGTCCTGGTTGAGTGGCAGTTTGAGTTGAAGGATGTGGCAACAGTTGTTGCTGGATTTGGTTTTGATGAGTCGCAACAGCTTGACTCACGGGTTGAATCTTTGGTTGAGTCATCGGTTGATGCATCATTTGCTGTGGATATCCATGCTGAATCAGGTTTTGCTGTGATGTTGATGGTTGAGATGTAAATTGAGGTATTTGGTGCGGGATTGCTTGAGGTACAGGTGCATTCTGGGAAGGAACACCTCGTGGATATCCTTGAGTTTGCTGGTACGGATTCATGGGATATGAAGCTTGTGGCATCGGTGGAGGATGCATTCTAGGTTGAGCTGAAACTGACTGCGGAGCCAGGGCACGGGAAGGAACTGAATCTGAATAAGTGTTCTGAGTAACATAGTTCAGCTGAGGTCCAGTCGATCTTTGTGAACCGATCGGCTGATTTATCACAGAGGTACGAGGAAGAGTGCCGCCCCCGGGCATAGAACCGTCAATCATTTGTGAAGCTCCGCTAATCATCTGATTTTGTTGAGCAGCCATACCCATCTGTTGTGGGGCCACGCCCATATGTTGGCCAGCCACCCTCATAGGGTGATTCTGCTGTGAAACCATGCCCATATGTTGATTCGACACGCCAATAGGAATATGCTGTTGAGATTGACTGAACATAGTCCGAGGATTTTGATTATAGCCATTTGGCACACTGTTTTGCTGCATTAAAGGAACAATCTGTCTGTGAACGTTTGTTGAAGATGGCATCTGGTTATTAGCCAGATATCCTTGAGAAGACACTGGATTCACATTATTATATGGATACTGTGGATACCCCTGGGAACCAGTCATTCCATATTGGGGCTGAGAACCAGTCATTCCAGGTTGCGGCGGCCTCATATTCTGATGCTGTGCAGACATTCTAGTGGGTGGGTTTGTAACACTTGGTTGCATAAATCCACTGCCATTCATGGGTTTCAGAGCAGTTTTCTGAGCTGATGGGCCAGATTTATTCGGACTCCTTTGAGGACTCAGGTTCGTGTCATTCATTATCAGTGAGACGTCAGGAACCATTGGCTGGATTCTGGTAAACTATAATCAGAAGGTTAACATTAATTAATTAATTAAAGATGTATTCAGGGTTCCAAACCGATTTTACAAAATCTATTTGACTTTTTATTGTGGTCGCTGTTTTCACTAAATGTGTCCCCCAATGCGAAAGCTGTATCTAATAACCCACAATATTCATTTCTTTTTGATGATTTATTCCCATAACAAATCTGAATGTATTCTTATTTATTTTCACAATATCTGCCGAGAATTTGAGACTAGCTCACACAGCACATTAAGTCAGCCCAATATAAGATTTCCAAGCACCTAGCAACTAATCGATATAAATAACTGGCTTCAGATGTAATTCGGCTGAACTTTTAAAAGCACGCCAAATTATTCTGCTGACCATTCGGTCCTTCCGACAATCCCGGGCTAGCCCCCCGAACCACTCATTTCACTGCTGACCACTTTTAGTGATTTAGGCCACATTAGGTCAATAATTTGTGATGTCATGTTCGTGTTACAGTCTGTGTTATTGGGGTAAGAAATGGGTGACCCAATTGGCAGTTGACCAATCACCGAACAGGATTTAGTGTAACACATATAACAGATAAAAACATATCCCGTTTACAACCATATTATGTTCCTGCACCAAACCATTTACACTGTATTATATGTTAATTTCTACCCTCTAATAACATAAAATTTTGATAGACCACCGGTTATAAACATAGAAATATGCAATAACATGTTAGCCACGCTGGTGAAACTATGCCCACAAGTGTCCGATAGTACATACGATAGTTATGTGTTGTTATATGTGTTCCTGGAATCTAGGATAAACTTCCTTTCCCCAGTGATTGTAACTGCTAGGGGTAATTGTATAGATAAGCACAATACATAGAAGACAGATTATATAGTGTAGAAACACACACGCATAATTAACAAGATCACATTCTTAAGTTGTTATGACTGGTAGCAACCATTGTATAAGTTAGGGTGGATAAAGCCAGTATCATTCTATAAGACAGTATAGTAATACACGTCATATCCAAGTGTATCATGTATCTCGGACCTTATTTAGAGGCATGATACACCAGAGGTTGGAATAACTACCCGTGCTCTGAAGCGGGAGTCTCACTTATCCGACAACCTTGCTACTATACCAATACCTCTGTTCTTCCGCCTATGTACTGTGCTTGTCGAGAAAGACTTATACATATATAAAGTATGAAGATCTATGAACTTGTTATTGTTATCAATGTTCCCGACACGGCCAATTCAACATCTAAACCCTAGACACCGGGACACAAGCCAGATAATCGAGAGGCCATTATAGTTAATTATGTAATTCAATCAATGCAAAGACGGCAAACAAAGAGAAACAGGCTGTGAATGACCACATGGGCGCTTAAGATACTGATAGGCCTGTCAGCTAATTGGTTTTTATCACTTACAATCCGGCATGTGTGCTCTTTTTAATCCATTTACAATGGGACTTTAATGTACTTTGACAGGGCTTCGAATTCCGTGTCCGAAACGTTCCAATGTCGCGACATTGCATCACCGCGATCACGCTTAAAATAAGAACCTAATTTGTAAGAATAGGAAACGGATGAGTATGTTTACTTAAACCCGGTGACATAGTCCCACGCTGTCTGATTCATATCATAAAACTCAAGCCATACTTTCTCTCATCATAACCATCCAAAATGTCTAAACGTAAACGTAACGATTTGTCACTCGGAGTTAAATACGAAGTTGTTAAATTGCTTGAGCAAAAGCTTTACACACAGACTGAGTTAGCGAAGAAATTTGCGTGTTCACAAACGCAGATTTGATTTCATACAACAAACGCGACGTGTTCACAAACGCAGATCTCGTTGCAACAAACGCGACGAGATAAAAAAAAATGTATGAAACAATGGTTTTATTGTTCATGTTTTACTGTCTGTTTGACTCATAATACCGGTGTAAACAGGATATCTCCCCCCCTGGATATCTCCCCCCTGGATATCTTCCCCCCCATGTACGACTAAAAAATAATTTCACTCATTTGATATCGTTTGGTTCTGAAATGGCCAGAATTTTTTTTTTTGGAGATTAAAAAAAAAAAAAAAAATTAATTTTTTTTTATTTAAAAACAAAAGTGACAAAATTATTGTTTTCACGAATCGCTTGTTTTGCTTTATATAGTCATGAAACAGTGAGAAATTAACTTCTTCTGAGAACAAGTTTTTTGAGTCAGGGTTTGGGGTGGGGGGAAGATGTCCAGGTCAGGATATTTCCCCCCCCCACCCAGCACCTATATGACAAAAAAATAATCTTATGGTTTTATCGCATGTTTTGCTTTATATAGTCATGAAACAGCGAGAAATTACTTCTTCTGAGAACAAGTTTTTTGAGTCAGGGTTTGGGGTGGGGGGAAGATGTCCAGGTCAGGATATTTCCCCCCCCCCCACCCAGCACCTACATGACAAAAAAATAATCTTATGGTTTTATCGCTTGTTTTACTTTATATATCCTGACCTGGACATTTCCCCCCCCCCCCCCCAAACCCTGACTCAAAAAACTTTCTCTTGGAGAAGCTAATTTCTCGCTGTTTCATTACTATATAAAGCAAAATAAGCGATAAGATTTTTTTGTCATGTAGGTGCGGGGTGGGGGTGGAATATCCAAGCCTGGACGTTTGAAAGAAAAGAAAAAAATTGAATTAAAATAAAACATTTTTCTGGTCATTTCACGAACAGACAATCAAATTCGTGAAAAAACTAATTTTGACACTTTTTTTAATAATTAATAATTTATTTTTTTTAATCTCAAAAAACATTTTTCTGGCCATTTCAGAACCAAACGATATCATATGAGTGAAATTATTTTTTAGTCGTACATGGGGGGGGGGAAATATCCAGGGTGGGGGGGGGGGAGATATCCTAGGACATCTTCCCCCCCGGGGGGGGGGGGGGGGGGGGGGGGGGAAGATATCCTGAGGGGGAAGATGATAAAATGAAAGTAAAGCTTGTTTTATTTTGTGGAATTCCCAGCGGGAAATCCCCTATTCACTCCAATGTCTACAGATAGAGTTACTCCTCCTGACTTGTATCCGGATGTCGAAAATTGAAGCCGACTCGCGGCGCTTAAATTCACTTGTTTCTGGTTCTTTTTCATGCATAATACATGCATCAAAATTGATTCTACAATCATTCATCAAAGTTATGTTGTGTCAAGTTAATTTTGGTGACATAAAAAGAAAATAATAGAAAAATTAATAAAACAACTGCCATATTCAATGATTGATGATGGCGACGGAAAACGTGGTCAAATGTCCATACAAAATGGGCCAAATATCGGAATCCCGCACATAAACATACACGCATATAAACATAAATTCGTCTTGCACCGAGGCTATGTGATAAAGCGGGATTAACTGTAAAGGCATTTAAAGTTGTTCATTTTGATCGTAATTAAATATCGTGGTGAAATCTAAATTCAATTTTCTCATTATTGAGGGTGACAACAACATAACAGTTGTCCTTCTTGTTATGCTCCAAACATTTTTGGGTGATTTATGTTCTAAAAATATCCCCTAAAATAGTTCCTGTGGATGTGATAAGAAATTCTAATTAAAATTTATATTAACTGATATATACTTTTCCTGACAGTGTCCTCGTTTCATATCTATTTTATACCCGGAATCTATATAAAACTTTCTGGGAGGAGACAGACCATCTTTATTGATCAAAACATGAGTTATTTCTTAAATTTTTAAACAGTCAGTGACATATTCAATTTTTAAATATTGTCAATTTAGATTCAAATTTAATATTCCAGTAAAAATTTAAATATAAGATCCTTTGATAAGGCATTCTTCAGTGATTGACATCACAGACATTTTACATTATTCTCCAAAGGAAATAACTGTACAGTCATTTTACTTGCATACTTTTCAATTTCTGAATACCTATGACATGTACGTGTGTATATATATAACCTTTTCATAACGGGAGCTGTGCTGGTGCAACATAGAAGACCCTGTGCCATGCATTCTCTTATATAACAAAAGGCACTGGCTTATAAGGTCAAGGCAAATATTGTTAAAGGCACGTGAGGCCTTAGTTGTCGAAAATATTCATATTTGTTCCAATCACCGTAAACAGAAAAACATTAAAACGCATACAGTTTCGTTCATATATACCATGACCATCGCGTAAACAGCATCTTATCATAAAGATTTACTATATTTTACCTAAACAATAGCCTGATTGTGTCGCAGAAGACAGCACAGTGCTGCTGGCTAATCACACACAAATGGCATAAACGCTCTTTATTCGTTCCATATCAGGAATTCACCAACAAAGAACGCTCTTTATGTTTACCATCATAATATAAACAAACACCAGAAAAGTAACTTTTTATGCTTTTGTTTACATAACAATGGTCAAAGATATGACAATGACATACTGTTTATGCGATATTTCTTATTTGTATACGGACAAAGTATGTCTACATTTTGTTGTTCTTTATGTTTGTGGCGGTTTTTGACGGGTGGAAATATTTTCACAGGATACCCACCGCCAAGGCCAACCGTACCTTTAAGCCAATGAATTCTCTTATATATACGAGGCGCCCTATGCCAGGGTTTCCACTAGGGGTCGGGGGAATGGGGCTGGTAGTTGCTAAGGAGAAATCCAGTAAATAATTTCAATGTAGGAACCCCGATTTATCTACATGTGCTTTCACCATATAGGTCTATAATCTAGAAGTGTAAGATATTGTAATTGGCACATCGTTTAACCTCCTGCACATTTTTTGTCAAAGTTTTCAAGCTATCAAACCCTCTACCTTCACAAGCAATAGAAATTTATTGTGAACGTAAACAAAATAAATACAATGGAGTCTATAAATAAATAATCCGCAGATGCTATATTTAGCCATTCAAACGATCAGAACTTATTTACAGATGAGTGACAACCAGAAATTTCGGAATATAGTCGCAAAGATCATGAATAATGCCTTAATTTTAACACACCGGTAACCCACCCGGAGACCCAGAATATACAGTCGCAAATACCGTGAATAACGCCTTAATTTTAACACACCGGTAACCCACCCTGAGACCCGGAATATACAGTCGAAAAGACCGTGAATAATGCCTTAATTTTAACACACCGGTAACCCACCCTGAGACCTGGAATATACAGTCACAAAGACCATGAATAATGCCTTAATTTTAACACACCGGTAACCCACCCTGAGACCCGGAATATACAGTCGCTATACACTGCTATACTCAGACAGATGGACCCAAAAATCAGCATTTTCATATAAACAAAGATGAATAACTATAGAACAAAAAACCAAAACAGTTGAATGTGCCATTAAATGTCCTCATAGTGGTGAACATCAATACAAATTTCATTGAGATCCGAGAATTACTGTTCAAGTTATGACCTGAACAGACATCGGACAGACCAAACAGCCAACATTTCCAGATAAACAAAGATGAATAACTCTCGAATGGAAAAGCGGAACAGAAAAATGGAACCCACTATTGAATGTCCTCATATTAGTGAACATCAGTACCAAATGTCATTGAGATCCCAACACAACTGTTGACGTTACAACATGAACAGACACCAGACAGACCAAAAAGCCAACATTTCCAGATAAACAAAGATGAATAACTCTAGAATGGAAAATCCGAACAAAACGATGTAACCCTCTATTGAATGTACTCATAGTAGTGAACGTCCATACCTAATTTCATTGAGATCTGAGCACTACTGTTCAAGATATGACATGAACAGACATCGGACGGACGTACGGACGCACGGCTCCAGAGGCATGGACTCACGCACAGACGGACAGGTGCAAAACAGTATACCCCCTTTTTTTAAATTAAAAAAAAGGGGGTATAAAAATGTATTCAAACTAAACACACGTTTTGTTCCAGAAGGACTCCAGTGCATTTTGTCATATCACCCGACTTGATCAGTGGATTGTATCAAAAGTTACAGGCATCAGAAAAGAACAATTCTGGCCAAAATTTCTGGTCGGACATTTACTGAATTACTGGACACACCGGCTGAAAAACAATTTCGATCAGACCAGAGAGTATAGCCAGTTTTTGTCAGTGACATTCATCATGACTTTCATTGGATCAATTTCTGGTAAATTTCAATTCATTTCAGCTCATAAAAGAATCTCCTCTTGCACCCATGAGAGATATGCAGTTAAATAGCTTTCACGAAAGTGAGATATGTAATTTATCTTCCATTTTGGCGACCATGTGACAAATTACGCTTCGCACTTTCTTGAGAGCTATTTAACTGCATAGTGCCATAATAGCCATAAGAAACATCTTTTATGGGTTGAAATGAATCAATATTTACCTGAAATGTAATTATTGATGAATGTCACTGAAAATTCCTTTAGTCGGTGTGCACAGTAAATGTCGGACTAGAAATTATGGCCAGAGTTTTTCTGTTCCGATGCCTGTAACTTTTGATACAATCAACCGATCGAGTCAGGTGATGTGCCAAATTGAACCATAGCCTTTCTTGAACAAAATAGGCATTATAACTTGAATAGCATAACATAAATATTTTAGCCACAGCTTGATAACAGCGGGTGGTGGGAATTTGGGTCATCTGATAGATAGTTACCTTGTCTTAAATATATGACTTTGGGGTGGTGGGGTCAATTGTGCCAAATACCTGTGATGTTATGTGTCCAGGGGTATGGTAGCAGGAGATAACTTAGCTAGGGGAAGGGGCTGTTGAGGGTATCTCATGCCAGTATAGCGGAAACCCCGACTGTGGGCAACTCGCATATATAAGAGAATGCATTGGCACAGGCTTTTCGCAACATTTCAGGAAGGGTTAAGCTACCCTTATGGAGCCTCTCAAAGGTGTGAGCAGGCAACACTATTGCTATACAAGATGCCACATGTATGGGGCTCACTGCATGAAGTGACTCACCTGTGCCTTCTGAGGAACGGGAGTGCATCTTGGATTCATGTCCTCCATTGTTAGAGGCTTCTGCGGGGTGTCTGAAGAGTTACTGAAACAGAAATCCATTGTTAGAGGCTTCTGTGGGGTGTCTGAAGAGTTACTGAAACAGAATTCCACAAATGAATAACACCTTGACAGGGGTCACTCAACTTAACAGCGTTGGCTAGAAGGGCTGCCACAATTCATCACAATTCCTTATGCATCATGTTTTAAAGTACACGATGCAATGCATCATATTGGGATGTGTAATGTGATTTAAAAAACAATTTACGAACCGGTATGCAGAGTTATCAATAGTTAGAAATACAAACTTTTCAACTCAAAACTTCCCATCTGAGGAGATCTGGGGACTGTATTAGCTATTATAGTCTAACACACTGCATTTTGGTCATTTTAGTTAGATCTTGTAATTTATTATACACCAATGAATATGCTGAGATGCACTGATCAATGAGAATATAAATGTATACTAAAAATGATTAAGTGGTTCATCTAGTTTTCACCGCCGTCAGCTGCCAAAAATTTGCATCGTGATGCGCATCGCATAGTAAAATCGTGACTCGCATTGTATCATGAAGGTCTGAATTGTTGCAGCCCAAAATTGAAGGTGTTAAATATCTATGCCAAGTTGAAAACAAATTGACTGAAAAATGTAATAATACAAGCTCAGACAAAGTTGAGTCCAGACAGACAGACAGACAGACATACCCCCATAACTTCTGCATAAAAAAAACGGTGCAAATAGAAATCTCATTGTAAATTGTAATGTATAATGGTGCTGTGTACATGACAGTTTGAAGAAAACATGGAGTACTAATATTTTATTGGGATTAGAGTTTAATACAACATACCATTATTTGGACAGATTTTGCCATACATTTTCCAAGTGAAAGAATGTTGTTTGCTCTGACATGGTGAGTAAATTGAAAAGGTGAATGCTGATGATTCACTGGCAGAAGAATGAAACGGAATGTTTTCACACAAATGGTGCTATTGTGTATCTGCGATGACAATCCTGAAGAATTGTTTTTTTGGAGACATTTTTAAGATAGTGTGAGAGTAGCTTTAGGTTAGAATTGTGAGAACTGCTCAGGCATTTATAGAGGCAGAACTGCTTGGGAATTTAAATCAGGGGAAACTAGGTCTCATATTATTTATAGCCACTGAGAGATCAGAGGCAGGGGTAACTAGGTCTCATATTATTTATAGCCACTGAGAGATCAGAGGCAGGGGAAACTAGGTCTCATATTATTTATACGCACCTTTTTTCATAGGAGCCGAGAGCCTCATCAAATCTCTCTCTATGTGGACCACTCTGTATGGCTACTAAATCTATAGCTGAGAGAACCAGAGGCAGGGGAAACTAGGTCTCATATTATTTATACCCACTGAGAGATCAGAGGCAGGGGAACCTAGGTCTCATATTATTTATACCCACTGACAGATCAGAGGCAGGGGAAACTAGGTCTCATATTATTTATACCCACTGACAGATCAGAGGCAGGGGAAACTGCGTGGCATATTATTTATACCCACTGAGAGATCAGAGGCAGGGGAAACTGCGTCGCATATTATTTATACCCACTGAGAGATCACAGGCAGGGGTAACTGCGTCGCATATTATTTATACCCACTGAGAGATCAGAGGCAGGGGAACCTAGGTCTCATATTATGTATACGCACCTTTTTTCATAGGAGCCGAGAGCCTCATCAAATCTCTCTCTATGTGGACCACTCTGTATGGCTACTAAATCTATAGCTGTTGACTTATCCGAGTTCGATGTTATTAACTGAAATATGAAACACTACATCAGATCCTTCATTACAGAGTGAATTTTACCGTTACAAGAATATATTTGACAGTAGTGATGCAGACTGGACCACCCTGGACCGGTTCGGTCCACGGTCCAGGGGTGGACCACAGTCCGATCTGGACCAGATGACCCTGGACCGCATTTTTACACTCCTGTTCGGTACTTTCCGGTCCACTATTTTACGTTGAGCTATAACTATCGCAAATTTATTACGTATTTATCCCAACATACAATTTGCAACAATGGATTAATTGGTTTAAGTGGTTAATAGTAAAATATTTGATGTCATGAAAACAACCTATATACATGTAGATGTGACTATCCCCATGCTGCATGTGTCAAAGAATTTGGTGAATACGGCAATGTGGGCGGCCACGTACTTTAATGACGTCGACCTGTTTATAATTAAGTTTTGAAAGAGTCTGAAGTATTATGTGAACTTGTGAAGCTAAATCGTCAGTTTCATTAACCAAATATTAAAATGTTCTTACGCGATGAAGAGACATACATTACATGTGACACTTGATTCTCCTGAAGCGTCAGGAAGACGTTATGTTGATTACATACTGTTGTCATATCATTGGATATATTACATGTACCTGTGCCATTTATTTAAGTTAGTTAACTGTGATTCTCAAACATATAAAAATATGTTGTTTCATGCTAATCATGTGTTTTAATAACTACTATCCCACACCAACACCACTAGTAACTTTACCAGTGTGACAAACAGGCAGCCCGGGTAAGTATGCGTTAATAAACACTGTACAATCATGACAGTCAACCAATGCACCAACAAGGCTCAAAATAATTATTTTTTTACTGACTGTCAAAATGACAGGCACTAAATGGATGGTGTTGGTCATTTCAAAATGGTGCCTGTCAAATTTTCAGATGTACTGTATGAGACAGTATTTAAATTTCCAATCAACTTATTATTCGTCAATGATGGCACATTTTAGTGAGCGTCCAATTGCCACCTAGGAAAAACCCATATTATTTTTGTTTTCAAAAGTTCAAAAACTTTATGTCGATTAATAAATATTTACACATGCAATTCGACATAATTATATTCACTATGAATTGATCTGAAATTACTTTCAATGTCCTAATTGGCCAGAAGATACAGATTGTTTAAAAAATTTCATTGGACAAAATGTCCGACAGATACAGAAGTGCACTGGACATAAGCTATTTTTTGTCGGACAATGACCGTGACCGGCCACTTATTTTGAGCCTTGTCCACCAAACAATGTGCCTGCAGAATAGATTCAATACGATGAGTTGACTGCCATGATGGATTGTTTATAAACATATACTGACCTAGCTGTAAGTTCGTATAATCGCATTACTGCATGGGCTATTACAGTGGGTTCTCACCACAAGAGACATGCAGACAATGCTACACACAATGGTCAAACATTGTATATGCACCTTATTGCGACTCAGTAAACAAACATTGTATATTAGGGACAGACGAAGCTTCGAAATTCGATTCGATTTCGAATCTTACATTCCGATTCGATTCGAAAGCAGTCGTGTGATTCGGGATATTTCGAATCGTTGTATAAAAGTCCTTTATCGCCTGCAGTATCTTTAAAAATGTTCATTATATCCCCACTACGTAACCTGAATCTCCTTGCGCGACCATCTGCGACCTCCGTGGTCTAACATGTATATATAGGTTGCCCAATAACCCACTGCACATAGGCTTCCCAGTCCCAGTGGTGGTTACTCGCGGACGCGGAAAGTCGGCGGGTTACTCATACAACAACATATAGGTCGGTGATCGGTGATGGGTCACGTCACGTTTTCAGCACGGTTGGACCAAAATGAGAGCAGAGCACACAATGTTTATTCCACCACATAATACCAGAAATGTCGCGATATAGCCCGGCCCCTGCTGCCAAAAGCGAGGTAAACCACCAATCGTATGCGCCAATCCCAAGTCAGAATACGCAATTCTGATATCGCGCGTGCATGCTGCCATGCATGCGACAGGGCGAGGCGTACATATGCAGAATCGTTTCCGATTACAATGACTCGCACCAGACTCAATTGCAAACGGAAACTATTCTGCGCTGTATGCCTCGCATAGACTAGTGGCAGAGTTACTGTGTAAACAAAACAACTATGAACTGACACATTCTCATATTAAACTAAATGTTGATCATACCATGTCATAAAACTGTAGTTTAATGAACTTCCATCGTAACTTCGTAAACTTCGCGTTATCTCACCGACGTTATAAAATCGTCTGACATTTGCCCTCATTTTGCTCATACCTCCCACCGACATGTACCGCAAATCTTCTAAAGTGTCGGCAAAAGATTCGATTCGAGATTCGATTCGATTTCGAATCATCATCATGATTCGATTCGATGTTGAAATTGCCGATTCGTCGGTCCCTATTGTATATGCACCTTATTGCAACGCAGTAAACAAACATTGTATATGCACCTTATTGCGACGCAGTAAACAATATTGTTTTCAAGGGATACCGTACACTAAATCCAGCCATTTATGGGACCATCTCCTTTTATACTCAGCAGAATATATGCAACAAATGAATGAATTTGAGCCATGGATTAATGCAAAATACACTCGTGTGCGCTATGGATGATACAAACAACATGGTAATAATAATTAAAATGAATTTATGACTCCAGCAATTGTCAAACATTGTATATGCACCTTATTGCGACACAGTAAACAACTTTGGACTGGCCCAGGAATGGTATCGGACCGTAATGGCCTGGACAGCCTTGACAGAAACATTTACTGGTCATCCAACGCAGATTTTCAGTGTTTTTTTGGTGAATTTCTCCGCATTAACTTAATACCATTCCTAAAAAAGTGCCAAATGACTGTCGGTCATTTGCCCAGTAGGGGTAAATATTTGTATTACTGGGGGATTGCCCATCAAAATGATGGGTATATAAATGTTCTTCGTTCATTTCTGGTCTCCATGGTCATGAACACATTCTCATTTCTATATTAGCAATGGATTGGTCAAGCTTCTCTTTCAGTGGAGGTGCATGGTTACACTTTATTGAGCTAAAACTGTATTTTGTACTCCCACCCTATCTCACATATATGCATGCACATATTGAATGCAACAAAATGATCATATTACTACATTTATTAATTGAAACAGACTCAATTTGGGAGCGTTTATTCAGCAGCGGAAGGGCCTTTTGTGCTCCATGGCTCAGGAACACTTTATTTCACTAAAAACAGTATTTTCTACCACTACCCACATATATGCATGCACATATGGAATGCAACAAAACAAACATATATTACTTTATTACTATATATATTACACCAACTGAAACAGAGCCTATATTCACCAAGGGACTGGCCTGCAGTCCCTCTGTGAGCAGGGGCGCCGGAAGCATCCAAGGGCAGGGGGGGGCAGAGCCTGCAAAAAAAGGCATTTTCTCTGCAAACTCGGGAAAATAACCATAAATTCATTGTGGCAAAAATGGTATTTGTCGGTTTTTATGGCCGTTTTGTGATAAAATTGACAAAAAATTAATATTCCTTGTGAAATTGGTGGTATTTGGACCAAAAAAGTTACATTTTGTTATAAAAACACGAGATTAAACACACAAAAAGCATTTTCTGTCTCCAGAAAAAGGGCAAGTCCTGCCCCCGCTCGCCCCCCTTGGTCAAGGGCAGGGGGGTCAGCTGCCCCCTCTGCCCCCCTCTTCCGGCGGCCCTGTCTGTGAGTTTCGCGCACATGCATTATGATTTTGAACAGTTTATTCAGCAGCTATATATATGGCCACAGGCCCCAGCACTGCAGCCAATCTGTGCAATTTGCACCAATTTTGATATTATATAAACATTATTGTATACATATCAATTTGCCATCTTCCGGATATATGGCACAACTTTCTTAACAAAGACAACATCCATTACTTAGATTCAAACTGAAGTGGCAAATTAAAAGACCATTTCCAACGATGGTATATAATGTTCAAGTTTCGACTCCACACCCCATGCTCTTCCACAACAAAATCAACATGCATTACTTATATTCACACTCAACCTGACAAATTAATATATAGCCCCCATTAGACCAATCGATGTGAAAGTTGGTGAGTCCTCTTCTAGGACATTGTAGGTCGTGTTCCAAATTTGGGCTAAATTGGACGCATTGGTTGAAAAGTTATGAATGCACCAAAGCGTGCCCGAGTCATACAAACACACACAAACACATATAACGAGTTTTATATATAGATATTTTCATCAACTTTTTACTTCAAAATATAAATCATATCCCCATCCCAGAAGAGCGAACATGTTATTTTTGCTTTACTCGGTATCCTTGCGTGCGTTTATAACAGAAATGGCTGGTGATATTGTAGCTTTAACCCTTTCAGTGCCAGGGGCCGATCTCATCGGCCCTAATTTACAGTCTGTAAAATCGGCCCTAAAAAATAAAAAAAATAAAATAAAATGTCTGTTAAAGGGGTACTGTACGCCAAATGTTGTTGGTTTCTATAGTCTCCGAGTCGGAGAATAAGGTAACAATTTTTCCATTATTTGAAAGTCTGTTGAGTACGAATTGAGTTACGGATGACAAATTTACCGGAATGCAAAAATACAAATTGTCGTTGTCGAGTAATTTTTGTAAAGTTTTCAACCAAATGAATCAAATAAAAGTTATATTATATGCATACTAGTCCCATATAATCATTTAAGTTATTGTATCATCGCTAGTCAGTGAGTGGCTTGAGTGTTCTCCCCGTATCATCATAATATTTTAAGCGATCGTGTGTGATCGGTTTAACAATCCAGTATCACTCAATTACTGTTTTTGATTACGGTAATTCGTAATTTAATTGACGCCATTTTATGGCTCCAGTCATAAATTCAATTTATACCAAATTATTAACTTTTAAATTATTAAATTTTAAGATAGCCTATTAACCTGAGCGTTTACAGAATACATCTTCGACTCAAATTACTTATGTTTCTATATATTATCGATATTAGATCGTTGTTGTCACCGGAAATTTAATGAAAATGGCGTACAGTACCCCTTTAAAGAATATAAGAAAAAATGATTAAAATTGTAAAAAAATTGTAAAAAATAATAACAAATGATGAAAAATTGTTAGGCCAATGCATTCTCTTATATATGCGAGGCGACCTATGGTCGACTCGCATATATAAGAGAATGCATTGGCACAAGGTATATGGGTTGATACAAAAATCGGACTTGGCACTCAAAGGGTTAAGAATGTATTAGGTCAAACCGTATGTTTCATTGTGGTCATAAGAAACTGGTTCAGAAATATAATAAACACAACAGTCAACTGTTCTCAGTAGCATACAGGTTTTCTCCTCTCATGAGATGCCAGGATTAGTTTCACTCGGCTAGCGCCTCATAATAATAAACCTCTACATCTCACTCGAGGAGAAAAACCATACGCTACTCAGTTAACTATTGTCTATACATTTGACTTAGTTCACTGTGTTCTCTGAAATGGAACAGTCGATGTGGTTGGATTCAATAATCTTAGTTGATTGCTACATTTTTCCAGTGGATATCGAGTTTGGATACTAAGTTATCGGTTTATTCACTTAAGTAAGTCCATAATATGCTTTAAAAATACTGACTATTTTAAATTAAATAATTACCTTGGATACACTGAGAGCCTCGTACCCTCCATAAAGGTCAAAGGTCATATTATTCTTGCCATTAGTGGTAACACATTCATAGAATTCAGGCTTAGAGAGCATAGGACTGTAGAGAATAACCAGGAAAGGTTCTGGAGGACTGCATATCCTACAATTGATTAACAACATTATCATCACCATGGTAACACACTCGTAGAACTCGTGCTTAGAGAGTAGTGGACAAAAGAGAATAACCAGGAAAGGTTCTGGAGGACTGCATACCCTACAATAGATTAACAACATTATCATCACCATGGTAACAGACTCATAGAATTCATGCTTAGAAAGTAGAGGACTATAGAGAATAACCAGGAAAAGTTCTGGAGGACTGCATACCCTACAATAGATTAACAACATTATCATCACCATGGTAACAGCCATGTAGAACTCATGCTTAGAAAGTAGAGGACTATAGAGAATAACCAGGAAAAGTTCTGGAGGACTGCATACCCTACAATAGATTAACAACATTATCATCACCATGGTAACAGACATGTAGAACTCATGCTTAGAAAGTAGAGGACTGCATATTCTACAATAGAACAACAACATTATTACATTGGACACAAACACATATCTATTATGGAAAATCAGGAAATACTTATGGACTTCTAAAAAACAAAATCCTGGCAACGAGCAATTGAAATTAAATCCAGAGCTAGTTTAACAAGAGGTACGCTGTCGCGTGGCATTTGCCCCCGACCGTAGCAATTCGGATTAAGCATGGACGGTATCACCATACCAAATATCAGCTAAATCTGCCCAAAAATGCAAAATGTTGGTACGGACGGACAAAATTGAATTTTCTAAGTAAAAAAAGGGCCATAACTCTGGTGAAAATGGGTAGACGAAACCCGTGCTATGCATGTAGCTGTTCCCCCATGCTGCTCTATCACCATACCAAATATCAGCTAAATCTGCCCAGCGGTTGCTGAACAATAATGCAAAATGTTTGTACGGACGGACAAAATTGAATTTTCTAAGTAAAAAAAGGACCATAACTCTGGTGAAAATAGGTGGACGAAACCCGCGCTATGCATGTAGCTGTTCCCCCATGCTGCTCTATCACCATACCAAATAACAGCTAAATCTGCCCAGCGGTTGCTGAACAATAATGCAAAATGTTTGTATGGACGGACGTACGAACGGATTTCTAAGTTGAAAAAAGGGCCATAACTCTGGCAAAAATCATCAGATCATACCCAAATTCGCACTTGACATGTATTTTCATATAACTGATCCACAAAAATACGGGATTTGCAATCGTACAACCAAAGCTCACGCTATCATCTGGAAACCCAAAAAACAAGAGAAAAATTGGATTTTCTAAGTAAAAAAGGGCCATAACTCTGGTGAAAATGGGTGGACGAAACCCGCGCTATGCATGTAGCTGTTCCCCCATGCTGCTCTATCACCATACCAAATATCAGCTAAATCTGCCCAGCGGTTGCTGAACAATAATGCAAAATGTTTGTACGGACGGACAAAATTGAATTTTCTAAGTAAAAAAAGGGCCATAACTCTGGTGAAAATGGGTGGACGAAACCCACGCTATGCATGTAGCTGTTCCCCCATGCTGCTCTATCACCATACCAAATATCAGCTAAATCTGCCCAGCGGTTGCTGAACAATAATGCAAAATGTTTGTACGGACGGACAGACGTACGTACGTACAGACCTTCTCAAAAGTAATGGCCCGACGACCGCGTTGGAGTAATGTTACGACCGCGTTGATTCAACGCGGTCGTAACGTTACTCCAACGCGGTCATGATTTTTTCTCAACGTGGTCGAGGAAACCGTCAACGCAACATAACGCGGTCGGCATGACCACCAACGCAACAAACGCGGTCGAGATAACCGTCAACGCAACAAACGAGGTCAGGAGAATAGCTTATCAACTGTAATAATAATTATTGAATAACATTGTAAACAAGAACTTTGAGACATGAACTCATTTTATTAAAAAAAACATTAAATTGAAAAGAGAAAATGAACGACGGCCACCAATTTTAGTTTCATACAATTTTCTGATAGGAAACAGAACGAAGTGTTGTAATCAATCGAGACGGTGACCGTGTGTTTGGCTTGGGTGATGCATGATTTATTGGTGATGTTTTACATTTACATTTAGAATTTTTCTGGAAAAAAAATAATAAATAAATGCAGATCACATCGATCGCGCTGCACGAATTAATAGAGATGCAATCGAGATTTCTAACAAACAAAAAACTTTGAGTTCACGTCGCAATGTACATGTACGTGTATTTAATATTCAGCGTCACCTCCTAATAAAGGTCAATAACCTGTACGCCAAGGGTCCGATGTCATTTGAAATCTTCGTGAGGGTACGATAAAACACACATCTACATTTACACGCACGTTCGTAATTGACGCATGGATATACATGTACAGTGATGCAAATAATTTAGAATATTAATTATCCATGTGTTGTGAAATACATGTAAAACAAACAGCGCTCAGATTTGGTTACCAGTGATTTGTCAATTTAACCAACAGACCGCGGATTAAAAGCATGCCGCGAATGATTGACAGCGGTGTCAATAGATGCCAATACGGGGCGTGTCTTCGGTAAAGTTGAAAGTGATACCATGTGACTCAAACGGAATTCTCGATTGAAAACGTGCTGTCATAACTTCGTCGGTTTTGATTGGCTAGTGACCACTCGTTGAAGTCTTGTTCAGGTGTTACTTAATTCATTGATGATGAAATAACGAAATCATTCGTATTCAATGGTGCTTCGAAGAGACCAACAATGTATAATCCGCTATTGTGAAGGCAAGCATATGATAAATATTAACTTTCTTTTTACCGTAGGATATATAAGTTGAATAATATTGTTAAATTCAGTTTTTTTTTCACCGGAATTAAATCACTGCAATTCAATTATTTATTTCTCTTCATAAAATATTTGAAAACAATGTACAATGTACATTTGAAGATCCAAGCGCCGTCCGACGCAGTAGATACCAAATTAGACAAAATTGTTTTTTTTCTAGATTTCCGGGTTATAAAAGAAAACTTTAATATAGTCACCATCAATTATTATGTCACAGAAATCGCCAAAAAAACACACAAATGTCCACCGTTTTATTATCGATCTATATTTACATACGTTTGTGGTTTTACATTGAAAACGAGTACAAACTATCATAATTTAAACGCTCTTTATTACATACCACATTTCGGTGTAAACATGGACGCTCTTTATTAGAAGCGATAATTTGAATTTTTGTTCAAGACTGACAACAAGTGAGTTAAATGTATTCTCTTGAAAGCCGATATCTAGTCATCAAAACCTCATATAATAAAAAGTTCTTTTGCACATATATTTACAGTATTCTCCGAAATTCGTTATCATTTCTACTGACAAGTACATCGTAAAATATTAACAATTCAAATTACAAGTCTACAATCGACACATAATGGCTTACCCATTTGATTTCAAACGCCGATGCCAGACAAAATATATACGGTAATTTAATATCCCGCTAAAAAAAAAACTCACACACACACCACCACCAGATAATTTTCTGTAACTCCACCCATATTTGAAAATTGATTGATATGTGTACAAGTACATGCATTATGTAAAAATCGACATGACCGCCAACGCAAAAAAAACGCGGTCAAGTTAACCGTCAACGCAACAAACGCAGTCGAGATAACCGTCAACGAAATGGAATGTTTCCAAAATAATACAATGTTGTTTGCGTGGCGAGAGTAATGCATTCTGATTAGTGTTAAATGTTTTACATACAGGCCCACATTTAGATTTTTCCGGGAAAAAAACTGATAAATAAATGTAGATCACGTTGATCACAACGCGGTCGAGTAAACCGTCACGCAACAAACGCAGTCGAGATAACCATCAACGAAATGGAACGTTTCCAAAATAATACAATGTTGTTAACGTGATGGGAGTAATGCATGATAGATTTGTGTTAAAATGTTTTACATATTGGCCCACATTTAGATTTTTTCCGGGAAAAAATAATAAATTAATGTAAATCACGTTGATCGCGCTGCACGAATTAAGGGAAACGTAATCGAGACTGCTAACAAACAAAACATATTGATGTCGCTATGTACATGTACATGTATGTGTGTTATTTGAATATTTAATATTCAGCGTCATATCCGATTAAATGTTGATTACCTGTACGCTCATGTATAGACCAAGGGTATTGTGTCAGTTCCGATGTCGGCCGAAACAATAAAGCGCGTTTATATACGCCATAAACAAACGACATGAAAAATTCCAGAAATGTTCACGACGCTCGTTATGTATACCACTATACACATGCATGTACATGTAGCATTAAATAAACCAATAATCATTATAAAATAAACACAATTTGTGATTTATGTCGAAGAATACCATGACTTGATTATTCGGACTTTCACTGATTAGCCTCTCGTCGGCAGTTCGTAAAATATTATCCAGATATCAGTGCCCCTTTAATACAAGGAAATCATAACTTCCGCATCGCGAACCTCTATTGGACCACGCACGCTGCTGAATGGTGACATTGTCTCGTTCTTTGAAGTTATTATTAAATTTAGATCAAAGGAATTTCTGCAAGATATTTTTATACCATGTAGCAACTTTGTGAAGATGACTCCTCCTACCAGCTTGTATTCTGTATTGATTGATTGTGATTCAAACACAGAATTCTCGACTGGACACGTGCAAGCATAACTTTGTCTGTTTTGATTGGCTAGCGGACATCGTGTGCCACAATGATCACTCAATGAGACCGTGTCGCTTTCATGATGATGAAATAAACTTACTCAACGTGGCTTCGAAGAGACGTTACATGTTTCAGCAATTGTCCGCTATTGTATTGGCAAGCATACATGTATGGTAAATATTAACTTACTTTTTACCGTATTTTTACCGTATACTAGTAGTATACCCTGCTTGACAAAACCCTGCTTAATTAAAACCATGCGTGCGCATGCTTTTCAATATCTTTTGGCCCGAGAATCGTGAATTAGACATTGTATGGCCTAACAGGAATTGGATTGATTCATATCAGAAAACTACACATCAGTGATATATTCTCACCTGTCTTGGAGCGAGGAGTTATGTAGATACCGCAGACAGCACGCCCATACAAATGGGTTGTGTATAAAGTTAGCACCACTGATCCAACTGAAATGGAACGAGAGGATACAGATTATATAAAATTCTAATTCACTCATTCAGCTTCCTAGCAAGTAAATCTAATTTCGCAGGCACTGATTAGTTAGTCACCAAGATAAGAACAGGCTTTGTCCAGGTAAGAACAGGTGTTGCCCAGGTAAGAACTGGTGTTGCCCAGGTAAGACCAGGTGTCACACAGGTAAGAACAAGTGTCGCCAGTATAAAATCAAATGCTAGAGGACTTCTGAATGATTAGAACAATTTTTAATTGTCACACAGTTCCCCGGGAATATCTTCATCACTAGGCACATTGTAAATTGATTGAATCGCACTTCTGCTTAACTCATTGTCGAGAAAATTATTCAGCAACCCAATTTATTTGAAGCAGGTCTTTCGGAGCGAATTGGGATGATGATTGAATTTACAGGTTTTCAGGTGAAAAGAATATGTTTTACTGGCTCCTGTCATCGCAGGTAAATTTTCCATCGTAAAACACACCAATAAACATCCCAAATTCACACCCGACAAAATGTTTAGCCCCTAAATTTAGAAACAACTTAAAAGGAAAGAATAACAGTGAATGGCAAATAAATTCTCTATGTTTAAATTATTAATTTAAAAACTATTTTTTCAACTTGACTTTTAGTTGGAATTCCCTCAGGGAATAGATAAATAAATGCCTGAGAGTATGATCCTCCCTAGAGATTAACCTTGCACCTCCTGTTATAAAGATACGTTTATGATGATTGACAATAGGCCTACTAACCATAGACTTTCATGCCAAATTTATCGTTGGATATAAGTCATTGCGACTTACACATCACTATATATTTTATTATTTATGATTTATGATAAAGACCTGCAGGCTTCAAGAATACCCACTCACCATTCATAAAGCTTTGAATACCCACTCACCATTCATAAAGCTTTGAATATCCACTCGCCATTCATAAAGCTTTGAATACCCACTCACCATTCATAAAGCTTTGAATATCCACTCGCCATTCATAAAGCTTTGAATACCCACTCACCATTCATAAAGCTTTGAATATCCACTCGCCATTCATAAAGCTTTGAATACCCACTCGCCATTCATAAAGCTTTGAATACCCACTCACCATTCATAAAGCTTTGAATACCCACTCGCCATTCATAAAGCTTGGAAAAACATTTTTATGTGACATCAAATCTTTTATTAGTAGGAATTATTTATTGTTCATTTTGATCACTAAAGTGGTTGATGCTGAAATGTTGGTGTCGCTTTGCATTCAGAAATGATATCAATATTCGGGGCCTTTACATTGTTTCATTCATGCATATTAACTATATATAATAGAAAATAAAATGGCTGCTGGCGACCATGTTTTTTAACGAATTTCGAATACAAAAATGATGGCCTCCATCTAGAGGTCACCCAGAAGATCGATATGAAGTGTAGTGACAATCGGAAGGCTTCCATCTAGAGGTCACCCAGAAGATCCATATGAAGTGTAGTGACAATCGGAAAAGTGATGTGGCCTGTAAATTGCACTAATTGATGATGGATGCACACACGCACGGACAGAAGCCAACCCATGGCAATAGCTCAAACTTCGTCAAGTTAAGCTAACAAATAAGTAGTGAACTATTTATGTAAACATATAACATCAGAGGTCAGAGGTCAGATGGTATCCCAAAATATTATATTCAAGGTCATTTCGTTTGCTTAATACATGTGATTAACTTTATTTTATTTATTTAGTTTTTCACGATAAGATAATTATACAAGCTCATATTGAATATCATCCTGGTCTAATGATGGATAGCACCATCTCAATATATCGTGAATAATCATTTTGTTCATCCAATGAATCAAGCATACATTGATCATATATTGACTTGTTTGATTTATGTGCCAACTACAGGATGGTAAATAGATCTCTGTGTTTGACTTACATGCCCACTATAGGAAGGTTACAGATCTTCGGGTCTGATTCTAGCACTAATAACAATTTCCGAGTATGGTCCATGGTAAGGTACCTGAAATAAAAGACATAAATACTACTTAAAGGGAAGTAACACTGATTCTAGCACTAATAACAATTTCCGAGTATGGTCCATGGTAAGGTACCTGGAATACAAGACATAAATACTACTTAAAGGGAAGTAACACTGATTCTAGCACTAATCCATCATGAGGTAGTAGAGATACCTATAAAACAAAATAGAGAAAGATTATTGAGTTATTATAAAGGAATTACGCATGTAATGCTGCATAACCACTCACTATACGTCGATTACATAATCACTCATCAGACGATGATTACATTAAATGGTCCATGGTATGCTGCATAACCACTCATTAGATGGCGATTATATAATCACTCATCAGACGATGATTACATTAAATGGTCATGGTATGTTGCATAACCACTCACTATACGTCGATTACATAATCACTCATCATACGATGATTACATTAAATGGTCATGGTATGCTGCATAACCACTCACTATACGTCGATTACATAATCACTCATCAGACAATGATTACATTAAATGGTCCATGGTATGCTGCATAACCACTCACTATACGTCGATTACATAATCACTCATCATACGATGATTACATTAAATGGTCCATGGTATGCTGCATAACCACTCATTAAATGGCAATTACATAATCACTCATCAGACAATGATTACATTAAATGGTCCATGGTATGCTGCATAACCACTCACTATACGTCGATTACATAATCACTCATCAGACAATGATTACATTAAATGGTCCATGGTATGCTGCATAACCACTCACTATACGTCGATTACATAATCACTCATCATACGATGATTACATTAAATGGTCCATGGTATGCTGCATAACCACTCATTAAATGGCAATTACATAATCACTCATCAGACAATGATTACATTAAATGGTCCATGGTATGCTGCATAACCACTCAATATACGTCGATTACATAATCACTCATCATACGATGATTACATTAAATGGTCCATGGTATGCTGCATAACCACTCATTAAATGGCAATTACATAATCACTCATCAGACAATGATTACATTAAATGGTCCATGGTATGCTGCATAACCACTCACTATACGTCGATTACATAATCACTCATCAGACAATGATTACATTAAATGGTCCATGGTATGCTGCATAACCACTCACTATACGTCGATTACATAATCACTCATCAGACGATTAATGGTCCATGGTATGCTGCATAACCACTCACTATACGTCGATTACATAATCACTCATCAGCCGATGATTACATTAAATGGTCCATGGTATGCTGCATAACCACTCACTATACGTCGATTACATAATCACTCATCAGACGATTAATGGTCCATGGTATGCTGCATAACCACTCACTATACGTCGATTACATAATCACTCATCAGACAATGATTACATTAAATGGTCCATGGTATGCTGCATAACCACTCACTATACGTCGATTACATAATCACTCATCAGACAATGATTACATTAAATGGTCCATGGTATGCTGCATAACCACTCACTATACGTCGATTACATAATCACTCATCAGACGATTAATGGTCATGGTATGCTGCATAACCACTCACTATACGTCGATTACATAATCACTCATCAGACGATGATTACATTAAATGGTCATGGTATGTTGCATAACGACTCATTAGATGGCAATTATATAAAAAGGACATGGCTTGTTCGAAGCACAAAATTATGTAGAGGTATCTCATAACTAGGGCCCTGCGAAGCTTCGATAATTCGATTCGGTGTCGACATCGGCGATCAGAATCGGCTCTCCGATTCGTATATTTTCGAATCGGCTCATTCTTTCCCGTTTATGGGGATAAACCATTAAATTTGTTATTTATGAAGCTCAATAATTATTGGCGGGACAATGTACCACTTTCCCTGTCTGGAGGTCTCTCCGGCACAGTGTATGATGTAATTTAGAGTTTATACTAGTTAAGCGATTACATCCAATCACAGTCCGTCACATTTTCACGGATGTCATTACGTGTAACACTCGAAACATTTGTGGTTCTTGGACAACGTTGGGGTACAATTTAGTATCTAAGTGACTATAATCACTAAATACAGGTCTAAAGTCAAAACATATATGGTTCATAGTTAGCAATAGTTTATTATAATTGATATAAATGTGCATTCATATACCTATGTCAACTTGCCAAGTGGGTTTTGAGTCATAATTATGCTTGTTGTGTATTAATACATTTTAATTCCCCTATACTGTTAATATCCAACAATCTACCTATATATTAACATGTTAAGATCGTCCCTCACATAAATGCATTCCGGTGGAAAAGAAAGCCAGGTAATGCCATCTTTTGTTATAAATTCAGGGATAAAACGCAACATGGTGTCATGATGGTTATTATTATAGAGTTATCTCCCGTCAAACGGAATTCATTATTACAAGTTGTCCATCCGGGTACTGCAATCGCAACTTCTAGGATTATCATACTTTGCAGAAATATATATTTGCGTACGGAAACAGAGGTTGGCCGATTGCCGGATACTGATGCGTCATTTACGACTATCAAATTAATTAATAAACATGCACTATTGCATATATACATTATGTTAGAATATTTTATCTCACGTGACTATCTAAGCCTTATCCACGCTTGTAATTGGTTGATTGACATTCACTATTATCGATAGTGTCGTCCACTAAGCCATAGTGGGCCTCCTAATTTTAGCACACCCACTATCGCTTGGAAAATCCAGAAATTTATTTTTAGCATGTCCACTATTCCGGGGAGGTAATTTGAAAGTCATCTCCGTCTCGCTGCAAAAGTTTTTATCCAAAATATCTTTGTAATCGAGCACAATGAATGATCGTAAGGAATTTCTTTATGTTATTTGTGATGTTTTACCCATGTTTGATGTGGCGATTTATCATCTTCCTTTCTCCGCTGATCACAATATCGCTTTGATATTTTTGTCTATTCCTTAGTTCGCGCTACTAAATTTTCTGAACGAATCTTCAGTTTGTTTTCGGTAAAAAAAAAGTATTGTTTAGAACTGATGTCATTGTTTAACAACATCAACAACTACGACGTCTGCTTTCCTTTGTTAATAATTCCCGTGGAAGAAACTTTAAGATTTTCCCAATTACAAGCTGGGCAATTTATTGAAGAAAATTTGACATGCAAAAAAAAAAGTCACCGACAAGCCGTGCAATATTTATATAGTAGTCGAGTAATGTATATTCAGTAGTATTTACTTATTTTGTATGTGATCAAATGATGTATATGTCACATGTTTGTTTCATTTAAAAATAAAGTTAAGAAGGATGTCAGTCTCAAAATGTTTGTCTGTGAACTCTGTCTTGGTTCTCTGCTTAATATTTAATAAAAAGGTCTCAGCTTTTTGGAAAAATAAGTGAACTATAATTAGAAGGATATCCGATGGTCAGCTATGATTTCCTCCGTTCAGTGCTTGCCCCGATTCGGATTCGATGTCATTGCCAAATTTCCGATTCGCAGGGCCCTACTCATAACATTGACATCGCGGCTTTGAGTTTTGCTTGAGATTTTCAATAAATTGTGTATACATGTACATATACCTCATAACATTGACATCGCGGCTTCGAATTTTGCTTGAAATTTCCAATAAATTGACATCATTGCTTCAAGTTTTTGCTTCAAATTTCCAATAAATTGACATCGAGGCTTTGAGTTTTTGCTTGAGATTTCAATATATATTGTGTATACATAACTCATACAATCAACATAGCTTTTGTTTGAGATTTCCATTTAAATCAACCCATACGATCATTTTTCAAGGATATTGGTTGATTTTTAAGTACTTTTGAAGGAATGAAATCGATATTTTTCAATGCCTTGACCTTTTCCAATATTTAATGTAAAGTTTTGATTAAACTTTGGTATCTTATTGGACCATCATCGGTAATTCCACTGTACATTTAACAGTAATTTTTACATAACAATGGATTTGACATGCAATATCTAATTATCGGAGAACTATTAATACTGAAATTATTAATAAATAATAAATAAATTATTAATAAATAATTTCAAGAAAATGAACCCATTAATGTTTAAAAAAATTTAGTTCAGGAGCAACTACTCTAATTATGGTAATCAAAAACTTGTTTGCCACTGTTTTAGATAGGGTTATTTCCCTTCTACTGTATTTACTATGGCCTGACAATTCTTTGCTTGCTTCATACCAGCTTCATACCAACATTTTTCTCTGGAAATGTACCAGGATATATAATATTGCCTAGTCCATTGAATAACTAAGTATCTCTGTTTGAATTTGATAGAACCAGATAGCTGATGCATGGCTCGTGAAGCCTGATAAATACTGTTTTCTGATATTTTGCACATGTATGTTCTGCAGATGGAGTATGATTTCATGAACTCTCACTTTTAAAGATACCACTAGAATGGTCTCTAGATCTATCGGGATGAAACATTTCCAGATGTGCATTTACCTTTTGGCGAGTAGAATAACATATATATGTCGCTCACCGGCTTATGGTTAGTGGGTAGAATGACATATATATGTCACTGTATAGTTGGTGGGTGGAATGATATTGATGTCATTTACGGTAGTTTTAGTGTATTATGCATAGCTACCCGGGACATGCAAAGACTTCATATAATTACAGAATATAGTCTGCTCCTGAGTGAGGATCCAAATGGGAACAAAAGCATTGATGGGCGTGGCTAAATATGCTTCTATCTTTACTTGTAAAATTGTTATTAAATCAGGTTGAAAAAGGGCTGTAACTCATGAAAATTAATGAAACGGAATCCATATTCAAACTTGGTCTGCACTTTTGGGTGTGAAACACACATACCAACTTTCGTTCTGATTAAATAATCCAAATTGAAGTTATCGGTCAGAAACCAAATTGTTAACAGATGGACAGACATACAGCTGTACAGACAGAATAATAATATAATAATACCTACCCAGCTTTAGGTATGCCCTGTCCTTGACTCAGACTCATGGGGCTCCCAATGGGGAATAATACTTACCCAGCTTTAGGTGAGCCCTGTACATGACTCAGACTCATCGGTCCAGATAGATTCTTGGACAGAGCTGTGGGGACGATAGGCACGGGCGACACTGGGGTGGCCTTGAATGTGACTCCAAGAGTGACCATGTTGAATTCAACATGATGAACGCCATCGTCACCTTTCGTATAGAAGTTACACCAGCCATTAGCAGATATAAAGTTAGATAACTCTACTGCATCCTTGCAACAACATCTCTGCTTTAGGACCTGCAAAAATATAACTTTTTATTAGATTGACCAATGAGAATGGAGATCTACTAGCTGTAGATGAGGGGAGATTAGTTTCACCATGAGTGACATCGACCCCAATATTGAAAGCAGGGTGGATATGGATTCATATGGGGTCGATAGATGTCAGCTTGTTTTATCTTGGAACTCAGCCACCACAAGCATATTTGCAGAGTTTTTTGTTGCCAAGAAAAGGGATACCTGTCAGAAATAATTTTCTATTACTTCAAAAGCATAGTACCATGTACCAAAACCTGAACTGATATATTTAACAAATTCTATAAAAGACAGTTAAACTAACTATCAAAATCAAGTTGTTAACATACTTATCTATGAGTCATTGACTGAATGAGTTGACATTTTATGTCCATGATGTGTCACTGTGAAGTTACATAACTTAAGCCAGTTCATTCTTTTATATATGCGAGTCATCCATAGGGAGCTTGCACTGAGAATGCACTGGCTTCCAAGGTCATGGTAAATATGGTTAGGCCAATGTATTCTCTTATAAATGTGAGGCTCCCTATGGGAGACATATATATAAGAGAATGCTTTGGCACAAGGTTTTTTTGCAAAATTTCAGGAAGCTCCAGTCATGGAAGGGTTAATAGCCATAGGTTTACCAGAATCTAATAAACTTTGCGCCGGTAATTAAATTTCTCACCAGGAAAGGATGATAAAAGTGTTACAGGACTTAGTTGCTGGGCCACTGTGTTATGCGAGGACCATCAAGATTAATATTGGCAACCCGGCAACATATTGCACTGTAACTTACAGTATGAGGCTGAATTTGCTTAGTTACCATGTTATTATTATTTGTTTTGATGATTTATTCAATGATATAAAATGATTCCAGATGACTACACATAGGTTCAACAAATCGTTGTTTAACATGTGACATTCATTATGAAAATGATCACATACTGAGGTTTAACATTGACTTGGATATTAACCATTTTTTTATAAAATGGATTCTCCCATTCATTGAAACTATATATTGAAATGGTCTATTATTATTCAATTGGAGGGGTATTCAGGAAAATGAGAAAACAACAGACAGATGAAAAGATAATTCAAATGCAGAAGTTTTGCAATTAATTGGTGGGAAAATAATAAGTTGAACAAACGACCTATTTTATTGGGAAATGTTTAGATAATAAGTTCCACAAACGACCTATTTTTATTGAACTTATTATGTGAACATTTCCCAAGGGAATGACAAGTCCAAGTCTGAGTTTAGTGTGCCTGTCATTTGCAGAATGAGGTCCCCAGAGGGTGAATTTAGTGATGCAATCCCGCATGGGGGCTAGCACCAATAAATTCACCCTCTGGAGACCTCATTCTGCTTAGGCCTCATCTTCTCTGGACAGTTTCTTTATTATCAAATTTCTATAGAAACCTCTTCACATAGATTCTATTTCTTATTTAGTTTAGTTTCTCTATATCCCCAAATTGGCAGACGACATTTGCATGCTCGAGGTTAGGAACTTCAATCTGAGTCTATGTCTCCATAGCAGATGAGGCCATGCAGAATGAGGTCCCCAGAGGGTGAAATTATTGATGCTAACCCGCTATGTGGGATAGAATCACTAAATTCACCCTCTGGGGATCTCATGACAGGCACATTAACTCCTGCAGGCTTGATCCACAATATCTGTTTGAGTTAAATTCACTTATACAGCCACCAAACGTACACATACTGAAGAGACAAACTGTCCAAAATGGTCTCGTATTTTATTATTTGGTAACTGATTTTGAATTGTGTTATCAGTATGGGTGTAGACCCTATTTTCACATCTTGCATATAGAAGATTAATGATTAACTTGCATTTTCTATATAAATATAATCTGAAATAATAACTATAACTTAATTGGAAATGTATGTGAAAGATAAAATTAGAGAATCGCAATTCTTCCATAATTACTTAAATACTAAATTCCTCAACGGATCATAGGAACAAACAAATCTGTGACTACATTTGAGGGCCTACGCTATGCGATGGCAGCTATAAAATTCAATTTGAAATTTGATTTGATATCGACATCAGCCTCCCAATTAAATATAAAAGTTATATAATCTGCGGAAAAGTGCAAATTTGCAGGGACCTAGTCTACTTACAATAAACCATCTCCTCACAGGGACCTAGTCTACTTACAATAAACCATCTCCTCGCAGGGACCTAGTCTACTTACAATAAACCATCTCCTCGCAGAGACCTAGTCTACTTACAATAAACATTTCCTCACAGGGACCTAGTCTACTTACAATAAACCATCTCCTCACAGAGACCTAGTCTACTTACAATAAACATCTCCTCACAGGGACCTAGTCTACTTACAACAAACCATCTCCTCACAGAGACCTAGTCTACTTACAATAAACATTTCCTCACAGGGACCTAGTCTACTTACAATAAACCATCTCCTCACAGGGACCTAGTCTACTTACAATAAACCATCTCCTCACAGAGACCTAGTCTACTTACAATAAACATCTCCTCGCAGAGACCTAGTCTACTTACAATAAACCATCTCCTCGCAGGGACCTAGTCTACTTACAATAAACATTTCCTCACAGGGACCTAGTCTACTTACAATAAACCATCTCCTCGCAGAGACCTAGTCTACTTACAATAAACATCTCCTCACAGGGACCTAGTCTACTTACAATAAACCATCTCCTCGCAGAGACCTAGTCTACTTACAATAAACCATCTCCTCACAGGGACCTAGTCTACTTACAATAAACCATCTCCTCACAGGGACCTAGTCTACTTACAATAAACCATCTCCTCACAGGGACCTAGTCTACTTACAATAAACCATCTCCTCGCAGGGACCTAGTCTACTTACAATAAACATCTCCTCACAGGGACCTAGTCTACTTACAATAAACCATCTCCTCGCAGAGACCTAGTCTACTTACAATAAACCATCTCCTCGCAGAGACCTAGTCTACTTACAATAAACCATCTCCTCACAGGGACCTAGTCTACTTACAATAAACCATCTCCTCGCAGAGACCTAGTCTACTTACAATAAACCATCTCCTCACAGGGACCTAGTCTACTTACAATAAACCATCTCCTCGCAGAGACCTAGTCTACTTACAATAAACCATCTCCTCACAGGGACCTAGTCTACTTACAATAAACCATCTCCTCACAGGGACCTAGTCTACTTACAATAAACCATCTCCTCGCAGAGACCTAGTCTACTTACAATAAACATCTCCTCACAGGGACCTAGTCTACTTACAATAAACCATCTCCTCACAGAGACCTAGTCTACTTACAATAAACATCTCCTCACAGGGACCTAGTCTACTTACAATAAACCATCTCCTCGCAGAGACCTAGTCTACTTACAATAAACCATCTCCTCACAGGGACCTAGTCTACTTACAATAAACCATCTCCTCACAGAGACCTAGTCTACTTACAATAAACATCTCCTCACAGGGACCTAGTCTACTTACAATAAACCATCTCCTCACAGAGACCTAGTCTACTTACAATAAACCATCTCCTCGCAGGGACCTAGTCTACTTACAACAAACCATCTCCTCAATTCCTGGTAATTATGGAGAGTACTTACTTCAAGAGATTTCCTGAAATCAGCTGAAGATGAGGTTCTTTCTTTGCCTGTATTGTTTATCTAAAAAAAAGAAGACATAATTGAAACGTATTAAAATAGTTTTAAATAGTTTAAAAACATTAGGAAGATGAGGTTCTAACTTTAAATAATTGTTTACCTCAAAAAAGTATTAAAGGTCATAAAAAATATTCAACAAGCTGTTTCCCCAACCAAGGTGAGCAAAGTTGGGAATGGGCATTTAACTAATAAACTTGTTAATTTGATCATAAAAATACTTTCCAGAGAAGATGAGGCCTAACTGAACAGAGAAGATGAGGCCTAACTGAACAGAGAAGATGAGGCCTAACTGAACAGAGAAGATGAGGCCTAACTCAACAGAGAAGATGAGGCCTAACTGAACAGAGAAGATGAGGCCTAACTGAACAGAGAAGATGAGGCCTAACTGAACAGAGAAGATGAGGCCTAACTGAACAGAGAAGATGAGGCCTAACTGAACAGAGAAGATGAGGCCTAACTGAACACTGAATTAACCCATCCATGACTGGAGCTTCCTGAAATTTTGTGAAATGCGTTATCTTATATAATAGAGTCATACATAGGGACTTTATTATTAGGGAGCCCCACATATATAAGAGAATACATTAGCCTAACAATATTTACCTTGAACTTATAAGCCTGTGCATTCTCTTATTAATGCGAGGCTCCCTGTGGCACAGAATCTTTAATGCTGCACCAGCGCAGCTCTCGGCATGAAAGGGTTAAGTTGATTTTGTTGAAGACTTCCAACATAACATTCAGAATGGTAAGAACTGTATAAATGTGAAGACCTTTAGTGAAATATTTTGGGAAAACTTACGATAAATGGAATAATGAGGTCTCCCGGTGTGTGCGATGTTATCACGTTATCCGAGTTGTCCAGATGGAGGCTCTCGATGTTGATAGATATTCCTTCACCATCTGTAATAAAATAAAAATATTTATACAATGGAGGCTCTTGATGCTGATGGTTAGTAATGGAGAGTAATGATTGTGCCATTTCAAACCAATGACATGATACATAACCAATCAGTAGCCACCTGAAACCAATGAAATGACACATCATGATGCAGAAACCAACGACATGATAATATGACAGTTGGGTTACCAGCTGGCTAAGGCATTTTATTTTTTATCACTTGGTTTACGAATTTCTTTTCTCAAAATAAAGTTGTTTGTCAAAAAATCTATTGGAGAGAATGTTAGTTATTCCGAGAGACAGAGTTATTGCTCTTGGATAGGAATCTGTAAATACTGGAAGTGAGTTCAGAGGTTATGAATATGTGTCTGGTGGGGAAGTAAAAGGAGAAGATAATGGTGAATAGTGGAGACTCTGGGCCCGGTGAAGTCTTAGTATCAGAGATAATAAAAGTGAGCTTTACTACCAATTTTTTCCCATACTAATAAATACACAACTGCCAGATTGTGAGATGGGTAAGTTGAATGTGAACGCCAAAATGGCAGATGCTGACATGGAGTAATCCAGGCCCATTTGATACCGGTGACTGATATTGCGCCCAAATTCACCAAGGATAGGTGCCGCCCAAGTTAACTGTGAAGAAATATTTTTTGTCTGGAATTTGGGCGGACATTACAAATGGAAAAATACCAAGATATGAAGTGTATTGGCAGTAAATTCAGCCATCCATGTCTCCTCAAAACAAGGCTACAGACGAGTAACATGTCTCCTCGAAACAAGGCTACAGACGAGTAAAACAAGGCTACAGACGAGTAAAACAAGGCTACAGACGAGTAACATGTCTCCTCGAAACAAGGCTACAGACGAGTAAACAAGGCTACAGACGAGTAACATGTCTCCTCGAAACAAGGCTACAGACGAGTAAAACAAGGCTACAGACGAGTAACATGTCTCCTCGAAACAAGGCTACAGACGAGTAAACAAGGCTACAGACGAGTAACATGTCTCCTCGAAACAAGGCTACAGACGAGTAAAACAAGGCTACAGACGAGTAACATGTCTCCTCGAAACAAGGCTACAGACGAGTAAAACAAGGCTACAGACGAGTAACATGTCTCCTCGAAACAAGGCTACAGACGAGTAAAACAAGGCTACAGACGAGTAAAACAAGGCTACAGACGAGTAAAACAAGGCTACAGACGAGTATTATAAACAAGGCTACAGACGAGTATTTTCTTCTAATTCGGGTCTGACTGGGCTACAGACGAGTATTTTCTTCTAATTCGGGTCTGACTGGGGTACTCTTTCTTTAAGCATCGCAGAATGATCGCAGCATGACTAAAGGCTGTCCACCAATGCTATATTTAGATTAGCTTTCCGCAAATAAAACACTTTACTATCGTAAGTGGGGATGTAGTGGGAAAAACGTCTCATTTCATTTGCTGTCCGTGTACTAGACACTCACCCACTCAATCAACACAGATTACTGAATGCAGGTAGTCAAAAATTGGTGAAAATTTCATGGGAAGAAAGATAACTCTACCAGTATGTCTCTTGTGTGAACATGTTTTGAAAATGGTTGGGAATAGAATAGAATCGGCGATCGTTTCAAGACTACCGCTTGGGTGATAGTTTGAAGACTACAGCTTTGGTAATAGTTAAAAAACTACAGCTCGGGCGATAGTTTGAAGACTACAGCTTGGGTGATAGTTTGAAGACTTCAGCTTGGGCAATAATTTGAAGACTACAGCTTGGGTAATAGTTAGAAAACTACAGCTCAGGCGATATCAAAATTATTGTACATGATCCTGCACGATCTGATATGTACGGATGCATAGGGAATCGTTCACGACTATAAATGGCTGTTAGATGATACACAGGGAATCGTTCACGACTATAAATGGCTGTTAGATGATACATCATTGTGTGATCTGATATGTATGGACGCATAGGGAATCGTTCACAACAATAAATGGCTGTTAGATGATACATCATTGTGTGTTACTATACTACACTCATGATCTGATATGTATGGACGCATAGGGAATCGTTCACAACAATAAATGGCTGTTAGATGATACATCATTGTGTGTTACTATACTACACTCATGACCTGATATGTATGGACGCACAGGGAATCGTTCACGAAAATAAATGGCTGTTATATGACACATCGTCGTGTGCTACTATCCTACACTCATGGAAACACAAAATGAAAGTAATTCCCTTCCACAAGGCATCCCTACTCAACTCTGGCACAAAGTTACGGAGCAGTGATTTTTGTCGAACTATGGACCATGAGGAGGAGACCGGGCGGAACAACAATCGAGTGGACCGCAGAGGGAGTCCACTTCCGGTGAATGAGTCGGCGATCATGAGCGATTATTACCAAACACATTTTGTTTAAGTCTCGGTGAATATACCTCTAACAAATGGTAGCAGAGCGAAGAATGAATTAGCTTTGGCGTGCGATTGACTTCAGTGTAAAATAGGCGAGCACAGTCGTTGTTATTTGCGAAAATAAGCGGCAAAATGGCAGTGAACTACTAACGATTCAAAACTGAACTTTTGGCATGGAGAGAAATAACAGAGCTAGACAAAAGTAGAGAAAATGGAAAGGAAGCAACATATGTAAGTGTGGACATGATGACCGAGAACTCAGTCCGGTATTTAGAAATTGAAGTCAGGTGACAAAGTAAGGTTTCGTGGAAATATAAATGATGAATGAACTTCTGCTATCATTCTTAGTAGAGCTGGAAAAGCCACAGGATCAAATAAACTATGCTATAATATTCAGGAAGAAAATGGTGTTGAAAAGAGTGTAAACTTGGAAGTTCTTGATTGGAAGGTTAATAATGAGTCCAAAGAAGCTGAAGTATGTCTAGCTATCAGGCCTTCGATTCTGTAAAATGCAGGAGTGTGGTTGGTCACTCGCCTAACCTGAAACCCAGGGGTGTGATTTTGGTGGATATTTCGGGGGTATAAAATGACAAACGAAGACTCAAAATTAAATCAATTTTATCACCATTGTGATTCATCTTGTACACATGTATTCTCCACATTGAAGTAATTAAAACTCCATTCTCGAATTGCGTCGTATTGCTTCCGTTGGATGTAAGTTGTTATGAAATGCGGTCAGAGACCACGTAACCACGTGAGAGTTTCCTGTTGTGTGAACTCTATCGATATTTTTAAAAATAATGTTTGATTGCCCCGAACTCAAGTTTCAATTTCTATTCATTTTCACCGCCCATCGGGGCGGCTTCATTTAGAACGCAACACAATCATGGTACCAAAATTACGTTGCATTGGTGTGGGGTGCACGGTGGGATTAATTTAAATATGTCATGTTGGTAACAATATCTAGCCGAGAATTACTCAGACCTACATACGAATGCGACGACATCGCTAAACGCACCTGACTATAATAATGTTCTAGCGCATGCGCAAAACTTAAAAACAATTACTTCCGTCGTATACGGCATGTCTGTCAGTCTTCTCCAGCAAACAAGGTTGATCGTTATTATAAACCCTTTTTCAATCGTGCGCCTAATATCGCCGAGGAGTGTGATTAATTACTCGCCAAGATTTAATTTCAGGCGTGCTATGGTGCGCGAGCGCGATCGCATGCCTCATAATTGAAGGCCTGAGCTATTGTTCCCAAGGAAAAAATGAGTGAATCAGAATGTGTGAAAACTAAACTGGTGGAGCTTTAAAAACTAAAAACATTCAACACATTTGTGTCCAGGATCTCATCAACTTGCAAATTGCTTGATCAAAGGAGGAGCATCGGACAATCAGCTGCTTGCAATCTTCCACTGTGGGAAGGTTGCTATCACATGTAAGCAAGTGATATGAAAGTGTATATTCTGTATATGGATTTTATCAAGAACTAAGAAAAGAAAAAAAAAAGAATAAAGAGAGAGTTTGTCAAACTATGGATCATGTGGAGGAGACGGGTTGGAACCACAATCGAGTGGACCACAGAGGGAGTCAACTTCCGGTGAACGAGTCGGCGATCATGAGCGATTATTACCAAACACATTTTTAGTAAGTCTCTGCGAATATATCTCTAACATGTTCTACATGTATTTGCATGTTTTTCTTGAATTCCCGAATTTGTTTGTTGTTTACTTTCGTGAAAAAGAGGCTGATTTCCGGCCACGATCGGCGTAGTTGTATAGTAATGATCCTATTTTCCTGCCAGAACGATTCCTGACCTGAAAATATGGCTAATGAATTGAGTGCCCAAAATTGGCAAATCAAGCATTTTCACCTGACTGGCATGCCCAAATTACCCATGGATAACTCCCTGGCCGATATTGGCAATATGTTTTTCATCTATATTTAAAATATATTTGCCCTTGCAAGTCGGTGATCTGGCGGCTTGCTTTAGATGAGGAGAATATTATACAGCAAATGCTTTATTTCTCCCGACCCTATTTTTTGACAATTTAATTTTAATATAAATTATACCTGGTTTATTTTTATTTGTTTTCCCCTTACACTCGGATATCTCACCTTCATCGACGTCGAGGGAACCAATGAGTAGCCCTTTACACTCGGATTTCTGAAATCCTTCTACATGTCGTTGGGCGTATCTCAGGACCTTCTCAGTTATGTTCAATGACGGTTTCCTGGAAATTAACAGAAAGAGATTTCAGAATAAAGATATCTGATAATGGGATTTTTGCTGTGTGCATTTGACTAATTAGAGAAAATTATCTCAGTGAGGGAATTTAAACATCTGTTTGAACATAGCTTTATCTCTTCCCAGAGTGATTTATATAGTTTCCGGGTTTCTAAAAATATATGATAAATTTGATTTAAAATTTCTTATCACATCTGCAATAAATACAAGAATAGATAAACCCAGCCTCCACTCCCCCCATCACACTCCCCCACCCGAATAAACCCAAGATCACAGGTGCCGACTCTGAGCGGTGACTACCAAGTAATGTTATGACTATGCATGAAGTACATGGGCGCGGTGTAAAGTCTTTGTCTTGTGAATGAATACTTGTAAGTTGTGACTGTACGAATGGCGATGATTATGAACTAAACTTAGATTGATGGATAATAATTGGTGTCATATAGACTTGGAGTATACTAAGCCACAGTGACAGTACGAGATGTTTTTTGGAGTCTTAAAAGTATATTCCTTTATAAAATTTGTGTTTAACCCTTTACCCAACAGAAGGGCCCTGTGCCAATGCATTCTCTTATATATGCGATTCGACCATAGGTCGCCTCGCATATATAAGAGAATGCATTGGCTTAAGACATTAAAAATTATAAAATTGTTAAAGAATGTAAGAAAAAATGGTAAAAAGTGTTAAAAAAAGATTTTTTTTAGGCCAATGCATTCTCTTATATATGCGAGGCGACCTATGGTCGACTCGCATATATAAGAGAATGCATTGGCACAGGGCATAACTGTAACTATCACAATGTGGTCAAGGAGCCGGTTCCAATGATATCCATATGTGTATGGTTCTATTGAGACAGACCGAAGATATTTTAGGCTGTTGAAGCTTTATTTGGCCGGTTTTGGCCGGTTTGTTGGGTAAAGGGTTAATGTTTATAATTATAAACATATATCCCAAAAACCCTCATTTTGGATATTATGCAATGCCCCCTCATGTTGGTCGTGTCCACACGATTGTACAAATAACATAATATTACATGGCATATGCCGGGTAGGTGTATAGACATGCTTATCTATTAATCATATCAGACTGTTTGGACAATGCCAATAACTTCTTTTTAGACTGTTACAGCTGTTTTCTACAGTCAATAAAACAGTTGCATTGCTTACATTTATTAAAGAGTGCATTTTGCGCTTAGTTTCTTTTGCTTTTTGTTTTGGTAGCCGGTAAAAGCTGATGTTCAATTTGCGAGGTAAATTAATATCCGATGGGCTTTTATTGGCCAATGGCCAATTTAGATTCCGATTATTGGAACATCACTATCTGTATACACCCCAACCAAAATATACAGCCCAAAATTCTCTACTCACCTGTAGTAAGATAAATGCAGATGGGCGGAGCTACCCTGATGTGCGTGGTCTCTACTCACCTGTAGTAAGATAAATGGAGATGGGCGGAGCTACCCTGAGGTGCATGGTCTCTACTCACCTGTAGTAAGATAAATGGAGATGGGCGGAGCTACCCTGAGGGGAATGGTCTCTACTCACCTGTAGTAAGATAAATGCAGATGGGCGGAGCTACCCTGATGTGCGTGGTCTCTACTCACCTGTAGTAAGATAAATGGAGATGGGCGGAGCTACCCTGAGGGGAATAGTCTCTACTCACCTGTAGTAAGATAAATGGAGATGGGCGGAGCTACCCTGATGTGAATGGTCTCTACTCACCTGTAGTAAGATAAATGCAGATGGGCGGAGCTACCCTGATGTGCGTGGTCTCTACTCACCTGTAGTAAGATAAATGGAGATGGGGCGGAGCTACCCTGAGGGGAATGGTCTCTACTCACCTGTAGTAAGATAAATGCAGATGGGCGGAGCTACCCTGAGGGGAATGGTCTCTACTCACCTGTAGTAAGATAAATGCAGATGGGCGGAGCTACCCTGATGTGCGTGGTCTCTACTCACCTGTAGTAAGATAAATGGAGATGGGGCGGAGCTACCCTGAGGGGAATGGTCTCTACTCACCTGTAGTAAGATAAATGGAGATGGGCGGAGCTACCCTGAGGGGAATGGTCTCTACTCACCTGTAGTAAGATAAATGGAGATGGGGCGGAGCTACCCTGAGGGGAATGGTCTCTACTCACCTGTAGTAAGATAAATGGAGATGGGGCGGAGCTACCCTGAGGGGAATGGTCTCTACTCACCTGTAGTAAGATAAATGGAGATGGGCGGAGCTACCCTGAGGGAATGGTCTCTACTCACCTGTAGTAAGATAAATGGAGATGGGCGGAGCTACCCTGAGGGAATGGTCTCTACTCACCTGTAGTAAGATAAATGGAGATGGGCGGAGCTACCCTGAGGGGAATGGTCTCTACTCACCTGTAGTAAGATAAATGGAGATGGGCGGAGCTACCCTGAGGGAATGGTCTCTACTCACCTGTAGTAAGATAAATGGAGATGGGCGGAGCTACCCTGAGGGAATGGTCTCTACTCACCTGTAGTAAGATAAATGGAGATGGGCGGAGCTACCCTGAGGGAATGGTCTCTACTCACCTGTAGTAAGATAAATGGAGATGGGCGGAGCTACCCTGAGGGGAATGGTCTCTACTCACCTGTAGTAAGATAAATGGAGATGGGCGGAGCTACCCTGAGGGAATGGTCTCTACTCACCTGTAGTAAGATAAATGGAGATGGGCGGAGCTACCCTGAGGGGAATGGTCTCTACTCACCTGTAGTAAGATAAATGCAGATGGGCGGAGCTACCCTGAGGGGAATGGTCTCTACTCACCTGTAGTAAGATAAATGGAGATGGGCGGAGCTACCCTGAGGGAATGGTCTCTACTCACCTGTAGTAAGATAAATGCAGATGGGCAGAGCTACCCTGAGGGGAATGGTCTCTACTCACCTGTAGTAAGATAAATGCAGATGGGCGGAGCTACCCTGAGGTGCATGGTCTCTACTCACCTGTAGTAAGATAAATGGAGATGGGCGGAGCTACCCTGAGGGGAATGGTCTCTACTCACCTGTAATAAGATAAATGGAGATGGGCGGAGCTACCCTGAGGTGCGTGGTCTCTACTCACCTGTAGTAAGATAAATGCAGATGGGCGGAGCTGCCCTGAGGTGCGTGGTCTCTACTCACCTGTAGTAAGATAAATGGAGATGGGCGGAGCTACCCTGAGGGAATGGTCTCTACTCACCTGTAGTAAGATAAATGGAGATGGGCGGAGCTACCCTGAGGGGAATGGTCTCTACTCACCTGTAGTAAGATAAATGCAAATGGACGGAGCTACCCTGAGGGGAATGGTCTCTACTCACCTGTAGTAAGATAAATGGAGATGGGCGGAGCTGCCCTGAGGGGAATGGTCTCTACTCACCTGTAGTAAGATAAATGGAGATGGGCGGAGCTACCCTGATGTGCGTGGTCTCTACTCACCTGTAGTAAGATAAATGGAGATGGGCGGAGCTACCCTGAGGGGAATGGTCTCTACTCACCTGTAATAAGATAAATGGAGATGGGCGGAGCTACCCTGATGTGCATGGTCTCTACTCACCTGTAGTAAGATAAATGGAGATGGGCGGAGCTGCCCTGAGGGGAATGGTCTCTACTCACCTGTAGTAAGATAAATGGAGATGGGCGGAGCTACCCTGAGGTGCGTGGTCTCTACTCACCTGTAGTAAGATAAATGGAGATGGGCGGAGCTGCCCTGAGGTGCGTGGTCTCTACTCACCTGTAGTAAGATAAATGGAGATGGGCGGAGCTACCCTGAGGGGAATGGTCTCTACTCACCTGTAGTAAGATAAATGCAGATGGGCGGAGCTACCCTGAGGGGAATGGTCTCTACTCACCTGTAGTAAGATAAATGGAGATGGGCGGAGCTACCCTGAGGTGCATGGTCTCTACTCACCTGTAATAAGATAAATGGAGATGGGCGGAGCTACCCTGAGGGGAATGGTCTCTACTCACCTGTAGTAAGATAAATGGAGATGGGCGGAGCTACCCTGAGGTGCGTGGTCTCTACTCACCTGTAGTAAGATAAATGCAGATGGGCGGAGCTACCCTGAGGGGAATGGTCTCTACTCACCTGTAGTAAGATAAATGCAGATGGGCGGAGCTGCCCTGAGGTGCGTGGTCTCTACTCACCTGTAGTAAGATAAATGCAGATGGGCGGAGCTACCCTGAGGGGAATGGTCTCTACTCACCTGTAGTAAGATAAATGGAGATGGGCGGAGCTACCCTGAGGTGCATGGTCTCTACTCACCTGTAGTAAGATAAATGCAGATGGGCGGAGCTACCCTGAGGGGAATGGTCTCTACTCACCTGTAGTAAGATAAATGGAGATGGGCAGAGCTACCCTGAGGGGAATGGTCTCTACTCACCTGTAGTAAGATAAATGGAGATGGGCGGAGCTACCCTGATGTGCGTGGTCTCTACTCACCTGTAGTAAGATAAATGGAGATGGGCGGAGCTACCCTGAGGGGAATAGTCTCTACTCACCTGTAGTAAGATAAATGGAGATGGGCGGAGCTACCCTGAGGTGCGTGGTCTCTACTCACCTGTAGTAAGATAAATGCAGATGGGCGGAGCTACCCTGAGGGGAATGGTCTCTACTCACCTGTAGTAAGATAAATGGAGATGGGCGGAGCTACCCTGAGGGGAATGGTCTCTACTCACCTGTAGTAAGATAAATGCAGATGGGCGGAGCTGCCCTGAGGGGCGTGGTCTCTACTCACCTGTAGTAAGATAAATGGAGATGGGCGGAGCTGCCCTGAGGGGAATGGTCTCTACTCACCTGTAGTAAGATAAATGGAGATGGGCGGAGCTACCCTGAGGTGCGTGGTCTCTACTCACCTGTAGTAAGATAAATGCAGATGGGCGGAGCTACCCTGAGGGGAATGGTCTCTACTCACCTGTAGTAAGATAAATGGAGATGGGCGGAGCTACCCTGAGGGGAATGGTCTCTACTCACCTGTAGTAAGATAAATGCAGATGGGCGGAGCTGCCCTGAGGGGCGTGGTCTCTACTCACCTGTAGTAAGATAAATGGAGATGGGCGGAGCTGCCCTGAGGTGCGTGGTCTCTACTCACCTGTAGTAAGATAAATGGAGATGGGCGGAGCTGCCCTGAGGGGAATGGTCTCTACTCACCTGTAGTAAGATAAATGGAGATGGGCAGAGCTACCCTGAGGGGAATGGTCTCTACTCACCTGTAGTAAGATAAATGGAGATGGGCGGAGCTGCCCTGAGGTGCGTGGTCTCTACTCACCTGTAGTAAGATAAATGGAGATGGGCGGAGCTGCCCTGAGGGGAATGGTCTCTACTCACCTGTAGTAAGATAAATGCAGATGGGCGGAGCTGCCCTGAGGGGAATGGTCTCTACTCACCTGTAGTAAGATAAATGCAAATGGACGGAGCTACCCTGAGGGGAATGGTCTCTACTCACCTGTAGTAAGATAAATGCAGATGGGCGGAGCTACCCTGAGGGGAATGGTCTCTACTCACCTGTAGTAAGATAAATGCAGATGGGCGGAGCTACCCTGAGGTGCGTGGTCTCTACTCACCTGTAGTAAGATAAATGGAGATGGGCGGAGCTACCCTGAGGGGAATGGTCTATACTCACCTGTAGTAAGATAAATGCAGATGGGCGGAGCTGCCCTGAGGTGCGTGGTCTCTACTCACCTGTAATAAGATAAATGGAGATGGGCGGAGCTACCCTGAGGGAATGGTCTCTACTCACCTGTAGTAAGATAAATGGAGATGGGCGGAGCTACCCTGAGGGAATGGTCTCTACTCACCTGTAGTAAGATAAATGGAGATGGGCGGAGCTACCCTGAGGTGCATGGTCTCTACTCACCTGTAGTAAGATAAATGGAGATGGGCGGAGCTACCCTGAGGGGAATGGTCTCTACTCACCTGTAGTAAGATAAATGCAGATGGGCGGAGCTACCCTGAGGGGAATGGTCTCTACTCACCTGTAGTAATAAATGCAGATGGGCGGAGCTGCCCTGAGGTGCGTGGTCTCTACTCACCTGTAGTAAGATAAATGGAGATGGGCGGAGCTACCCTGAGGGAATGGTCTCTACTCACCTGTAGTAAGATAAATGGAGATGGGCGGAGCTACCCTGAGGGGAATGGTCTCTACTCACCTGTAGTAAGATAAATGGAGATGGGGCGGAGCTACCCTGAGGGGAATGGTCTCTACTCACCTGTAGTAAGATAAATGGAGATGGGCGGAGCTACCCTGAGGGAATGGTCTCTACTCACCTGTAGTAAGATAAATGCAGATGGGCAGAGCTACCCTGAGGGGAATGGTCTCTACTCACCTGTAGTAAGATAAATGGAGATGGGCGGAGCTACCCTGAGGTGCATGGTCTCTACTCACCTGTAGTAAGATAAATGGAGATGGGCGGAGCTACCCTGAGGTGCATGGTCTCTACTCACCTGTAATAAGATAAATGGAGATGGGCGGAGCTACCCTGATGTGCGTGGTCTCTACTCACCTGTAGTAAGATAAATGCAGATGGGCGGAGCTACCCTGAGGGGAATGGTCTCTACTCACCTGTAGTAAGATAAATGCAGATGGGCGGAGCTACCCTGAGGGGAATGGTCTCTACTCACCTGTAGTAAGATAAATGCAGATGGGCGGAGCTACCCTGAGGGGAATGGTCTCTACTCACCTGTAGTAAGATAAATGCAGATGGGCGGAGCTGCCCTGAGGTGCGTGGTCTCTACTCACCTGTAATAAGATAAATGGAGATGGGCGGAGCTACCCTGAGGGGAATGGTCTCTACTCACCTGTAGTAAGATAAATGCAGATGGGCGGAGCTACCCTGAGGGGAATGGTCTCTACTCACCTGTAGTAAGATAAATGGAGATGGGCGGAGCTACCCTGAGGTGCATGGTCTATACTCACCTGTAGTAAGATAAATGCAGATGGGCGGAGCTACCCTGATGTGCGTGGTCTCTACTCACCTGTAGTAAGATAAATGGAGATGGGCGGAGCTGCCCTGAGGTGCGTGGTCTCTACTCACCTGTAATAAGATAAATGGAGATGGGCGGAGCTACCCTGAGGTGCGTGGTCTCTACTCACCTGTAGTAAGATAAATGGAGATGGGCGGAGCTGCCCTGAGGTGCGTGGTCTCTACTCACCTGTAGTAAGATAAATGGAGATGGGCGGAGCTACCCTGAGGGGAATGGTCTCTACTCACCTGTAGTAAGATAAATGCAGATGGGCGGAGCTACCCTGAGGGGAATGGTCTCTACTCACCTGTAGTAAGATAAATGGAGATGGGCGGAGCTGCCCTGAGGTGCGTGGTCTCTACTCACCTGTAGTAAGATAAATGGAGATGGGCGGAGCTACCCTGAGGTGCATGGTCTCTACTCACCTGTAGTAAGATAAATGGAGATGGGCGGAGCTACCCTGAGGGGAATGGTCTCTACTCACCTGTAGTAAGATAAATGGAGATGGGCGGAGCTACCCTGAGGTGCATGGTCTCTACTCACCTGTAGTAAGATAAATGGAGATGGGCGGAGCTGCCCTGAGGTGCGTGGTCTCTACTCACCTGTAGTAAGATAAATGCAGATGGGCAGAGCTACCCTGAGGGGAATGGTCTCTACTCACCTGTAATAAGATAAATGGAGATGGGCAGAGCTACCCTGAGGGGAATGGTCTCTACTCACCTGTAGTAAGATAAATGCAGATGGGCGGAGCTACCCTGATGTGCGTGGTCTCTACTCACCTGTAGTAAGATAAATGGAGATGGGCGGAGCTACCCTGAGGTGCATGGTCTCTACTCACCTGTAATAAGATAAATGGAGATGGGGCGGAGCTACCCTGAGGGGAATGGTCTCTACTCACCTGTAGTAAGATAAATGCAGATGGGCGGAGCTGCCCTGAGGGGAATGGTCTCTACTCACCTGTAGTAAGATAAATGCAGATGGGCGGAGCTACCCTGAGGTGCATGGTCTATACTCACCTGTAGTAAGATAAATGGAGATGGGCGGAGCTACCCTGAGGTGCATGGTCTATACTCACCTGTAGTAAGATAAATGGAGATGGGCAGAGCTACCCTGATGTGCGTGGTCTCTACTCACCTGTAGTAAGATAAATGGAGATGGGCGGAGCTACCCTGATGTGCGTGGTCTCTACTCACCTGTAGTAAGATAAATGCAGATGGGCGGAGCTACCCTGATGTGCGTGGTCTCTACTCACCTGTAGTAAGATAAATGGAGATGGGCAGAGCTACCCTGAGGGGAATGGTCTCTACTCACCTGTAGTAAGATAAATGGAGATGGGCGGAGCTGCCCTGAGGGGCGTGGTCCCACAGAATGTTTTTTGTTCCCGGAAACTTGAGTGGCAGTGATTCTTCTTCATCCCTGAAACAATCAGCAGAAATTCCTCATTAATTAATACCATTAAGTTCTCATTAATTAATACAGTTAAGTTAACACTTCCATGACTAGAGCTTCCTAAAATTTCGTGAAAACCCTGTGCCAATGCATTCTCTTATATGGAGTCACTCATACAGAGGCTCGCATATATAAGAGGATACATTGGCCTAACATTGTTTACCTCAACATTGTAAGCCAGTGCATTCTCTGATATATGCGAGACTCCCTATGGGAGACTCGCGTATATAACAGAATGCACTGGCACATGTTATTTAATGCTGCACCAGCGCAGCTCCCATCATGAAAGGGTTAATTCCTCATTAATTAATACCATTAATTTCTCTTTATTTAACCCTTTCAGTGCCAAGTCCGATTTTTGTATTAACCCATATTTCCTTGATCATTTTTCAAATTTATTGATTATAATAATTATAATAAATTTGAAAAAAGGATCAAGGAAATATGGGTTAATACAAAAATCGGACTTGGCACTGAAAGGGTTAAAGGAGTACTGTGAACTAAATCCGGCCATTTATGGGACCATTTCCTTTATACTCTAGAGGATATATGCAACAAATGAATGAATTTGAGACACGAGATAATCACTTGAGTCATAAATTCATTTTCATTATAATTTGTTGTTTGCATCATTCATAGAACACACAAGTGTATTTTTCACTAATCCATAGCTCAAATCAATTCATTTGTTGCATATATTCTGTTGAGTATAAAAGACATATTATGGACTAGTTAGCATTTAGGTGCTATGTCAACTGGAGGAATGTCGCATGTTAGTAATATCGCCGAAACTTTCAAGCAAATCAACCGTACCACTCCATAGAAATCATCATCTGAACTACCAATTGTAAATATTTACTTCTCGATTCAGGACGCAACTATCTGAAGTAAACTAACAAAAAACATTTCACCTTCGAGAAACACTGCAATTAATTTATAATAATATGTAAGAATGACAATGTGTGTTGCCAAATTGCATTAATATTTGTAAAAAATAACTACTTTGAGCAAGATTATTCTCCATTTCTATTTGATCACCTTACCAGTGTTTCCCATAAATGATTTAGTGTACCGTACAGTACCCTTTAATACCATTAATTACTCAATAATTAATACCATTAATTAATACAAATTTGACTGAACATGGCAAACAATCATCTAATATATGCATGTACATGTATGTGTATTCTGTCGTTCATATCAATGCATTGTGCATTTCCGAGAACATTATGCAAGATAAACTATATCTCTGGGTACTATATTTACAAGTCAAGGGGATGAATTGACAGCCCTCAAATTAACCACAGCAAAAGGAAATACCATAGAAATACCATAGAAATACCATAGAAGCTGTAGAATCTTTAATCATTTTTACCCTGTGCCAATGCATTCTCTTATATATGCGAGTCGACCATAGGTCGCCTCGCATATATAAGAGAATGCATTGGCCTAACAATTTTTATCATTTTTTTAAAATAAATGTTTCTTACAATTTTTAGGACATAAAATAAAAAACATCCATTACCCTGCTTGATATTCTATTATATATTTTGGAACTTCTGTCTGTCTGTGTGTGTGCCCGATCGGACTCAAATTTCATATGTACCCCCGCTGGACAAAACAAGTGTCCATTGGCACCGCGGTGTACATGTATTTGCCGTTCGGCCGCGGTGTCAGAGTTTGTAACTGCAGTTGAGCACCGCGGCCAAACGGCAAGTACACCGCGGCCCGAACAGCAAGTACACTACGACCGAAAGGCAACTACACCGCGGCCGAACGGTATGTACACTGTGGTTAGATTTCTGGTTTGTATCGTCTTTTTTCAGTTTAATGAACGTCCACCGCGGCAACTACATGTACACCATGGCCGAATGGCAAGTACACCGCGGCCCAACTGTAATTAGCCGGCATAGCCCCGGTGTAGTTGCATTTCAGCTGCGGTGGCAACGCTAACCGCACCGCGGTTAAGTGGACACTTGTTTTGTCCAGCAGGGTAGGCCTACTTTGATACGTCGTTATTGGAACAACATGGGCGGGTCCAATTTCACATGCGACCGTGTCCTTGAACTCGCTCATGTAGACATGTTTCTGGACCTCGAACGATCCGACTCAAGTTTGGTATATGTATGTAGGCCTACTTTGATCCCGAGAACAATATTGGCAGGTCCAATCACTGATTGTTATCACATGGTTCGCAAATATCAATCATAATTGATTTACAAATGATTTGAAGATAAGATGAGTTAATCTTTTCATGACGGGAGTTGTGCTGGTGCAGCATTAAAGATCCTGTTCCAGTGCATTCTCTTATATACTAGTATGTGAGTCTCCCATAGGGAGCCTCGCATATATAAGAGAATGCACTGGCTTACAAGATCAAGGTAAATATTGTTAGGCCAATGCATTTTCTTATATATGTGATGCGCCCTATGTGCGGCTCCCATATATAAGAGAATGCATTGGCACAGGGTTTTCCAAAATTTCAGGAAGTTCCAGTCATGAAAGGGTTAACAGAAAATAAATTTTGAATATAGCACGGAATAATCCCGTTATAGCACGGAATAGTCCCGTTATAGCACGGAATGATCCTGTTATAGCACGGAATAGTCCCGTTATAGCACGGAATGATCCCGTTATAGCACGGAATGATCCTGTTATAGCACGGAATGATCCTGTTATAGCACGGAATAGTCCCGTTATAGCACGGAATAGTCCCGTTATAGCACGGAATGATCCCGTTATAGCACGGAATGATCCCGTTATAGCACGGAATAGTCCCGTTATAGCACGGAATAGTCCCGTTATAGCACGGAATAGTCCCGTTATAGCACGGAATGATCCTGTTATAGCACGGAATAGTCCCGTTATAGCACGGAATAGTCCCGTTATAGCACAGAATTATCCTGTTTCTGGCTGAGGTGTGCCGTAGATGTGTATTTTATCTACAGCATTTTAAATGTACTGCAGTGAAAGAAATTTGAAAATTTCAAGGGCTGAGCAACCAAAAGAACAAGAAGCTTAGAAAATACAACATACATTGTAACTTTGCCAATATTGCTGATACTGACAATTATAAAACGTCACAGGTAACCCTTTACCCAACAGAACGGCCCTGTGCCAATGCATTCTCTTATATATGCGAGTCGACCATAGGTCGCGTCGACCATAGGTCGCCTCGCATATATAAGAGAATGCATTGGCTTAACACATATTAAAAATGATAAAATTGTCAAAGAATGTAGAAAAATATTATAAAAATTGTTACAAAATGTAAGAAAAAATGGTAAAAAAAAATTTGTAGGCCAATGCATTCTCTTATATATGCGAGGCGACCTATGGTCGACTCGCATATATAAGAGAATGCATTGGCACAGGGCATAACTGTAACCATCACAATGTGGTCAATGAACCGGTTCCAATGATATCCATATTTGTATGTATTAAATCAGGCAAATTCCAGAAATAAATACTAGCAGATAATCACCCAAACATAGCTTGATTGATATAAATATGTAAATGGCTTATGGGTCCAATATGAGACTAAAACCAATATCAAAAATATTACTTGTTATTGTTTATGCTGCACAGAAAACTATACAATGCTTTTTAGGGAATAATTTGTTTCATTCAATGTCAGTGTTTATTATTTAATACTGTAAATATTGTAATCAGATGTAACAGGTAAATCAGGGTCATAGGTAAATTCATAGGTAAATCAGGGTCATAGGTAAATTCATAGGTAAATCAGGGTCATAGGTAAATTCATAGGTAAATAAGGGTCATAGGTAAATTCATAGGTAAATCAGGGTCATAGGTAAATTCATAGGTAAATCAGGGTCATAGGTAAATTCATAGGTAAATCAGGGTCATAGGTAAATTCATAGGTAAATCAGGGTCATAGGTAAATTCATAGGTAAATCAGGGTGATAGGTAAATTCATAGGTAAATCAGGGTCATAGGTAATTCATAGGTAAATCAGGGTCATAGGTAAATTCATAGGTAAATCAGGGTCATAGGTAAATTCATAGGTAAATCAGGGTCATAGGTTAAATTCATAGGTAAATCAGGGTCATAGGTAAATCAGGGTCATACAATGTAGGTAAATTCCAGATATAAATAGCTAATCCACCCATACACACCTTGACTATATAAATATGTAAATGGCTTGTGGGACTAAAACCAATATCAACTGAGGATTTAATAGAAAGTCACACCCCAATTACAAATGAACAATAAAGAACATATGCTGTATACTGTAGAATGCATATGAGCGGATTGAAAGGGGATCAATTGAGTTTATATAAAGTACATATAGAATGTATATGAGCGTATTGAATGGGGATCAATAGAGTTTATAATACATATGAATCAGGCCACAATTAACAGCTTGATTGTTTGTCCACTCCCTACCAGTACTGTACCCACTCACTGTGCCATACAGTACATACACAAGGGAAAACACCAGGCCTTAAACCTATCCATTTTTGCAAGAATCAAAGCTGATTCACAAGTCTGAGGGTACAAGAATCAAAATCAAATTCTGATTATGCCAAAAGTTGGGTGGGAGGGGAGTATGGTGTATCACTCGCTCCATGTTAGGAGTATAGTGGTGGGGGGGGGGGGGGGGGGGGGGGGGGGGGGGGGGGGGTCAAAGACATCCCTTGGGAAAGTTTTGAAAATTGAATGCACTGAATAAATTCTCAACAGTAATGGTGGGTTTTACCAATAGGACAGGCTCCCTGAGGGAATTATGTCACATATTCATCGAAACCAATTAATTATTCTGTTTATCACACACTTCCCATCACTAAAAGGTGCTAATTCTAATAAAGATAATATGTGATAATAGTTTTCCGATCAGCTGATCGCGTGCCCTCACCGGTGACTAGTCCAAGTCTTCTCGTACTAAAACCAGCTAAGATATTATGATGGCGAGATGCTGGATTTTAGTCCGAGTTCGTCCCCTATGGCTTCTTATAACACGAGTTAAGCGTTTGTGACCCGCTCAAATAAAACCACAATTATATGAAATAAAATATCACAATTGCGACAATAAACAGATTTTTTTCCGCAGAAGACATGATATTTGATCTGAAACCCACATCGTTTGTGAATTGAAAGCGGTAATTTAATGTGAAAAGAGACATTTACCGCAGTGTTGACATATTTTTAAAAGTATGCGAACTCAGTTGACCTCGCGAACTGTGTTTGGCATTTTCCGTTGAAAATATTGCGTAGATTTTCGACTAACCACGCAAATGACGATGAATTCTCCATTGTAATTATGTGTGTCAATAAATAAATAAATAAATAGATTAAGTAAACATTGAAAATATAAATGTAATACATTAAATAAATTACGGGAATTACAACCCTCTCACAGTTTAAAACAGTGTAAACACAACGATCATTAGAATAAATATGGCGCTGCTACCAGCGACATTTCACCCACATTTGGTGGACTTCCGCGAAATTAAGATATATACTAAGCGAACAGAGCAACATACTGCTCTTGTTTACCACACAAAACATCGAACAAAATTTGTATAAATTTTGAACCTTAAGTTTGAAAAGTCCCACTAAAACCGAAGAACTATATTTCGAAACGGTGTGATTCGGTTCTCCGATTATTTTATCAACACAAAAGTCAAAACGCACATGGACGACAATCACACCGCATGGCAAGTCAGATACAAGAGTTCTAATTTGCTCCTATTTTGACGAGTTGCTTGCGAAAATCGTCAACAAAACTACCTTTCTGATCCTCCATTATGTCATTAAGTTTTTAGTGCGGGAATTGTTCTCAAAGCACATAGGAAATTTGACTTTGGGGCGATCGGTTTTCGCCATTTTGTTCGGAAAACCCCACGCTAAATATAGAAACGGAAACTAGTACCCAGAACAAACTCCGGACTATGCCGAAGTTCTTCGGAACACTTCGGCTTTCAGTTAAAACGTAAACAAACAGAAAAAAAGCGATGTTTGTGGCAATCAACCGGAATATTCTATGTGTAATTTAACATTAAAGTCAGATTATTATACACCATTACCGGTATGACCATAAGATGTCACTCTTTCCGATGTACAATGTATATAGCATCATGTATTGATTTGCTAGGTAAATCGAGTAAAATACACCACAAATTCCCGCCATAAACCCTGGGCATAACTCGTGTCACGCCATCCCAATATCTTAGCTGGTTTTACTACGAGAAGACTTGGACTAACCGGGGACGTAATTCACAGGTGTGACATTATCACTTTTAATTCACCAAGAAATCCTTATAAATCATGGCTAAAGTGTGTAATAATAATAATAATAATATGGTGTTCTTACTCACTATAATGGTTTTATAAATGGGCTCTTGTGTGGCATAATACTTATTAGATCATAGAATGGTGAAATTGAACTTCAGCCATTGTTACTTCTCCTTGACAACAGTCCACTTCTCCCAAACGACCAAAAGAGTAAGAAGTGACTTCTCCTATTTTGAAACCTCTAGGCTGGTCTCTGACCCATACTATGTACAGTAATGCCCTAAATAATCCGACTCCTTAACCACAGCAGAATTATGGGTAACTTTTCATGATTTAGTCGGAAATATGGCTTGTTGCAATTCATCGGAAAGCTCTCACTGAGAGCTTTACACTGCGAGCTTTCCGATGAATGGCAACAAGCCATATCTCTGACTAAATCCTGAAAAAATTACCCATAATCCATCTGTGGTTAAGGAGTCGATTAGTTAGGGCATTACTGTACATTGGTTAAGGAATGGGCAAACAATTATTTTAATAATAGTGGCCTCAGCTATTTAATTAAACAGTGCTTCAATAGGACTTATCTCCCACCCACCAGAATGCATTCATCAAAAGAATTTCATGCTTCACTGTACACTCTCTGTAGACAGAAATGAACTGAATTTCATGCTTCACTGTACACTCTCTGTAGATTCATGCTTCACTGTACACTCTCTGTATTTCATGCTTCACTGTACACTCTCTGTAGATTCATGCTTCACTGTACACTCTCTGTCATGCTTCACTGTACACTCTCTGTAGACAGAAATGAACTGTCTTGCATTCTTTATGGGCTGTATTAACCCTTTACCCAACAGAACGGCCCTGTGCCAATGCATTCTCTTATATATGCGAGTCGACCATAGGTCGCCTCGCATATATAAGAGAATGCATTGGCTTAACACATATTAAAGAAAAAATGGTAAAAAGTGTTAAAAAAAAGTTTTTTTTTAGGCCAATGCATTCTCTTATATATGCGAGGCGACCTATGGTCGACTCGCATATATAAGAGAATGCATTGGCACAGGGCATAACTGTAACTATCACAATGTGCTCAATGAGCCGGTTCCAATGATACCCATATTTCCATGGTTTTATTGAGACAGACCGAAGATAATTTAGGCTGTTAGGGCGTTTCTGGGCGTTCTGTTGGGTAAAGGGTTAAAGTATATTGTACACAATCCAGTGGGTGTCCATGTCTACTATCCATTAATATAGAGTACTTTAATAAAAGCATAAGATGGCCTATTTCTGAATGAGATTAAACTAGAGATGGGCCTATATGGTATATACCCCCCACCCCACTGTTATTCCAATGAAGTAGCCTTTAGCATATAAAAATACCCATGGCAGTAGAGAAAAACTGTAAACAAAATTGCCCAATTAGCCTCTGTGCCACATTTTTTATGCATGTTGCAAAATTGTTCAAAGTCGAAAAGGGGGGTAACTGCACTAAAAAAAGTCAGACAGATCTCATAATCACAAGGGAATAGCTGTCAAGTTAAAAACAAATTTAATGAAAAGTGCAGGAATAAAAGCTCAGACAAAATTATGCATCTTGGAAGATTTTCTAAATTGAAAAAGGGGGATAACTCTGGATAACTCCACAAAAAACAGTCTAACAAACCTCATAATCACAGGTGTACAGGTTCCCATGGTTACTAATATCTGTACCAAGCTTTAAACAAATTGATCAAAAGGAATAGGTAGGAATAAGTAGGAATAAAAGCTCAGACAAAATTGTGTCCACGGACAGTAGCATCACACCCATACATTTGGTCTTTCTTTTATTATTTTTGACAGGTTTGATCACACTTAAAGACTACCACTTAACTCCACATTGAATGAAATAACGGGCATTACTAGTAGGTGGCAATTTGACATTAGGTGAGCAATACAGCTATTAAATCTCTATGAATTCGGTGAGATATTAATACTAGTAGGTGGTAATTTGACATTAGGTGAGCAATACAGCTATTAAATCTCTATGATTTCGGTGAGATTTTTAATTTATGGAGAATCGTGTATTTATTGACGTACATTGTACAACATTCATGTATATTTTCCATATTCTACCATATGACGTACCGGTATCTTTATTGTTTTGGTTCTCATGATCGATGTCCGTTTAGCGTTATATTTTTGTTCTAGTATACCTCTCAATTCAATTTTATTGGTCTTTTAGTCCACACAATCTTATGGGGCACACATTCATACATATGTTCAGATCATGGGACACAATACACGTACATGCATATGTTCAGAGCACCCATACATGCTTATGTTCAGAGCACTGGGAAGCATACATGTACATGCATACCGTACTGACCCGGCTCAAGGCCCATGCCCGTGTTTAAGCCCACCCATATCTTTTGGCCTAATTCCATGCACAGGGGTATATTCGAGTTTAGGCCCACCCCTAATTTTGTTCAATTTCAGCGGTGGTAAGTAAGTATTTGCTACAGCAAAACAGATTGACGAATTCGAGAAATATAATATTTATATTAAAAACGGAAAATTATACTTCGTAGGCAAGTGAGAATATTCAATAAAATAAAATAAAGTGAATCTTAAAATCTCATTATTCAATTATACTTCCCGGGGAAACCAATCGTTAACAGACAACAGAACCCAATCGCTAACAGCCTATAGATAAGACCGTGGTAAACATGAATCGCTTCAAATAGCCATGCACGTGCACAGCGCACCTGTCAACAACAGTACTGTAAAAACATATATTTCGTGTTCGTCGGTATGTTCCTACAGGTGGCCAAACACAAAGAACTGGCTTACTGGTTATGTAAACACACAGTGGGTATAATAATGGGCAGAAGGGGAACTTGTCATTCAACAACCATGTCTTCCAAACTATGTCAACGTTATACACTCGAAACCAAAATAAAGGTTAGGCCAAACAAAAATATACCTGTGTTTCCGGTGACCCGCCCGCCCCTATTTCGGAGCTCCCGACGGTTTTCATTTTTCAAAATTCGTACGCATCCCGTTTTATTTTTGTGCCACCTGGAAAAATTCCATGTACAAATAAGCAAAATCATCTCCCATTTTCTATTAGTTGCAGTCATTAATTTAATTCAATGAGTCATTAGCATAATTAAGTTAATTAACTGTGTGAATCATGCTCACAAAACACATCCAAAAACGGGAATTTCATTGCAATATAAGTTATATATAACGGACTACTGCCGTAGTACCGGTACCTCGAAAATAGGGAACAGGAAACAAGAATAAAACGATGTCTTTAAAATTACAGTCTTTTAGGCTTATGGTTCATGATTGAGCCTATATATGTTTATTAACTCAATGTGTTATGTGAAGGGGTAGTGGTTAATAGAATTTAAATGAGTTTGGACATAGCTTTTCTCAACATTCTGTAGTTAAAGGTAGGCATTAAAAGGTGTACTTTACCCGGCCAGGCTGAGATTTTCTTGCCGGTCTCAATTTTTTCTCCCAGAATTCCGCAATAACATGTCTGTGTGTTAATATTTTGTTTTCCCAATACCAACAGCAGAACTAAACACCCACGTCATCGCAAACACATCTGACGCATGTGTATGCCGGCGTATGAAATCGCGTATTCTAGATATAAATATAAGACAACCTGGTCGGCCATGCTATACGCCGCGAATACTAGTAGCATGGCTTAAATAAAACTATACCCTGACAAGTGACTTTGGAAACTCCCCTATCTTTTTATTGTGCTGTGTATTTTACAATGTATTATACCGGTAGCTCCCTTGAATTCCTTCGCGGAATTGGCGACAAACCATGCTTGAAAGACAACTCTGTTCGCGACAAAATTAAGCAGTGAAAAGCATGTGCGTTTTGGCGGGGAAAATGACAGTCCGTATACCGTAATCAGCCCTGGGAATCAGCGTCGACAATCGACATTGCCCAGGTAAAAGCCGAAATCGCCGTCACCATTGACCAGAAGATAGCAGTATCCAATATAAAATGCATAGGTATCCTGGAGTATTCACAGAAACCAGAACTTAACCCTTTACCCAACAAACCGGCCAAAACCGGCCAAATAAAGCTTCAACAGCCTAAAATATCTTCGGTCTGTCTCAATAAAACCATACAAATATGGATATCATTGGAACCGGCTCCTTGGCCACATTGTGATAGTTACAGTTAGCCCTGTGCCAATGCATTCTCTTATATATGCGAGTCGACCATAGGTCGCCTCGCATATATAAGAGAATGCATTGGCCTAAAAAAAAACTTTTTTTTAACACTTTTTACCATTTTTTCTTACATTCTTTAACAATTTTATAATTTTTAATGTGTTAAGCCAATGCATTCTCTTATATATGCGAGGCGACCTATGGTCGACTCGCATATATAAGAGAATGCATTGGCACAGGGCCGTTCTGTTGGGTAAAGGGTTAAATAAACAACTGTCTGTTATGAAGGACACTAACTGGGCCACTGTGTCATACAACAAACATGTGCGGGTCACGCGAATCAACTCAGCGTAACTATTTACGGCAGACTCTTTGATCTTTATACCGACTTAGTAGCAAATACTAGTAAGATAGAAACAACTCACACTGTATGCAAATATTAAACACGCATTTCTGATCATCTGATGTCCAAACATGTACTGTATGTGATAACTTGCTGTTAATTGCACTGAAAGATAGCAGGTAATAAATTCTGCTAATTCAAACTTTCCGGGGTTGAAACGAAATAGGTCGGAAATATGTGACCTTGAACAACAATACTATTTAGTGATTTGATAATATGGACAAGTTGTCATGTAAAAATAATGATCTTCTATGAAGAGAAATATGATGGAATGAACATACAATATCTTTGATTGAAATGGCAAGTATTTATTGCATAAAACAATCTCCCTTTCAACACCAGCACCACCTGAAAAATTACGTAGGCACAACTGAATAGGATGGCATAAAATGTGTAACCTCAAGCCCATGAACATCAGAGAGATATTCCATGCAAGAGGAATAACTCTAAACCCATGGTCATAGCCAATACCTTGGTTCTTCACACAGGAGCTCATTCTAGTAGCACAGATATACATTGTAAGTTGTCTCTGAAAGTTTATTGGGATCAAGTGAACTGTTATAGATCATATAGGTGTACACCTGCTTAAACGAAAATGACATACCTCACTAAGTATGTGATATTAAAAACTCTTTAATGCATATTAAAGGGGTGTACTACACTATTTTATCGCTTTCAAATGGCTGGTTAAAAACAATCCCTGCCTGCATGGAAAATTTCCCTGTATTATCAGAAACAGAGATGTTTTTTTTGTGTGGGCCCTAGTATGGATGCAAACATTGAGCATTTGTGGGAGGGTGGTGATCTTTTAAGCAGGTTGAATATTGTTCACAAACAGGGAACGTTAATAGCTTTTTCATGGCAATATCGATCTCTATTGTAAACATCATGCTAATGGAATATACTTAGTTTTATTATTTTATAAGTCAATTACAAACAAGGAGAAGTTGGCTTGGGGGTCGCATTCATATTAATTTTGAGCAAAGATGAAAATAAAATGAAAAAATAAAATAAAATGAAAAGCCACCCTCCCGCCCCTATTTTTTTCTTGCATGTCACCAGAAACACAGGTATATATTTTTTTGGCCTTATTGACATTTTTAAACTGCATTTTGTTCACGTTTTACAGTAGAAACAGTTTAGGAGCGATAACTCTAAATATTCAAACACGTGCTTTTTCATATGTTTTAGCGCCGGGTTTACTATTATCCTAATCGGATTAAGTCTGAACATTGATATAAACTATAGACTATAGATACGGGATTTACCGATAACCCACACTGCTTTAATACAAATAGTGTCATTTATGGGAATTTTGGGCAATAAAACAACAAGACTGGAAGTGTTATTATAATATTTTAATATTCACATTTAATTGAAAAATTACTTTCTCAAAGTAACTTATACTTACCGTTACTTAATCTGGAAGCCGGGTATATTTCCCGATACTCGGCGTTAGATCGGCTTTCATATATTTCATCAGTTTTACTGTCCCGATTTTTTTTAATTTTTGGTTTGCAAAGGGCCATATCCGAGTTTAAGCCCACTTGGGTTTTTGAGCTCAAATAAAACAAAGGCCCCCTGGGCCTAAACCCGGGTCAGTACGGTATGTTCAGACAAACCCTTGATGCTCACAGGAACACCAAAGTACCCACAACAGATGATTGGTGTATAATAACTACAGACCTACCTGGATTGCGTTGACTGTTCCAGAGCGTGTGGCATCCATATATGTTCTGGCATGCCCTTCAGACTTATAGGTACAGCCATCTATGTATATCCAAGCAACACTACACCAACATTCAAATGTGATAACACAGCCATTCCCTGGTCCAAAGCGTAAGAAGTTTCTGAAAATAAAAAATATGTGTCAATGACACTGTAGCTCAAAGTTGGGAAAACTTTAACCCTTTCATGTTGGAGCTTCCTGAAATTTTGTGTAAACCCTGTATCATTGTGTAAACCCTGTATCATTGTGTAAACCCTGTATCATTGTGTAAACCCTGTATCATTGTGTAAACCCTGTATCATTGCATTCTCTTATATATGCGAGTCTCCCAAAGGAAGCCTCGCATATATAATATTTACCTTGACCTTGTAAAGCCAGTGCATTCTCTCATATATGCAAGGCTGGCAATATCATACGACTTCCCCGTCGTGAGAATTTGTCGCCCAATGTTTTGAGTTTTTAAAAGAAATGTAACTCTAACATACCCGTTATTTAGTAAAAAATCACCTTTACTAAATAACGGGCATACCAAAAGAATGACACCAGAGACACGTTTCAAAAAAACTATAGGAAAAAACACTTTTAGGGTGGGTGGGCTTGGGGGAAGTTGGCGGCACATTAAAACAAACTTCAGCCCAAAATTAACTAGATGGGGAAGTCGTGTGAGATTGCCGCAAGGCTCCCTATGGGAGACACATATATAAGAGAATGCACTGGCACAGAATCTTTAACGCTTCACCAGCACAGCTCCCGACATAAAATGGTTAATATTATGTGATTGAATGATAAAGCAGGTTTTCCGCTACAGGTTGGGTCCTTGGGGGGGCCTGGTACATGTACCTATATAGCCGCGGGAAAGGGGTATTTTCAGTGGATCAACCATTTTGAATGGTCAAATTTGGCCCGACAAATAAAATGAGCATCTTTGAATAGCCAAACAATAACGAAAAAAAAGTCAAAATATGTAAAAAGTGAGCAATCACTATTCAGCCCTTTTAATTCAGATGGTTTTGCTTCGGCAATCCGCTATGGCAACCCATTGCCATGGCCCAGTTTGATTCAGCAAATTGCTTTGGCATTGCTTATTGCTGTAGCCAGTTATAAGGGCTGACTATTAGGCCATTCACCAAACATTCCTTGTTTCTCATCAGCGAACACCCCAATTTTATCGCCCATTTATAATTTGTTTGCATTTTATAAATGATCTATTCTATATATCGCGAAGATGGTAACTAAAATGCTAGGGGTGTATCACTACATGGTTTTGGTGTATCACTGTTTATTGCAAGCGATTTTTCTTAAAGAAGATATTACCGTACATACCCATTACTCATTATTTTTTTTACATTAGTACAGTAATGCCCTAAGTAATCGACTCTTTAACCACAGCAAACTTATGGGTAACTTTTCAGAATTTAGTCGGAAATATGGCTTGTTGCCATTCATCGGAAAGCTCTCGGGGAGAGCTTTCCGATGAATGGCAACAAGCCATATTTCCGACTAAATCCTGAAAAGTTACCCATAATTCTGCTGTGGTTAAAAGAGTCGATTACTTAGGGCATTACTGTATATACAATGTACTGTTATAGCAACTAAATTGGTAAGAATATTTGGCTGTTTGTTAGAATGTGTTTACTATGTACATGTATCTACAGAAATAAACATTTAAGTTGGAACTTGGAAAACCTGGTTAATGTTAAAGATACGGGTGTTTAATCGACCCATTCTACCGGCTGTTATTTCAAAATCTAGCTAATTAACGTTACTTCATGATTGGAAAACAATCAGACAGAAAACAGGTACATAATATAATTGTTCTTGCAAAGAGATGAGTATATTTCAATCCAGTTAGTATTTTCTGAGTCCTACCTATATATGGTAATACATACCAAATAAAAAATTTACTATGATAATATTGTGAGTTGTAAGTTGTAGACACACCAAATTAGGGGTTTTACAACAAACATATAATGAGCGCGAATCTAAATAAGGAAATGATAACAATAGACCTGCATTTTCTCTGACGCAAAGCGTGTTTTGTGAATAATATCGCATTCATATCATCTTTATGCTATACTATATTAAATAGTATATTCTTGAGGAAATTATCATAGTTTGAAAAAATGTTATTTCTAAATTATAACCATCCTGTACAACAAAGGCCGCCATGTCCCTTTAGTTACTAAAACCTATTCTACCACGCAAAAATTGGTACCGGTATTTACTAATATGTCTTTTGTGATGAGCCCTATTATTATATCAAACAAAATCTTTTTCTTTGCCAACACATACAAGTATTACACAGAACAGTAACTTCTGACCTACATGTATAAGGAACGCCAATTGTCTAATTGCTAAGAGTCAATCTTATAACACATAATATAACAATAACATGATTTTTGAGGGCATTATGGTTTCTTAACGGCCCGATAGGAATGATTAACAGCCAGAGGGCCTATAAGCGGTCCGAGACGAAGTCGAGGGCCGCTAATAGGCACGAAGGCTGTTAATCAAAAATATCATGTTATTACTATTATTTCCACACACTATCATTATGTAAGTGTCGTACCCCGGCAAGTTCAAATATTTCACAACATCTCTGAATTAACACAATTTAAACACAAATACGCATGGATCGTCTGGTTTGTGTGCAAACAATTATCACGTGATCAAAACAAAAATCATGTGACCAAAATACATCAAAATTAGGCAAAATATCACCGGCATCTGAGACCAAATAACTCGCGTAATAATGTTTAAATTGAAATAATATATACCTGTGTTTACCTTAGGATACCATTTAGTTAGATATGTGTTCTATGTAACACATGGCAATCGGGTATTTCTTCATTAAAAAAGCTTTATTAGAATAAAGAAATTCCGAAAAATTCATCGGCAGTTTGGTCACGTGACGTGTCGGGTCATCTCGTGCTAACGACAAGCATATCCCATTAGCGCCCTAGGGCCATAATGAACTTACATATTCACGTAATTTAGTTAGTGTTATGGGATTTTATCGCAGGATAAAACGTCATTAATATTCTAGAGAACGCCCTTATAGGTGGAACTAATATAACAATAACATGATTTTTTAGGGCGTTATGGTTTATTAACGGCCCGGCAGGAATGATTAACAGCACAATGGCCTATTAGCAGCCCGAGACGAAGCGAGGGCCGCTAATAGGCCCGAGGGCTGTTACTCATTGCAGAGGGCTGTTAATAAACCATAATGCCCGATACGATCATGTTATAACTATTATTACCACATATTTGGATATTTGACCCAGTGGAATAATGAAGTAGGCCTACCCCGTTGGACAAAACAAGTGTCCATTGGCACCGTGATGTATTTGCCGTTCGGTCACGGTGTCAGAGTTTGTAAGTGCAGTTGAGCACCGAGGCTGAACGGCAAGTATGCCATGGCCGAACGGCAAGTACACCACATGCGAACGACAACTACACCGCGGGCGAACGCCATGGTCAGATTTCTGGTTTGTATCGTCTTTTTTTCAGTTTAATGAACGCACACCGCGGTTAAGTGGACACTTGCATTGTCCAGCAGGGTAGATTAAGAGAGAGATATTTCCAAGATCTTATAAATAAATAAAAACCATCATTGAAGACGAGTGTCAAACGATGAGAGTTTGACAGCTATATTTACGCTGAGACAATAATTCAACCATATACCGTGATTTCCAATCATAAAACCACTGTGTGAGGAAAATATGGTACATTTCCTCATTATTTCTTGAAAGGACGTAACTCGCGTGATAATAAACTTCCGGTCAGTTGCCGGGCCGCGGGCCGATAATGATAAGAGCTTTTCATTATCGGCCCGCGGACTATATATGTGTGATATAATTTATGAAATGCATCATCTGACATCCAAACAAACATAAACAAAGTTAACTGTGTCATCGCGTTAAGATCAATTAAATCTAAATGCTCTTTATTGTCACACAGAGTTAGCAAGATTGTTTGGAATGTGCAATATATGTATAAATATTGCCCTCATATAAAACATGATTCATAACTTATTGATAAACTTATCATATATCGCTGATGGTGTGATATAATTTATTAAATCCCACAACAATACTAAAACCAAATTATTTTTTATATACTGCATTACGATAAATTAAAACTCAATGCTTTTTATTTCCACACGAATAAGGGTATCTGGAGACTGTGGAATGTTCATGTGGTGATGATCATTGTCTATAACACTTTTATAACTTTGCAAGTCTTCGCATATACATGTATATATGCAATCTGTATATGAATAATATAATATATATAATATAACTTTGACTATTCCGGTTTTGAAAAAGCTAAAAACACGAGCACATGTTTATGTTTATCTACATGCAAAACCAAAATAATATACCGCTATTCTCAAAGTAATTGACCAGAAAAACGGGGTGATACCCCGGTCATGACCGCGGTGATACCGGTAATAAACGGTAGCGGTATCGAGACGGTCATGGCGTGGAGTTACGGTATTGGGCGATAATGATACCGTGGTCTTTTAGCGGGCACCCAGGGTTGGCGCTGGACCAAAATTTTCTCTTGCCAAAACTTTTGCCAAATGAATTTTGTTTTTCCCAAATGAATTTTTTTTTTGCCAAATTAAATCGAAGGTCAAATTGGGGAAAAATAAGGAAAATTAGCGTTTTTATCTTTATTCATATAAAACGTAAACAGACACAGGTAAAATGACAACAAATCAATATTAAAACACAGACGTTACAATGTTGGTAATGTTTTCGGCATTGGCAGAATCCTGTAACTCGTGAATTCCCAGTAAAACACTCTTGGGTATAAAACGGCCCTCCGATTTCAACAGATATCTCCCAAAAACAACAACATTCTGGGATGAAGAAATGTCCGTATATTCGTCTAACATGATGCTGTAAACGGGTGATTGTCGAATTTCGTTGATGCAGTTTGTGTCGATCACAGAAACAATGGCGTCATGGAATTCAGCGACACTTTGGTGATGGGTGTACGTGGTATGTTTGTCGACTTTTAGTGCTGCCAAGTCGCTGTTACCCTGGTCGATGCACAGTTCGTTGAGGTCACCTAATAGGCTGTTGGGTAGCTGATGCTTTGCTATGAAGTAAGCATTTTTCATAGCAGCGACAACGGATTTCTCGGCTTTGACGACGGCAGTTTTGTGGACTTCTTTCATGTTTTTTGATTCGTTGATCATTTGTACGGCAATGTTGTGAGAATTTATGCCTGAAAATTAAATATATCCACATATACACACAATCATTAAAATAATTTTGATGAGCTAGAAGTATTTTTATATATATTTTTTTTTTTTTAAACATTATAAAATAATTTCCACGAGCAGTCCTGCTTTCTATGATATACTTTTAAAAGTTGCCACGTTCTCTGGTGTTAATTTGTTTACAATCTTTGTGGCTCAATTGCCGTTAATTAATCTTGGATTATTTCATTTCAACATGAGACAATATATATATCAGAGCAGCTAATATTTATATTAAATCATTTTTGAACCATTACATTTAAAATAGTATCAGATAATGAGTTTTTCCGTTCGAATATTAATCCACCTCGAATTTATAGAGTTATTGTTCTTGTTGCAGAACGTACATAATACGTTTCGTCGATTAATTTTTTTCTTCTTCATAAAAGCATACTTATTATTTTGACTATATCGGTATTGACGACAAATAGCCATAAAATATATGCGGCATATGCCTGATTCACATTTGGCTGATTAACCTATTGTCTTACACTTGGTGCTCATAAACCTTGACCGTCATAAATACAATGTCATCATAAATACGCATTGTGCAGTAGCCCCGTGAGTGACCAGACAAACAATGGGTGGGATTAGAGGATTAAATGTAAAATAATTACCTTTTGCTGTTTCGTGCAGAGTGACGTAATCTTTCTTCAGATTAAAACAGCCTGCTACGAACAAATTGCTTATACCTGCGTCGGTGTACACTTTACAAAACATAGCTTTCTTCACATTGTCATAAATCAACCACGGTCGGTTTAATTTCCACGCGACACGCGAGCATTAATGAACTCCCATCAGTGAGTTTGATTATGAATGAAATAAGGTGTTACTGTCTTGTGAAAACTAAAGACGATTGCATCTCACTTTGTGATGTGCTTGGTTAATAGTTGTCGATCGGGTTTCCCTTTGTAGTGTCCGCGATGTGGTTTCCCTTTGTACAGTCGGCGATATATTCCCACTTTGGATGTTTCCGGACTAGATATTCCACATCACAGAATTGAAAACCCACTTGCCAAAATTTTTGCCAACTGAGATTATTTTTTGCCAAATGAGATTTTTTTTTGCCATTGGCAAATTTGGCAAGCGGCAGCGCGAACCCTGCGGGCACCGCATTAATTTTGTTGAATACCGCGGTGATTTTCATGGAACTCTTTTAGGGGAGGTATTTACTCACACATACTTGTTCGCGTTAACAAGCGGTATCAGTACCGCGGTATTGGAGGATACCATGGTATAGTACCGCCATATTAACGGGGTGACACCACATTATTGGTGGTCAATTACTTTAAGTATAGCGGTATGAAAAAATTTGATCTGTGATTTCTTTTACAAGAACAGTTAGGTCCTATGTAACATACGGGCATGGCTTTATAAAAACAACACATTGTGATGCATATAATAACACACTGAAGTTTTTTTATGCAAAGTATTTCGGCGAAGTTGTATATATCTATCTTTAATTTAATTAACGATAACTTTGCGCGTGCATACTTTCTGTTATCATACTTTATGTTATGCTATCATTGCGTATATAAGCATTGTCAATGTGTGACTATATAATGATTGATAAAGATGTTTTAATGCAAGAAAGCATGTACTGCATTTCACAATGATTTAAATTGTTTTGTTTGTTCATTTGTTTGTTCATTTGTTTGATATACTCAGTCACTCGGTAAGATCATTTGACAGACATTTGGCTCACACTTTTGTGCATTGGCTGATATTAAACTTTGGCAAGGCACAAACATGAATGGAGATCGTGTCAACAAACGCCCTTTATTGCAGAATGGCAGTCACACATAACCCCATTACAAAAACGATGATTCTGTGGTATCTCGCTATATTGCATCGCGGTATCTTGCTACCGGTATATTGCATCGTGGTATCTCGCTATATTGCATCGCGGTATCTCGTTATATTGTATCACGGTATCTCGCTATATTGCATCGCGGTATCTCGCTATATTGCATCGCGGTATCTCGCTATATTGCATCGTGGTACCCCACTGGACAAAACAAGTGTCCATTGGCACCGCGGTGTATTTGCCGTTCGGCCGCGGTGTCAGAGTTTGTAACTGCAGTTGAGCACCGCGGCCGAACGGCAAGTACACTGTGGCCCAACAGCAAGTACACTGCGGCCGAAAGGCAACTACACCGCAGCCGAACGGCATGTACACCATGGTTAGATTTCTGGTTTGTATCGTCTTTTTTCAGTTTAATGAACGTACACCGCGGCAATTACACTATGGCCGAACGGCAAGTACACCGCGGCCCAACTGTAGTTAGCCGGTGGAGCCGCGGTGTAGTTGCATTTCAGCCACGGTGGCAACGCTAACTGCACCGCGGTTAGGTGGACACTTGTTTTGTCAAGCAGGGTATCTCGCTATATTGCATCGTGGTATCTCGCTATATTGCATCGTGGTATCTCGCTATATTGTATCTCGCTATATTGCATCACGGTATCTCGCTATATTGCATCGTGGTATCTCGCTATATTGCATCGCGGTATTTCGCTATATTGCATCGTGGTATCTCGCTATATTGCATCGTGGTATCTCGCTATATTGTATCGCGGTATCTCGTTATATTGTATCTCGCTATATTGCATCACGGTATCTCGCTATATTGCATCGTGGTATCTCGCTATATTGTATCTCGCTATATTGTATCGCAGTATCTCGCTATATTGCATCGTGGTATCTCGCTATATTGTATCTCGCTATATTGTATCGCGGTATCTCGCTATATTGTATCGCGGTATCTCACTATATTGCATCGCGGTATCTCGCTATATTGCATCACGGTATTTCGCTATATTGCATCGTGGTATCTCGCTATATTGTATTGTGGTATCTCGCTATATTGTATCACGATATCTCGCTATATTGCATCGTGGTATCTCGCTATATTGTATTGTGGTATCTCGCTATATTGTATCACGATATCTCGCTATATTGCATCGTGGTATCTCGCTATATTGTATTGTGGTATCTCGCTATATTGTATCACGATATCTCGCTATATTGCATCGCGGTATCTCGCTATATTGCATCGCAGTGTCTCGCTATATTGCATCGCGGTATCTCGCTATATTGTATCGCGGTATCTCGTTATATTGTATCTCGCTATATTGTATCGCGGTATCTCGCTATATTGCATCGTGGTATCTCGCTATATTGTATCTCGCTATATTGTATCTCGCTATATTGCATCGCGGTATCTCGCTATATTGTATCACAGTATCTCACTATATTGTATCGCGGTATCTCGTTATATTGTATCGCGGTATCTCGCTATATTGCATCGTGGTATCTCGCTATATTGTATCTCGCTATATTGTATCGCGGTATCTCGCTATATTGTATCGCGGTATCTCGTTATATTGTATCTCGCTATATTGCATCGTGGTATCTCGCTATATTGTATCGCGGTATCTCGCTATATTGTATCGCGGTATCTCGCTATATTGCATCGTGGTATCTCGCTATATTGTATCGCGGTATCTCGCTATATTGCATCGTGGTATCTCGCTATATTGTATCTCGCTATATTGTATCGCGGTATCTCGCTATATTGCATCGCGGTATCTCGCTATATTGTATCGCGGTATCTCGCTATATTGTATCGCGGTATCTCGATATATTGCATCGCGGTATCTCGCTATATTGTATCGCGGTATCTCGCTATATTGCATCGTGGTATCTCGCTATATTGCATCGCGGTATCTCGCTATATTGTATCGCGGTATCTCGCTATATTGCATCGCGGTATCTCGCTATATTGTATCGCGGTATCTCGCTATATTGCATCGTGGTATCTCGCTATATTGCATCGCGGTATCTCGCTATATTGTATCGCGGTATCTCGCTATATTGCATCGCGGTATCTCGCTATATTGTATCGCGGTATCTCGCTATATTGTATCGCGGTATCTCGCTATATTGCATCGCGGTATCTCGCTATATTGAATCGCGGTATCTCGCTATATTGTATCGCGGTATCTCGCTATATTGTATCGCGGTATCTCGCTATATTGTATCGCGGAAGGCGAAGTTGTCTAACACGTAGAAGGAGGTTACGATAATATAACGCCGAGTACGAACACATGGATCGACAATTAACCGCAGACGTAGAGCAGCGATTTGCGGGCATCAAATTCAGATTTTAGTTTAATGGCGGAGTTTTCCAAACTTCAATCGCTTGAGTTCGGTGTTTTGCAGATATCATCTGAAACGGACTCAAATTCTACAGAAGGTATTTTATAAACGCATTTATATTTGATATGTTTATTTCATCATGTCGAGCAAAGCAGATAATTTAAGCGATTTAATAGATTCTGGAGTGAAACACCCGATTTTGTGACTGTCAGTGTCAATCAGTCAATTTGACATCAGATCATGACTCAATGTCATTACAAATGACAATGTCATGGTATTTTATTTTAGTTTGCAAAACTAAAATACTTTATTATATTTGTTCCCGTCCTATTGTTATATGGACACTGTGACTGTTTTGTCAATTAAACACATTTTGATTTTATTTTATTTGAATTTTGAACACACTTTTACACAGTTGCTGGAAAGAAAGTTTATAAAAATCAGATTTTGATCTAAAATAAATTAAATTATTAATCAAAATTTAATGGCATAACTGTCACCATATTAATGCACAGTCACCATATTAATATACGGAGTACCAATATCAGACTCGTCTATACACAGTTACCATATTAATATACGGTGTACCGATATCAGACGTGGGAGAATGCACTGGCTTACAAGGTCAAGGCAAATACGGTTAGGTCAATGTATTCTCTTATATATATTTGAGGCTCCCTGTGGGAGACTTGCATATATAAGAGATTGCATTGGCACAGGGTTTTCAAAAAAATTCAGGAAGCTCCAGTCATGGAAGGGTTAAGCGCAAATAAAAGAATTGCTCTTAAGCGTAAATAATTGGCCACTTAGATATTCCCATCACCACAAAACTGAGTGGCTCAACCCATTGATCCGAGGGAAACCTATTTTTGCTTAACTTAAGCGCAACCTGTCAGAAACTACTAGTACTCTTATCAGTCTCAATAACCAATTCGGGTTAACACTCGAGGACACGGTCACACCAATATACTATATTTTGGGATGTCATGACAACCAATTTGAAAAAGTAAAATATTTGCATTAATAAGACATTGAATGAAAGTGTCAATGACACTAGGGTCCGGCAAATCGGCGATTTTGTTCGAATCGAATCTCGAATCGAATCAGACACGCGGATTTCACATCGAATTGAATCTCGAATCGAATCTTACTCCCTGTGGTAAATCGACAAGAACTAGATTTATATCGGCGATCCCGCTGCAGCGCGAGTGTCTCCCCATACCATCACCTGTGCGTGTTTGGCAGCTTGCCGTGTGGACCTGCGTCACAATAAAAAATGTTGAGAACGGCACATGAAAATATGACGAGATAAATCGTACTCTGTCGTTCTTTTTTTTTCATCGGGGCCCAATTCTTTCTTCATCGTAAAGGTGGCTAGTGACAACTGTTTCTTTTTAGGGGCTCGCCCGCATCGCCGCTACTACTAGACGTGTTGCCGGTTAATTTTCGTTTTGAGTCTTTCTTTTCTTTTGCCCTTATGGTGGATTGCAGGATGACTGCGGTTAAGGTGTGCCCATAAGTGGGAGGTAGTGCCCGTTTTCTGAACTGATAGTACAGTCGTGCACGATTTTCACCTGAATTTGTCAACGCTGCATTCAAAATAACTTTTAATTTCCGCCATTATAACTTTGGATAAATAAAAAGTAGGGAAGGGTACAAGAGATGGATCGATGATATGGATATTTCGCAGCCGCGACGACCCAAGAGCAATAATTTACTGAACGAAACAGGACCACATCTCGTGCACCGACGGCGTTCGCAACGACATCTGCGTGCATTTGTTTTAGAGCTTTTGTAGGACACGCTGTTCAACAAGTTCGGATAGAATGAGGCTAATATGGATGATTCGAACTACATTCGAATCACACGATCGATTTCAAATCGAATCGAATCAGTAAGACGATTTCGAATCGAATCTCGAAGCTTCGCCGGAACCTAAATGACACTGTACTACTGTAGCTCAACTTATGTAGGAGAATAATTTAATGGTTGACAGTCAATGGAGGAATAGGAAAGGTGCTAATTGAAATGTCTAACCTGTGCCAAAGGATTTAGTCATGCAAAGAGTAAAATCCAAGATGGCTGCTGGCGGCCATGTTTTTTGGCCGAATAACCCCAAAAGAACTCGTTCCCATCTACATGTCAATATTAACATCCATGACCAATTTCATGATGATCAGACGAACAGTACGTCCTGTGGCCCGTGCTAATGGATTAAATTTTGAAATCCAACATGGCCGCTGGCGGCCATGTTTTTTGTCCGAATGACCCCAAAATGACTTGTTCCCATTTACATTCCAATTTCAACAGCCATGACAAATTTTATGATGATCAGACTAAAGGTACGACCTGTAGCCCGTGCTAAAGGATTTAGTCATACAAAGAGTAAAATCCAAGATGGCTGCTGGCGGCCATGTTTTTCGGACCAATGACCCCAAAATCAGTCGTTCCCATCTACATGTGATTGTTAACATCAATGACAAATTTTATGATGATCAGACTAAAGGTATGACCTGTAGCCCGTGCTAAAGGATTTAGTCATACAAAGAGTAAAATCCAAGATGGCTGCTGGCGGCCATGTTTTTTGGCCGAATGACCCCAAATTTACTCGTTCCCATCTACATGTCAATATTATCATCCATGACAAATTTCATGATGATCAGACGGCCATGTTTTTCGGACCAATGACCCCAAAATCAGTCGTTCCCATCTACATGTGATTGTTAACATCAATGACAAATTTTATGATGATCAGACTAAAGGTACGACCTGTAGCCCGTGCTAAAGGATTTAGTCATACAAAGAGTAAAATCCAAGATGGCTGCTGGCGGCCATGTTTTTTGGCCGAATGACCCCAAAATTACTCGTTCCCATCTACATGTCATTATTAACATTCTTGACAAATTTTATGATGATCAGACTAAAAGTACGACCTGTAGTCCGTGCTAAAGAATTTAGTCATACAAAGAGTAAAATCCAAGATGGCTGCTGGCGGCCATGTTTTTGGCCCGAATGACCCCAAAATTACTCGTTCCCATCTACATGTCAATATTAACATCCATGACAAATTTCATGATGATCAGACAAACAGTACGGCCTGTAGCCCGTGCTAATGGATTGAATTTTGAAATACAAGATGGCCACTGGCGGCCATGTTTTTTTTCCGAATAACCCCAAAATTAATCATTCTGGTCTAAATGTTGATGTCAACAGCTATGACAAATTTCAAAATGATCCGACCAAAGGTACGACCTGTAGCCTGCATTGTTGACGCCTTACGTACACACGCACACACACACACGGACGACGGACGACAAAGCCATGGCAATAGCTCAAACTTTACAAAGTAAAGTTGAGCTAATAATGGAAGATGATTTTGCATATTTGTACATGGAAATTTTTCCAGGTGGCACGAAAATAAAACCGGAAGCGTACTAATTTTGCAAAATGAATAAAATGAAAACGGTCGGGAGCTCCGAAATAGGGGCGGGCGGGCGGGTCACCGGAAACACAGGTATATATTTTTTTGGGCTTATAATAAATGCAACATACAAATCGTCAAATACAGAAAGCCATTCTTACAAGTTAAAGCTTGATTATTGATCACGATGCAATCCTTGATCCAAGATTATCAGCAGGATATATGTAGTTCGGTGACTTGACTGACTTCCCTTCAAAATCAAATGGATAAAAAGTTAAGAACAAAATGCGCACATATTACTTGGCTCGCTTATAAATATGAAATTTAATAACTGGGAAAGCGATCAAGGTCTTAACCCTGTCTAAATGGATTTTTTTACCCTGTGCCAATGCATTCTCTTATATATGCGAGTCGACCATAGGTCGCCTCGCATATATAAGAGAATGCATTGGCCTAACAATTTTTTATCATTTTTTTTAATAAATGTTTCTTACAATTTTTAGGACATAAAATAAAAAACATCCATTACCCTGCAGGGAGCCCCACACATATATAGAAGCATATAGAAGAGTGTGGTCTGCTCATGTTTGTCTGGGGCTCTCTATGGGTGAAATTATAAAATTGTTAAAGAATACAAGAAAATATTATTATTAAAATTGTAAAAAAAATTGTTAGGCCAATGCATTCTCTTATATATGTGAGGCGACCTATGGTCGACTCGCATATATAAGAGAATGCATTGGCACAGGGTAAAAAAATCCATTTATAATCCAATATAATCCGTAATCAACACATAAAGCATTGCCTTACTAAACTCTGACTGTACAGGACAAACGTAAAGTACTAAACTCAGTGGGTCAATGTTGATTAAACATTAAACAATTACAATAGTTCAACTTCAGTTGCAGTAGACATCTACCGCTATACTTAAAGTAATTGACCACCAATAACGTGGTGTCACCCCGTTAATATGGCGGTACTATACCGCGGTATCCTCCAATACCGCGGTACTGATACCGCTTGTTAACGCGAACAAGTATGTGTGAGTAAATACCTCCCCTCAAAGAGTTCCATGAAAATCACCGCGGTATTCAACAAAATTAATGCGGTGCCCGCTAAAAGACCGCGGTATCATTATCGCCCAATACCGTAACTCCACCACCATGACCATCTCGATACCGCTACCGTTTATTACCGGTATCACCGCGGTCATGACCGGGGTATCACCCTGTTTTTCTGGTCAATTACTTTGAGAATAGCGGTAGCTCATATTGCAAGCATTGAACCAAACAGGTAGCAGTTGCATTGTGGGTAATACGGAAAAATTTGCACCTTCTTCGTTACTATAAATAATGAAAGTGTCAATGACACTGCAGCTCAACTTGGAAAGGGAATAATTTAATGTATTACAGTCAATGGAGCGATTAGGAATGTGGAAAGTTGAATGTCTAATACTAGTTTATAGACATGAAGAGAAAAGTAAAATCCAAGATGGCTGCTGGCAGCCATGTTTTCGGCGGAATGACCCCAAAATGAGTCGTTTCCCATCTACATGTCATCCCATCTACATGTCATCGTTAACATTTAGTAATACAAAGAGTAAAATCCAAGATGGCTGCTGACGGCCATGTTTTCGGCCGAATGACCCCAAAATGAGTCCTTCCCATCTACATGTCATCGTTAACATTCATGACAAATTTTATGACGATCAGACTAAAGGTACGAACTGTAGCCCATGCTAAAGAATTTAGTCATACAAAGAGTAAAATCCAAGATGGCCAAATGACCCAAAAATTACTCGTTCCCATCTACATGTCAATATTAACATCCATGACAAATTTCATGATCATCAGACGAACAGTACGACCTGTGGCCTGTGCTAATGGATTAAATTTTGAAATCCAAGATGGCCGCTGGCGGCCATCTTTTTTGTCCGAATGACCCCAAAATGACTCGTTCCCATCTACATTCCAATTTCAACAGCCATGACAAATTTTATGATGATCAGACTAAAAGTAGGACATGTACCGCTATTCTCAAAGTAATTGACCAGAAAAACGGGGTGATACCCCGGTCATGACCGCGGCGATACCGGTAATAAACGGTAGCGGTATCGAGACGGTCATGGCGTGGAGTTACGGTATTGGGCGATAATGATACCGTGGTCTTTTAGCGGGCACCGCATTAATTTTGTTGAATACCGCGGTGATTTTCATGGAACTCTTTTAGGGGAGGTATTTACTCACACATACTTGTTCGCGTTAACAAGCGGTATCAGTACCGCGGTATTGGAGGATACCGCGGTATAGTACCGCCATATTAACGGGGTGACACCACGTTATTGGTGGTCAATTACTTTAAGTATAGCGGTAGCCCGTGCTAAAGGATTTAGTCATACAAAGAGTAAAATCAAAGATGGCTGCTGGCGACCATGTTTTTTGGCCGAATGACCCCAAAATTACTCGTTTCCCATCTACATGTCATTGTTAATATCCATGACAAATTTTATGATGATCAGACTAACGGTACGACCTGCAGCCCGTGCTAATAAATTTAGTCATACAAAGAGTAAAATCCAAGATGGCTGCTGGTGGCCATGTTTTTTGGCCGAATGACCCCAAAATTACTCGTTCCCATCTATACATGTCGATATTATCATCCATGACAAATTTCATGATGATCAGACGAACAGTACGACCTGTGGCCTGTGCTAATGGATTAAATTTTGAAATCCAACATGGCCGCTGGCGGCCATGTTTTTTGTCCGAATGACCCCAAAATGACTCGTTCCCATCTACATTCCAATTTCAACAGCCATGACAAATTTTATGATGATCAGACGAAAGGTACGACCTGTAGCCCGTGCTAAAGGATTTAGTCATACAAAGAGTAAAATCAAAGATGGATGCTGGGCCATTGCTGGCGGCCATGTTTTTTGGCCGAATGACCCCAAAATGACTCGTTCCCATCTACATGTCATTATTAACATTCTTGACAAATTTTATGATGATCAGATTAAAAGTACGACCTGTAGCCCGTGCTAAAGAATTTAGTCATACAAAGAGTAAAATCCAAGATGGCTGCTGGCGGCCATGTTTTTGGGCCGAATGACCCCAAAATTACTCGTTCCCATCTACATGTCAATATTAACATCCATGACAAATTTCATGATGATCAGACAAACAGTACGACCTGTAGCCCGTGCTAATGGATTGAATTTTTTTTTTTCCGAATGACCCCAAAATGAATCATTCTGGTCTAAATGTTGATGTCAACAGCTATGACAAATTTCATTATGATCCAACCACAGGTACGACCTGTAGCCTGCATTGTTGACGCCTTACGTACACACACGGACGACAAAGCCATGGCAATAGCTCAAACTTTACAAAGTAAAGTTGAGCTAATAAATTGATGTTATGACATTACAGGAATATCCTACCTGAGGTTGAGAACTTAGATTTCGGGTCCCCGCGTGTAAAATATACACCCCATTTAATATATATCGGCAATTATAAATACCATGTGTTACGTTTAATACTGTGATGTAATCTTATTCTACTTCTAGTCGCAATCACTAAGTACTTCATAGCTGTTGTAAATATACCAACACATGCTTTTAATATATTTTCTGGAAATACGTGGGTAGTGAGTGACAAGATGTCATCGTCTGATTCACCCCCGCACTGTTCCGCTATGCAGGAGTCTGAATGGCACTCAGTTCCGTGTAATCTGACATGCGATTCAATCATTATATGTGGAATGTATTAAAATTATTTTAAAAACACGATCGTCGGTTGTTTGCAGAGCTGGTCGGTGCAACTCATGGTTATTTTCTAACAACCGACACTGATTTGTGCCCTCGGTTAACCTCCCAGCTCTAGCGTTTTGTTGCATTGACGGGTTATTTCCACCATGTTGAGGAACATTGTAACCACGTTTTCAAAGCAGTCTCACAGTGGTTCTAACGCGGTCGAGGGAGACACTTATTTTGAGAATATGTGTAATCGACTATACAAATGGTCGTGAATGACAGGCTGATGAGTCAATTCTATAATGATGTTCAGCTGTCACTTGTGCCGTGGGCAATACAATGCTTCCTTCTCAAATAACCATGTGTTACCAACTCTATAGGGCGCTTGTTGTCGGTACTATCACACATCTGTGTCACCTAATAATTGACAGCGGCGACCTCTTCTAATCAGGATTTTATGACTGTATAGGATGATGACTACATTGTTACTTATAAGATTATTACATCTTGTCACCAGACCGATTAGATCTCGAACACAATTGATCATCTTCCTTGCAGTATTTAAACAAAGGGTTCAAACAAACCACATTTATCATTCCATCAAAATGATCTTTTCATTATTCAACATCATTTCAAACGGCAAATACACTGCGGCCGAACGACAAGTGCACTGCGGCCGAATGGCAGGTACACCACAGCTGAACGGCAACTACTTATTACTTAAAGTAATTGACCACCAATAACGTGGTGTCACCCCGTTAATACCGCGGTACTATACCGCGGTACTGATACCGCTTGTTAATGCGAACAAGTATGTGGGAGTAAATACCTCCCCTCAAAGAGTTCCATGAAAATCACCGCGGTATTCAAAAAAATTAATGCGGTGCCGCTAAAAGACCGCGGTATTAAACAAAATGAATGCGGTGCCCGCTAAAAGACTGCGGTATCATTATCGCCCAATACCGTAACTCCACCGCCGTGACCATCTCGATACCGTTTATTACCGGTATCACTGCGGTCATGACCGGGGTATCACCCCGTTTTTCTGGTCAATTACTTTGAGAATAGCAGTATATATTAGTAAGTGACACCCTAGGGATTACACTGTGACTGCTGTTCTCACTCGGTGGACTTTATAAAGAAGTTCTCTGCTGCATAGTTCTATATGGTTAGTACCGGTAGTAGGTTCGTCGAATTTGTAGCCCAATATTGACAGTTCAGTATGGGTAGAGTCCAGCATAAGGTGCTTTTTATTCACAGTTCTAAACATCACCATTGGAATAAAATCATGAACAAAAAAATTATTTTTAAAAAATCCAATCCCAATTTACGCAATTATTCAGTTTCTTTCACGTGATGAAGTTGAACTTAATTAATCTAAATAATTAAGTTTGAAATGTCTCCCATTAAAGGTCATACAAATTATACTGTTGGACTTGGACTGGAGAATATTTTAGAACTCACCATAGCACTTGAATAAAACTTTCTCCTCTGCCAGGTTGGCATACTAATGATTCGTCATTCAGTATAAGACTAAGAGTAGTCACTTCAGCAAGGTATGAATCATAAATTCCAATAATGTAATTTCCCAACATTGATTATGATTATTAAATGACCGTCAACTGACTCAAAATCAATTCAAACCACTTCAAACTAAGTTTGTTTAGTCTTTAAACACAGCGCATGTAACATTGATAAATATTTATGAAACACGTTGCCATGATAGGCATGTTTATCACAATTTACGAGCCTTGATCGAGAAGTGTAATTCCCGATTTCACGAGAATGCAAACCTGTCCATTCCTGTTTCGTACATCGAATTTAGGAAACAGTAACGGTTCATGCTATTATTAATTTATGGATATTGGGATATTTATTGACACTCATAAAATTAATGAGCCTTCTCTGACCATGTGTGCGTGATATTGAGAATAATATCACCTTAGATGTTGGGAAATTCGCTAAGTTTTAAGCGCCGCTACATCGTGTTTTGACCGGTTTGTTTACAATTTTACATTTAAAATTCCCGTTAGCAATCACTCACTCAGTAGATCAGTAGAACATTGTTGTTGAATTTCGATAGCAAACTGAAGTTGTTCTGTTTATCGGAAGTATAGATTGTGTTTTCTTTTGCATATCTCTGTCTACATCTTTTTGGTGTCAGAAATATGTGGCTTGGTGGGGAGAAATCGTAAGAAACTTCAGACGTACCATTCAAAAATTCTGGGAAATTCCCGCTAATCAGTCAAAACATTCTAACTGCGCATGCGTGACATAGCAACACAAAACAGGAGGCTAAAACCAATTACCACATGTAATACCCGATGTTAAAAATAAATAAATAAATAAGATACAAGTGATAATTAATTGGCGATTATTAGCTTCGTGTTCAGTTCTGATTACTTCTTACTTCTGGGTGTCAATTCAATTCAATTCAATTCAATAAGTTTTTATTTGATATTATCGAATAATAACATGTTATATACAACAGGATCCCACAAAAGCTGGGCTTATGAGGGCAGGACCCTTATACAAATATATTACATTAATATTATATTGATATTAAAGTTGCTGTGTATATTTACAGGTGGTGCAATGGTGTGCGGCAAATATAAAGATTTTGGGGATGGGTGTGGAAGGGGTGTGGGCAGGGGGAGGGGAGGGGTGTGGGCATGTCACAGTTCACAGTATATTTTCATGTTGCAATGATATAATTGGTCATGTAATACCAAGTTCCTTCTCATGCTGCGACCTGATGTAGATGCATCATATCACAACCCACATGAGTCAATCCAGGACATCTAAATATTACATTAGAATTTATTTACTTATAATTACTATGTACAGATGCAGAGGTTGAGACATGTTTCGATAGATTAGATTTGGTTCATTCTGAGTTATCCATTGGTTAATGTACGGATTTCAGTATGGGATGACACGTTAGATATATAATACATGCAGTTGAAATATTCAGACTGTTCTTTCCCCTCACCATGTAGGGCCAATCAGAGTAGGAGGAATTATACATTAAGAGCATGAAACAATAAGGATGTTGTCCTAATCTGAATAGCCCTGTGGTGACATAACTCTGTTTTGTACTACTATTAGAATACATGTCGGTAACCAGGGAGGAGTACTATTCAGTGGGGGAGGTTGGTTTATGTTGCTTGTTAATGAAATATTCTTTCAGATATTTTGAGTAATTGCTATCAATTTCTATTCTGAGTTTGCAGTCAGTTGGTAGTTCATTCCACAGGCATCTGGCTCTGGTTGATATGGCATTTTTTGCTTTTTTCGTTCTTTTAAATACACAGAATAGATTTGAATTAGCTTTGGACCGTGTATTGTAATTATGGATATCATGTAGGCTTGTAAATAGGGAAGTCAGTGATTTAGGGAGTTTCTTGTGGTGGAAATCATGTAAAATTTTAAGCAGTTGCATATTTCCAATGTCTTCAAGCAGCAATAAATTGTGTTTCTTGCATATTTCCTGGGTATTTTTTTTATTTCCATATGACAGTGTTGCAATTGCTTTGTTTTGTATTTTTTCAAGTTTTTGAAGATTTTTCACTGTTGTCGCACTCCAAATAGCATTACAATAGGTGAGGTATGGGATAATAAGTATCGAATAAAGTGATTTCATCGTATCCTTTGGTACAAACTCACTAACCTTACGCATGACTCCTAGGTTTCTCGATAATTTATTGACAATTGTATCCACATGTAAATCCCATGACAAAGTTTCTTCAATATTAATTCCTAGGAATTTAGTGTTTTTAACCCTTTGGACCAGTTTATCATTAATTTTTAGCTCCGGTAGAAAATTTAACGACTTACAAAGATCTGTATTTGTGAAAAGCATAGAGTTTGTTTTATCAAGATTTAAAGATAATTTGTTAGCTAGAAACCATTCGATGCGTCCTTCAGGATAACCACGTCTCCGTGTATTTTATGTATTCCACCACCGCACCGCATCAATATCTGAAAGTGAAATGTCCTTTGCAACTTCACCACCGCATATATACACTAGCGAGTTTGCGATTTCAAACCGGTAGCTATCCGAGAGAGAGAGCGAGAGAGAGCGAGAGAGAGCGAGAGAGAGAGAGAGAGAGAGAGAGAGAGAGAGAGAGAGAGAGAGAGAGAGATATATATATATATATTCGCATTCGCTTTATTGGCAGACATTATACTTACAGTTATGGAGACCCCTGGATAAGCAGTTGCATTTATCAGGGACGAGAAGGCAGTGGTTTGGAAGGGTTTGGGATGGGGGTTCTGTATCTGTAGATATTACAGTGCAGGAACCAATTCTGGTTGTAAACGCACCGGTCCCACGCACGGGTTCTTTCTGTCTTTGTGATAACATTTTCATATTCAGACTGTCAAAATTTTTGATTGATTGATTTATTTTTGATATAAAGACATACACGTATATTGTTTTAACAGGTTACAAATATAATAAATTACAAGCAAATAAAAAGGAGTTTTTAAACATAATTTCAGTTGTTAGGCTATATAAGAAATCGCAAATTTTGAAACAAAAATGAGGCTGTAAAGAAGTCAAAGTGAATACCAATGGTATGATGGCTGAAATTTAGAAAAAAAATCGTAGAGTACATGTACGGCTATATATCGGGGATGGCACAAAAAGCACTCGAAGGCTTAATTCCATTGTGGTCCCCTGATATGCTACCGGCCACGAGGCAGACAATATAGTTACCACAAAATTCTCCATTTTGATACTAAAAAATAATGGTAATGACATCAATGTTAATATATTGATATTTTACATTGATAAAGCCATCATCAATGTGGATAAAATAATTTATCATCATAAGTGCTACATTTACAAGTAATCTTATGATTGTGAATATGTTTATTTTAAAAGAAATGATCTTTTCACCAACCAGGTGGATGAGACGCCTGACAGATCCATTTAACATAACAAGTCTGACACTCGTCTCATTCACCGGGTCTATGAATACTGACCGATATAATATTATATTAATATTAGTGCTGCTGCAAGAGGTGCCTGTGGGATCTGTGTCGGTTCGGTGACTTTGTAAATGATGGATACGCACCACTGCATATACGCACCACTGCCATGTATGGCCGGTTTTGGACTGGTCTGTCCATGACCAAAAGATGGAAACCCGAAATACAGGCAGCAGTAACAATATATGCAGAGATGAGTAATTGATTGGCAAAATTTTGGTCACAGTTTCAATTCAGTAGTACAGAAAGGGATCTTCCTCTCGGTCCTTCAGTTTAGATAAGAGATGTTTTTTTATGCAAAATTTCCGGTACTTTATGTCAAAATGGGTTATGATAGATCCAATATACAATTAAATTTTCCGACCAATATTCGGTGTAAAGTGTATTGTTTTTAGGCCCAGAGTCCCAAACATTTAGATCTAGGCCTACATGTAGTTTCCGTCAAATATAAGACCGATTTGCCCCTGATATTAACTATTGGGTTGGACTTTTACAACACATCGAAGGGTCGTGACACAAAAGTGTAAACGTTTATTCCAGAAATTGAGAGTTTGGTCTGGATCTAAAACCGGAAGTAGGTTGTCAAGTTCGACTTGGAAACGACAAATAGCGTTCAATGATATTCTATTCGTTATATGGTCTGAATAAAGAGCGTTTTCGTCACTTCTTTGTGATATTCAGGAAACAAACGAAACTTGCTCAGACTATGATAATGTAGCGAATTGTACTCTAGGGTTATATAGCAACTACAGTTTTATTTCTCTTTTAATGGGAGGACCGTTAATCAAGAATGGAATGGGGTTCATTGTTACCATTGACGCGCTAAGCGATGGAACTCCATAATTGTGAATAACTTGGAGTCAGTTATAAGCTCAAAACTTGTTATGTGTGGTGAACTAAATGTAGTCAAGACTAATTATACTTGTTGTGCAAGAATGGAAAATAAATAAAGGGAACTACGTGTCATTTAATATAGATCAACTTATACCTTAACTTAAGATAAGACAAAAAAAAAATGCAGTCAAATTGTGACCTATTCCCCAGTAGTGTCACAAGTCCAAGTCGAAACTTGTACTATGACCCCACTCGGAATAAGTTAAGATTATTTTATAAATATAATTAGCGGATTTAGAAATGTAGGTTCAATCCATTAATAACAGAGAAACGAGCAGCTAAAGCAAAGGGTCTTGCTCACATGGCAAGATAGAGACGACTACCACTGATGGAACCTAACAAGGATATACCCAGGCTGATGAAAAAAAAGGGAGATAACACAAACAAAACTAAAAATTGATGCGATTTATTTTCTATATATATTTGATGATTATTTCTATTTTGATATGCCGTGACAATATAGTGAGGTGGAGTCTAAATATTAATAAATGAAATCATTCAATAAATATTAAATTATTAAGTGTATCCAGTGGTATAAAGGGCTAACTGAGTAAGGATCCCTAAGAAATCCCAGCTCGGCAGTCTCCCGGAAATCCAAACTCAGCCGACCCCATGAAAATCGTGGGAGCCACTCATTAAGTTTATTTATATAACGGGACATAACTGATTCACCTCTGGGCGTCAAAATATGATCACGGCATAACAAAAAAACTAAAACTTTTCATCCACCCACCCCAATAATAACAAATACATTTATCAAAGTCCACCCCCTTAGTAATAATAAAGCATAACTACCACCTTAATCAAATCCAATGCATACTCAAAAGCAAATTAATTTCATTATATCAATTACCCCTTAATCAAATCCAATGTATAACCATAAGCAAAATATTGTATTGTAATAACTACCACCTTAATCAAATCCAATGCATACTCGAAAGCAAATTATTTCCATTATATCAATTACCCCTTAATCAAATCCAATGTATACTCAAAAGCAAATTATTTCCATTATATCAATTACCCCTTAATCAAATCCAGTGTGTAACCATAAGCAAAATATTATATTATAATAGCCACCACCTTAATCAAATTCAATGCATACTCAAAAGCAAATTATTTCCATTATATCAATTACCCCTTAATCAAATCCAATGTATAACCATAAGCAAAATATTATATTATAATAACTACCACCTTAATCAAATTCAATGCATACTCAAAAGCAAATTATTTCCATTATATCAATTACCCCTTAATCAAATCCAGTGTATAACCATAAGCAAAATATTATATTATAATAGCTACCACCTTAATCAAATCCAAAAAAATGTAAGGCAGTGAAAACTCTATAAACATCGGTCAAAGCAAGAGGACAACACTCGCAGATAACCAGTTATATACCAGCATTAATGGACCATGATATAATTCAGAGCGTCGTGTTTATTTGAGTTAGTCAGACTCTTCAGTATAATCGGTCGTGTATGAAACACGGGGCAAGAATACGTACATAGACGCATTTGAACATGAATTATTTACTGTTTGGAAAAACAACAACAACAATAAAGAGCGTTGTCTCAGTAAGGTAGTAAGCCTCGAAAATATTGTTTGATAATTGTGTCAAACAACGTCGGATTACGTTTACAAAGAAACATTTGAATTATTTCCTGTTTGGGAAAACAACAATAAAGAGCGTTGTTTCCGCAAGGTAATAAGGCTCGAAAATATGGTTTGATAATTGTATCAAACAACGTCGGATTTCGTTTACAAAGAAACATTTAGACTTGAATTATTTCCTGTTTGGGAAAACAACAACAATAAAGAGCGTTGTTTCCGCAAGGTAATAAGGCTCGAAAATATGGTTTGATAATTGTATCAAACAACGTCGGATTTCGTTTACAAGGAAACAACAGAGCGTGATATCTAATTGAGCTAATAAGAGACATCATACACGTTTATTTGACATAAAATTTATCATAATTCCACAACTGCTTGCTTTTAACATTAGAACCATAATACAAGTTATTTGACATATAATTTATCATAATTCCACAATTGCTTGCTTTTATCTTGGCTAAATTTTTGGGGCCGTATTTACCCAAATACCATACCAGAATAGAAATGACATTTTTACAAATGTACGTGGTTCGTATCACACACGATTTTCGTTACTTCCGGTATATGTTATTTCGGCGTGGCGCGAAATTTCCCAATGATAATGTAAACAGAAATGGGAGGTAATTCTATTTGAGAATATTAGAAATATCATACAAGTTATTCGACATATAATTGATCAGAATTCCACAAACTGCTCGCTAATATCTTGGCTAAATTTTGGGGCCGCATTTACCAAACAATACCGGATCAGAAATGACATCTTTACAAATGCACGTGGGTCGCATCACACACGATTTTCGATACTTCCGGTATATGTTATTTCGGCGTGGCGCGAAATTTCCCAACGATAATGTAAACAGAAATGGGAGGTAATTCTATTTGAGAATATTAGAAATATCATACAAGTTATTCGACATATAATTGATCAGAATTCCACAAACTGCTCGCTAATATCTTGGCTAAATTTTGGGGCCGCATTTACCAAACAATACCGGATCAGAAATGACATCTTTTCAAATGCACGTGGTTCGCATCGCACACGATTTTCGATACTTCCGGTATATGTTATTTCGGCGTGGCGCGAAATTTCTCAACGATAATGTAAACAGAAATGGGAGGTAATTCTATTTGAGAATATTAGAAATATCATACAAGTTATTCGACATATAATTGATCAGAATTCCACAAACTGCTCGCTAATATCTTGGCTAAATTTTGGGGCCGCATTTACCAAACAATACCGGATCAGAAATGACATCTTTACAAATGCACGTGGTTCGCATCACACACGATTTTCGATACTTCCGGTATATGTTATTTCGGCGTGGCGCGAAATTTCCCAACGATAATGTAAACAGAAATGGGAGGTAATTCTATTTGAGAATATTAGAAATATCATACAAGTTATTCGACATATAATTGATCAGAATTCCACAAACTGCTCGCTAATATCTTGGCTAAATTTTGGGGCCGCATTTACCAAACAATACCGGATCAGAAATGACATCTTTTCAAATGCACGTGGTTCGCATCACACACGATTTTCGATACTTCCGGTATATGTTATTTCGGCGTGGCGCGAAATTTCCCAACGATAATGTAAACAGAAATGGGAGGTAATTCTATTTGAGAATATTAGAAATATCATACAAGTTATTCGACATATAGACTCATCGCATCCTTCCGTTTGAGTAATATATAACTTTTAACAACAAATGTCAAAAAGGGGTGACAAAGCAGACCCGTCCATAAAATTCAATTTTTCCACACCCCTGTACTCATCGTAGTTGTCTATTCTATCAGATTTTGTATAAACTAAATAAAATAACAAACTAAAGAAGGCTGGCATGCAATAATAATGACCTTAAGAGATGATAGTGGTGCTGGTGCAGGAAGAGAGTAATTTTGCCGCCAACGACGATGAGTACAGTAAATTTACATATGGTTTAATGACAATGTTTTCGAGGAATTCTGTGATGAGTCTAAATTCTCGATTGAACAGATTTCTGAATATGGTCTCAACCTTTGTTTGACGATATGCGTAAGTAAGATAAATTGACAACTGGACAGCGACGCCCTACGTTAGTCCAAAATTACAGTCATACCATGGCCCAGTGTCGCGACGATATTCCGTTCCCCATTGACACGCGTTTTATACTTAACAACGTCCGATATAGAAGTTTATGCCAGATATACATCGGTGGCTAGGGTACACCATTAGTATAGCGTAATATTATCGCGTTTGTAATGGTTATGAATATCAATTAACGCAGGGAATTATTTCAAGCGCGAATACATTCGGACAAGACAAATTAGCTTGGAAAATTAACTTGGTCGAACATGGAAAATTAAATAAAAATATTGTCATCTCCCCGAAACTCACGAAATAATTGCCACCCCCCACCCCCCTAAGAAGAAGTTTTAGCAACACATACCTTAGTCTTTGGAAATTCAAGTCAACTGCCGATTCACTAGAAATATTTTCCTAAATAGCGCTTCACTGACCTTTGCGAGCCAATCGTAAATTACATGGGTTCACCCGAGATTCCTGTTGTCAATCACCGTGAGTGAACGACGCCTCACAAGCTATCGTTCAACTGAGCGTGCATTCACCCGTGAATTAATGATTGATCTCGTCTGACCACTTTGATGCGACAAATTAAAGATGTTTAGTCAATTCTCGCTCGAATATTTAAAGAGACAATTACCTTTCCGATTTAATGCGACAACCCATGTTTAAAGAGCCTTCACTGATTTACAATACAATTGACACAAGGCAGAATTGTTACACCACCCTCACCCCTCCGGGACGTCGTCCTCGTCGTTCAAAATATGACATCAATCGAATGACAGAAAGAACGATAGAACAAAACAACAAAAGTGTCATTGATCTGGTGGCACTTTATCTTCATCCTATATAGTTGATGTATCATAAAAGGTTCCAGAGTTGTATAATGAAGGCATATAACACTTCCTCCTTGTGACTCCGTATAATTAGACCCTGAAATAAAGGCAATATATTAATTCTCAGGGAACAAAATCATCCAACCATCTTGGTTTCCTAACTTCTCGCCCAACTCGTGTTCTTCTGGGAGAGAGACTACTAATATCCCAATCGTCTATAATTTGAGGTGGTATTTCAAAAGAACTTTCATTAGATATGGATGCATCATCTAACATTGCCCCCTGAACCTCCGATTCTTCTTGATGAGATGGTTCAATATACTTTCTTAATCTGTTAAAATGAATAACTTTTTCTTTCCTTGGTCCAACTTTCACAATATAATTTATATCTGATAATTTCTTTATGATCTTAAAGGGCCCATGCCAGAATGTGGTTAATTTGGGTGATCGACCTTTTTTAGTAGCCGGTGTAAATAGCCAAACCTGATCTTCTATTAAGGGCTTCCCAAAAATCTTCTGATCATAAAATTGTTTTCTCCTGCATAACTCTTTCTGTGTATTTTTAAACACCAATTCTCCTAGAGCCTGATGAACTCTACGAAGGTTTTGTAAGTACGGACCCACAGACTCATTTGTTGTTTGGGGTGTTTTAGTGAACATGGTGAGGGGAATATTAATCTCTCTCCCGAACATCAAGCGATTTGGGGATACACCAGTAGTTTCGTGTTCGGAACTACGGTATGCCATCAATAATAATGGAAGGTAAACATCCCAATCTGATTGTTTATCATTTATAAAAGCTGACATCATTTTAAGTAAAGTGCGATTAAAACGTTCCACCTGTCCATCACTTTGCGGGTGATATGCAGTGGTTCTTGTTTTAGAAATTCCAAAACATTGACATAGCTGTTGCACTAACAGCGATTCAAAATTTGTACCTTGGTCACTATGTAAATGCTTCGGAATTCCATATCTTGAGCAGAAATCTATTAAGCAATCAATAATGACCACCGCTTGTTGATTAGGCAATGGATATGCTTCGACAAATTTGGTATAATAATCAGTGATTAAAAGAATATATTTGTTGCCCGTTTCTGTAACAGGTAAAGGACCAAGAACGTCCATAGCTATGCGTTCTAATGGTTCTCTGGGGACATCTATTTTAAGTGGAGCTCTCATGGATTTTGTTCCTGGTTTCCGTCTTTGACAGGATGGACAACAAAGAATAAAATCCTTGGTATCTGTGCCGATACCATGCCAGTGACATGACTGCAAAATCTTACTCATTGTTTTCCGCACTCCCAAATGGCCACCAGTTATTATACTGTGGGCAGATTTTAAGACTTTCTGTTTCAAATCCGTCGGTACAACCCATAACAATTTCGTCTCTTTCAGCTTTTCATCATACCATATTCTATATAACATGTTATTTTCAAAGGTATAACTATTCCAATTTCGTAAATAGTATCGCAGCTGAGGAGAGTGCTCGGCTATAAAGTCAGCATTGGGCTTATCTTTGAATGTTTTTAATATAGAGATGAACTTACCAATGATGTTGTCGTTGTTCTGCGCCTTCTGGATGTTGTCGTCATCACTTACCACATCTACTACATTAATGGGGATCCGGCTTAAAGCATCTGCATTGCGATGTTGGGTGCCAGGACGGTGTTGAACTGTAAAATCAAATTCACTTAATATTTCGAACCACCTAGCCATCTGCCCATTCGGTTCTTTGAATTTAAGTAGCCATTGGAGGGACCCATGATCTGTCCTGAGAAGGAACTTCCTCCCGAGCAGATATGGCCTATAATATTTGAGACATTTGATAATTGCTAACAATTCTTTCCGGGTCGTACTATAATTTTTCTCCGGTTTAGAATGTATCTTGCTAAAATATGATATTACTCGTTCCTTTCCATCAATATTTTGCGATAATATCCCCCCAGAAGCTACGTCACTAGCATCAGTATCTAATATGAATGAATGATTAAAATCAGGATAGGCTAAGACATCGGAACCACACAAACATTCTTTTAATTGTTGAAAGGATGTTTCTTGAGCTGGTCCCCATTGAAATTTTACATCTTTCTTAGTCAAATCATGTAATGGAGATGACATAGCAGAGAAATTCTTAATGAATTTCCTGTAGTAGGAACACAATCCTACGAAACCCCTAACCGTGGTGATATTATGTGGTCTAGGCCAATTTTGGATTTTGTCAATTTTCTTAGGGTCGGGGTGTATTCCATGCTCATCAATGATATGACCGAGATACTCCACTTTCGTTTGGCAGAAATGACATTTTTCTGGGTTTAATTTTAAACCAGCATTCTTAAGGCAATCTAGAACTATTTTAATACGTTCTAATTGTTGTTTAAACGATGAACTATATACAATTATATCGTCTAAATAAACTAGGCATACGTTCCAATGTAAGCCCTTCAATACAATCTCCATGAGACGTTCAAAAGTGCTTGGGGCATTACATAATCCAAAGGCTAAAACCTTAAAATTATATAATGATGTACCCGTCGTAAAGGCAGTGATTTCCCGGGAATTCTCATCCAATTCTACCTGCCAGTATCCAGAAGATAAATCCAACGTAGAGAACCACTTTGAGCCAGAAAGAGTGTCTAAAGTTTCATCTATTCTTGGTAACGGAAATGCATCTTTCTTAGTGATATTATTAAGGGCCCTATAATCGATACAAAAACGATATTTTCCACTTTTCTTTTTAACCAATACAATAGGGGCAGCCCAGGGGCTCAATGATGGTTCAATAATATCATGTTGTAACATTTCATCAACTAATCTATCTGCCTCCTGCTTTTTGAAAGCAGGAAGTCTATAAGCCCTTTTGCGAATCGGTGTATGGCCCTGTATATCAATGTGATGTTTTAAAATATTTGTTCTACCAAAGTCACCTTCAAACTGGCTAAAGCTGTCATGGTAATCTGTCATTAAATTAGTAAAATGTTTTTGTCGATGTTGATTTAAATTTTGGACAGATCTTGCCATCATATCATCCCAAGCTGTTGGGCTAACATCATCTCCCAACTCAAGTGGTTCACTGGCTTCCTGTAAAAGACTAACTGTAGTATTATGACAAACAGTATAAGGTGAATAAGATAAATTAATTAATCTTATTGGAAGTTTTGAAAACTGATTACGAGAACACAATGTGCGGGCTGATATTATATCAGCATCAATAGGAATTGATTCTAAAATAAAACATTGGCAATCATTATGAACAGTTCCATCAACATAAGCTTCAGTTAAAATTTCAGATCTTGGTGGTATATGAACATCATCAAAAAGTTTCACACTTAATGGGATGACCGAATTTTCAATAGACATATCAATACTTGCATCTTTGAAAGTACACCGACCGGTGCCATAATCAATTTGAATCTTATTTCCAAAGAAGAAATCATGTCCAAGTATACCATCCAGGTCAATTTGAACAATAAAAAATCTAACTGTGACAGTCTTCTGTTCAAATCGAACGGGCAATTCTATCATGCCATAGACTTTTACTTCATTGGAAGTAATACCCATCAACGGCACCTCATATGGTTTGATTTTATTCTTGAATCTTTTTGGTAAAGCTAACCAAGAACAATGGACGTACAGATTCCATCCGTCAGATTTAACAAACAACATTGGCTTTAAACTATGTGATGGTATCCATTTCACCATGGCAAAGCAGCATACGTATTGGAAGAGTGTGAGAGGTATGGTTATCCAGGCAATAAAACACTCATAAAGAATGACTGAATAAATAAATGAACCTATTATACATAAATAAATATTGAAACAGTGATATCTGGGTTTATTTGAGTTCGAAATGGGTTTAAATGGGCATTGCTTAATATATGTATAATGAATGTAGTTGTGTCAGTTCTGTCAATTCTCCCGTCCATCCGCGTGTCCGTCAATAGTGGCCACAACTTCCGTAGATTTCACTCTGATATTCATGAAGACATATAATTTTATAAACCTCAAATTAAGCCCCGCCTATTGAGCAAGATGGCCGATGTTACTATTTTTAGACTTTGAGTATGCATAATTCTGCTGGGTTTTTTTAAAGTGTCCAGATGATTACTTGAGAGTGGGTTATGTTGTTTAGTAATTCTTATTCTGTTTTTCTTTCCTGGTGACTTACTCAGACCTCGTATCTCGAAAATAATTTCAGAATGGGATTTTTGGTTGTTTGTTTTTTTACTTAGAAAAATCACATTTCCTGTGTTGTGTTTATTGTTCACCCACTTACACGAGACAGTCATGGGCGGTTATCCATTAACCAATACCTGTGCATTGGTATTTAAGTTTCTTTTATATATATACCCAGGTTGATGAAATACAAATCGGAATTTTTGCTCTATGGCCCTCTCCCCTCAATGTTAATTTAATATGAATTCTTTAATCCAATCATTTGATAGTAACTCTGATAGAGTTCAAAAAGTTATAGAGGAATTTGAACAATTTAACAATGATTTGAAACATCGACGCAGTAACAAGATTAACACCCATAGCCAGTCAGTACAGACTGAGTTATCTATTCACCATGTTCCATCTCCACATATCAATGTGTTTGTTATGCCAGATAATTTTGATGGCCAAACATCCGTTGAATTATGGATCGCTCATTTTGAGAGTTGTGTCTCTCTAAATGATTGGACTAATGAACAAGCCACAAAGTTACTTGCTACTGTGCTCAGAGATTCCGCGTTAGAATATTACATGTCTCTCTCCAGTCGACAAAAGGTAAACTTTCCAGAGTTACTATCTGGATTGAAGGAAAGATTTTCTCCAATAGAAAATGTCACCTTATTCCGTAGACAGTTTTGGGATTATGAACAGTTACAACATCAAACTTTTCCAGAAGGCATAACTCAATTATGCATTCTGGCAAAGAGTCCACTAAAATCACCATTGTACAATGGTTGTTGTTGCATGGAATCAATTTGTTTCTCAAGATTCTCAAGATCTATTTCCAGCCTATTAGCATGCTCAATTTCCATCGACGTTTCCATGGGACTTATGTTTTGTAAACAGAGCTCTTCCATTGCTATACGCATAGCTTCATTACTATTTTGGGGTTTTGCGCGCCTAACCTGTAACTGAATATCAGCATCGTGCAAAGATAATATGAATTGATCTTTGATCAACAAATCCCGATCTTGATCTGAAAAATCCGGGAAAGCTTTCTTTGCCAGAATGCATAATTGAGTTATGCCTTCTGGAAAAGTTTGATGTTGTAACTGTTCATAATCCCAAAACTGTCTACGGAATAAGGTGACATTTTCTATTGGAGAAAATCTTTCCTTCAATCCAGATAGTAACTCTGGAAAGTTTACCTTTTGTCAACTGGAGAGAGACATGTAATATTCTAACGCGGAATCTCTGAGCACAGTAGCAAGTAACTTTGTGGCTTGTTCATTAGTCCAATCATTTAGAGAGACACAACTCTCAAAATGAGCGATCCATAATTCAACGGATGTTTGGCCATCAAAATTATCTGGCATAACAAACACATTGATATGTGGAGAGGGAACATGGTGAATAGATAACTCAGTCTGTACTGACTGGCTATGTGTGTTACTCTTGTTACTGCGTCGATGTTTCAAATCATTGTTAAATTGTTCAAATTCCTCTATAACTTTTTGAACTCTATCAGAGTTACTATCAAATGATTGGATTAAAGAATTCATATTAAATTAACATTGAGGGGAGAAGGCCATAGAGCAAAAATTCCGATTTGTATTTCATCAACCTGGGTATATATATAAAAGAAACTTAAATACCAATGCACAGGCATTGGTTAATGGATAACCGCCCATGACTGTCTCGTGTAAGTGGGTGAACAATAAACACAACACAGGAAATGTGATTTTTCTAAGTAAAAAAAAACAAACAAACAAAAATCCCATTCTGAAATTATTTTCGAGATACGAGGTCTGATTAAGTCACCAGGAAAGAAAACAGAATAAGAATTACTAAACAACATAACCCACTCTCAAGTAATCATCTGGACACAAAAAAAAAACCACAGCAGAATTATGCATACTCAAAGTCTAAAAATAGTAACAGCGGCCATCTTACTCGATAGGCGGGGCTTAATTTGAGATTTATGAAATTATATGTCTTCATGAATATCAGAGTGAAATCTACGGAAGTTATGGCCACTATTGACGGACACACGGAAGAATGGACAGGACTGACACAACTACATTCATTATACATATATTAAGCAATGCCCATTTAAACCCCTTTCGAACTCAAATAAACCCAGATATCACCGTTTCAATATTTATTTAAGTTCATAAAGAGCGTTGTCATAAGTCGATAAAGAAAACCAACTTAAATGTTGCATTGCTATTGTTTCCCCCAACTTTAATGGCGTTAGAGTCTATAGCTCCCTGCTAAACAGTAGGCTATAAATATTACTCGAAAAACATTACCCCCTCTAGAATGGTATATTTATCTGGGGATTGCCATTGTAAGAATACACATGTATAATAGGTTCATTTATTTATTCAGTCATTCTTTATGAGTGTTTTATTGCCTGGATAACCATACCTCTCACACTCTTCCAATACGTATGCTGCTTTGCCATGGTGAAATGGATACCATCACATAGTTTAAAGCCAATGTTGTTTGTTAAATCTGACGGATGGAATCTGTACGTCCATTGTTCTTGGTTAGCTTTGAGTTGGGCATTCAGTTGTTTAATGTTCTCGTTGACCTTGATAACAGCCTCATCCATTGTATCATATTTCAATTTATTTTGAAGACGGTACCTCTCGAATAACTCCGAGATTACTACCTTAATACCACCTTAACTACCACCTTAATCAAATCCAATGCATACTCAAAAGCAAATTAATTTCATTATATCAATTACCCCTTAATCAAATCCAATGTATAACCATAAGCAAAATATTGTATTGTAATAACTACCACCTTAATCAAATCCAATGCATACTCGAAAGCAAATTATTTCCATTATATCAATTACCCCTTAATCAAATCCAATGTATACTCAAAAGCAAATTATTTCCATTATATCAATTACCCCTTAATCAAATCCAGTGTGTAACCATAAGCAAAATATTATATTATAATAGCCACCACCTTAATCAAATTCAATGCATACTCAAAAGCAAATTATTTCCATTATATCAATTACCCCTTAATCAAATCCAATGTATAACCATAAGCAAAATATTATATTATAATAACTACCACCTTAATCAAATTCAATGCATACTCAAAAGCAAATTATTTCCATTATATCAATTACCCCTTAATCAAATCCAGTGTATAACCATAAGCAAAATATTATATTATAATAGCTACCACCTTAATCAAATCCAAAAAAATGTAAGGCAGTGAAAACTCTATAAACATCGGTCAAAGCAAGAGGACAACACTCGCAGATAACCAGTTATATACCAGCATTAATGGATCATGATATAATTCAGAGCGTCGTGTTTATTTGAGTTAGTCAGACTCTTCAGTATAATCGGTCGTGTATGAAACACGGGGCAAGAATACGTACATAGACGCATTTGAACATGAATTATTTACTGTTTGGAAAAACAACAACAACAATAAAGAGCGTTGTCTCAGTAAGGTAGTAAGCCTCGAAAATATTGTTTGATAATTGTGTCAAACAACGTCGGATTACGTTTACAAAGAAACATTTGAATTATTTCCTGTTTGGGAAAACAACAATAAAGAGCGTTGTTTCCGCAAGGTAATAAGGCTCGAAAATATGGTTTGATAATTGTATCAAACAACGTCGGATTTCGTTTACAAGGAAACAACAGAGCGTGATATCTAATTGAGCTAATAAGAGACATCATACACGTTTATTTGACATAAAATTTATCATAATTCCACAACTGCTTGCTTTTAACATTAGAACCATAATACAAGTTATTTGACATATAATTTATCATAATTCCACAACTGCTTGCTTTTATCTTGGCTAAATTTTTGGGGCCGTATTTACCCAAATACCATACCAGAATAGAAATGACATTTTTACAAATGTACGTGGTTCGTATCACACACGATTTTCGTTACTTCCGGTATATGTTATTTCGGCGTGGCGCGAAATTTCCCAATGATAATGTAAACAGAAATGGGAGGTAATTCTATTTGAGAATATTAGAAATATCATACAAGTTATTCGACATATAATTGATCAGAATTCCACAAACTGCTCGCTAATATCTTGGCTAAATTTTGGGGCCGCATTTACCAAACAATACCGGATCAGAAATGACATCTTTACAAATGCACGTGGTTCGCATCACACACGATTTTCGATACTTCCGGTATATGTTATTTCGGCGTGGCGCGAAATTTCCCAACGATAATGTAAACAGAAATGGGAGGTAATTCTATTTGAGAATATTAGAAATATCATACAAGTTATTCGACATATAATTGATCAGAATTCCACAAACTGCTCGCTAATATCTTGGCTAAATTTTGGGGCCGCATTTACCAAACAATACCGGATCAGAAATGACATCTTTTCAAATGCACGTGGTTCGCATCACACACGATTTTCGATACTTCCGGTATATGTTATTTCGGCGTGGCGCGAAATTTCCCAACGATAATGTAAACAGAAATGGGAGGTAATTCTATTTGAGAATATTAGAAATATCATACAAGTTATTCGACATATAATTGATCAGAATTCCACAAACTGCTCGCTAATATCTTGGCTAAATTTTGGGGCCGCATTTACCAAACAATACCGGATCAGAAATGACATCTTTACAAATGCACGTGGTTCGCATCACACACGATTTTCGATACTTCCGGTATATGTTATTTCGGCGTGGCGCGAAATTTCCCAACGATAATGTAAACAGAAATGGGAGGTAATTCTATTTGAGAATATTAGAAATATCATACAAGTTATTCGACATATAATTGATCAGAATTCCACAAACTGCTCGCTAATATCTTGGCTAAATTTTGGGGCCGCATTTACCAAACAATACCGGATCAGAAATGACATCTTTTCAAATGCACGTGGTTCGCATCACACACGATTTTCGATACTTCCGGTATATGTTATTTCGGCGTGGCGCGAAATTTCCCAACGATAATGTAAACAGAAATGGGAGGTAATTCTATTTGAGAATATTAGAAATATCATACAAGTTATTCGACATATAGACTCATCGCATCCTTCCGTTTGAGTAATATATAACTTTTAACAACAAATGTCAAAAAGGGGTGACAAAGCAGACCCGTCCATAAAATTCAATTTTTCCACACCCCTGTACTCATCGTAGTTGTCTATTCTATCAGATTTTGTATAAACTAAATAAAATAACAAACTAAAGAAGGCTGGCATGCAATAATAATGACCGTAAGAGATGATAGTGGTGCTGGTGCAGGAAGAGAGTAATTTTGCCGCCAACGACGATGAGTACAGTAAATTTACATATGGTTTAATGACAATGTTTTCGAGGAATTCTGTGATGAGTCTAAATTCTCGATTGAACAGATTTCTGAATATGGTCTCAACCTTTGTTTGACGATATGCGTAAGTAAGATAAATTGACAACTGGACAGCGACGCCCTACGTTAGTCCAAAATTACAGTCATACCATGGCCCAGTGTCGCGACGATATTCCGTTCCCCATTGACACGTGTTTTATACTTAACAACGTCCGATATAGAAGTTTATGCCAGATATACATCGGTGGCTAGGGTACACCATTAGTATAGCGTAATATTATCGCGTTTGTAATGGTTATGAATATCAATTAACGCAGGGAATTATTTCAAGCGCGAATACATTCGGACAAGACAAATTAGCTTGGAAAATTAACTTGGTCGAACATGGAAAATTAAATAAAAATATTGTCATCTCCCCGAAACTCACGAAATAATTGCCACCCCCCACCCCCCTAAGAAGAAGTTTTAGCAACACATACCTTAGTCTTTGGAAATTCAAGTCAACTGCCGATTCACTAGAAATATTTTCCTAAATAGCGCTTCACTGACCTTTGCGAGCCAATCGTAAATTACATGGGTTCACCCGAGATTCCTGTTGTCAATCACCGTGAGTGAACGACGCCTCACAAGCTATCGTTCAACTGAGCGTGCATTCACCCGTGAATTAATGATTGATCTCGTCTGACCACTTTGATGCGACAAATTAAAGATGTTTAGTCAATTCTCGCTCGAATATTTAAAGAGACAATTACCTTTCCGATTTAATGCGACAACCCATGTTTAAAGAGCCTTCACTGATTTACAATACAATTGACACAAGGCAGAATTGTTACAATAAGATAGCATAAGTTATATATATCGGTATTTCGTGTCGTTATCGAACTATATTATCCCCATTGCAATATTCATCATTCTTAAGGTTCAATTCTGCCATGTCCGTACAAATGGTAAAATCTATTAAATTGAGGATTCAGGCACCACCTATCTACGACAAAGGAACTGATAAAAGTTTGTATTAAAAATTGTAATATATGTATAAGTATAGGACTATGGCTGAAATAACTGTTCATTATTTCAGCGAATGGATCCATGCATCGATGCCACATGCCGAGATCGTTCTATTGGCTGAAATAATTCACAGTTTGAAGCTATATACTATCCAGCTTAAAATATGGACTGGTCCAATCAGTCATCTCTGATCATAATGGATTAACCAAAACTTGGACGAGCACACATGAGTCGTACCATGTGGTGAGCCCTGTCCGACCGTTCATTGGCGTGACTTCTTAACACGCTGTCAACACAATGCACTGGCAGTATCCTATTGCTTTTTTCAAACCGTTAACTGAGCACGACGTTTTTGCTCTTACATTTCGGCAATTGTATTGAATTATTTTATCGCTTGTTATTTCGGATTTGGCAGAGAATTAAAAATTAATTGTTGCACTTGGTATGCTTAGATTCGAGAAATGTTAGCAATGTTAAAATTTAATGCCTGGAATTCGAAATTAGACCGACGAGGCTCTATGTGTATATTCCTTCTGCTTCCAGTTGTCAGTCACAGCGCCATTGTACTTTTTTACCCTGTGCCAATGCATTCTCTTATATATGTGAGTCGACCATAGGTCGACTCGCATATATAAGAGAATGCATTGGCTTAACAATTTTTTTTTTTTTTTTTTTTAAATTTTTAGGACATAAAATAAAAAGACATCCATTACCCTGCAGGGAGCCCCACACATATATAGAAGCATATAGAAGAGTGTCGTCTGCTCATGTTTGTCTGGGGCTCTGTATGGGATAAATTAGAAAATGTTTGTAAAGTCGTTTACGTTATGTATTTTTTTCGACCAAAAACGTGTTTGGGGAGGGGTAGCTAAAATCCAGTATCTCGCAAAACGTTCATAATTTCTGTTAACTTTTTTCTTCTATGCTTATCCGATAACAGCTACACCATTTCGGCATTATTGCAATATTCGTTTGAATGATAATGTTTGAAAAATATTATTTTTCTGAAATAGAGTGATTGTTCAGCAAAAAATAAATGTTTCGGCTCCAAATGGCAGGAAACTGTAAATTAACCAACACTTTTTGCATATCAAGTAGAGATACGCCAGTTGTCAGTCACAGCGCCATTGTACTTGAAAATCATTGGATATGAGATTTGTGGAGGCATGGAATCAGTATGATGGTTCATTTTTACAAATGTGCTTGCTTCAGTGAACAAAGTCTCATTTATTATCGAAATAGTCATATATATATATCGATCAGAATGACACACTGAGATGTTCAACTCATATCAAGCTAGAAAAGCATTCCGGGTTTCGCCCATGTCGACGTTATAACACCCGTGCCAACCTCGATACATGCATATATTATGTTATCATGCATGTACAGTCATATAAAATAAATCGTCCACAGTGAAATAACCGTCCATTCAGTTCGATGTTGAGCGTGCGTTATATCGTTGTTTGTAAAATAGTATACGATCCATTATCCTACATGATATGTATTAACAGCTGCTAGGACGCGGCGAACAAAGGATCCATTATCCTACATGATATGTATTAACAGCTGCTAAGACGCGGCGAACAAAGGAATTCGTATACGATCCATTATCCTACATGATATGTATTAACAGCTGCTAGGACGCGGCGAACAAAGGAATTCCGTCATGGTTATGTTTTTATTCTATCTATATATGTAAGGGCCGAGACTGCATCTATATATGTAAGGGCCGAGACTGCATCTATATATGTAAGGGCCGAGACTGCATCTATATATGTAAGGGCCGAGACTGCATCTAATGTCTATCTATATATGTAAGGGCCGAGACTGCATCTAGCACAATATAGTCAATCTCTTAACCATAATATGTCATTAATGGAGAGAACGAAGTTCTTTGTGAAACTATTTAGTGTAGCGGCCAAATTGAAAAAGAGCTCAAGTTTTCGAGATACCCCTACCCACGGTAAAACAAGTTGAAACCATCTTTTTGTTTAAGGAGAAATGTAAACTGTTGACGAAAATGATGGTGAAAAATAACGGAATCGACGATATGCGACACCCAGAAATTTACGATTTTGGTAAAGCGAGCCCTGTGGCTATGTCCTAACATATTTGCCAATATTGTTGGGGTTAAATTACTATATCAAACCATACCTCTACTTGATATGAAAAAAATGTTGGTTAATTTAGATTTTCCTGCCATTTGGAGCCGAAACATTGATTTTTTGCTGAAAAATCGCTCTTTTTCACAAAAATATTATTTTTCAAACATTATCATTCAAATGGGTAATGGTATAATGCCAAAATATTTAATCCGTATGACGAAGCAGTTATCTGACAAGCATATGTAGAAAGAATTTAACAGAAATTTAAAACGGTTTGCGAAATAATGGATTATAGCTACTCCTCCCCCAAACACGTTTTGGGAAACAAAATTAAATATTTTTGTTAAGAACTTTACCAAATTTCCCAATTGATCACAATGGGACCCAATATAATTCGTTTACTGAAATTTGAGCTTGCTTAAGTGATTATAGACGTGTTCGGGCTTCCAGACCCCAAATTACAACAACAAAAACAACACATTGTACACATACAGTAAGTGTCGCATATCACAAGTTGGTGTCTTCAAGACTTGAAATAAAGTAGGGGATCCTCAAAATTTTGCCTTTCTTATTTTCCAGCCACTTTTTGTTAAGTACTTCTTGCTTTCTGAACCCAATCCATCTATATACATTGTGTACATCCTTATACAACTCTCCATTGTCCATACACTCAGCCAATGAAGATATTGTTCCAGTTTGTGGTGTGTTCCAGTCTTAAAATTGGGAATGGGGTAATACAAACAGTGAAAATCGCATTATTTATTTTCCAGTCGCTTTTTGTAAAGTGTCCCTGATTAGCCATTTGTCCAGATCGTCATTTGACCTTGAGAGAACATCCATTCAGTTCGTGGTGGGTTCAATTATTTACATGGGCTAGGGGCCCCGTAAAATTCAACTTTATCGTTTGCCATCTGCTTTGTGTAAGTTGCCACTGTCGGTTCGCGAGGAATTGCACCCTTTCTGACAGAACAGCAATTCGGCCACAATCTCGTGTGGTATTGATAGCATATGCCTTCAGCTAGTGGTGTGTTCAAGACTTCAAATAGGGATTGGAGTCCACTGATACAGTGAAAATTAGCCCTTTTCGTTTGCCGGCCGCTTGTTGTAAAGTGCCATAGGCTTTCGGGAACCATCTCGTCCATAACATATTCGTATTTCCGGACAATACTACCATTTTATTTGTCTACACCCTCAGTTAACATTGAGGGTATATCATTTATTTAAGACTTCAAGTAGGATAGTGGGGTCATCAAAACATAAAAAATTCGCCTTTCAGATTGAACCAAACTACCCATATAAATTGTATATTCCACGATAACACTACCTTTCGTTCACACTGTCAGTTAATTATAAAAGCATATATATTCGGCGCATGGTGTGTTAAAGAGTTTAAATGGGCTTATAAAGGGGTCCAATGAAACATAAAAATATTCGCCTTTGGCGTTTGCCATCCGATTTTTGTAAAGTGCTAAAGGCTTTCGGGAGCAAACCCATCCATAAACATTATGTATGTCCCGTTATTACCACCCTGTGCCCACATCCTCAGTCAATAGCAATCATTTCAGTTCGTGGTTTGTTCAACTTTAACACTTCAACTGTGTTGGGGGTCCTCAAAACATAGCAAATTCGTCTTTCTTATCTATCAGCCACTTTGTGTATAGCGACACATGCACAAGCCACCAATACAAATGATGTATTCTCTGATAGCACTACCTTCCAGTCACACTCTCTGTTAATATATATAGAGAGAGTATATCTTCAGTTCGTATTGTTTTCAAGGCTTTAAATAGGGTAGAGTGTTCTCGAAAAAATAGAAAATTCGCCTCGTTTTGTAAAGTGCCACACTATTTTAGGAACCAATTAACCCATCCATAAACATTGTGTATTTCCTTATGTAATTGTCCTTTGTACAGTTACATGATTCTTAATATTGAGATCATATTCTTTCAGTTCTTGGTGTGTTCAAGACGTCTAATAGGGTAGGGGGGGGGGACCTCAAAACATAGAACATATTTGAACTAACGTTGCCCAGACTAGTTTATGAGATATAAAATACAATATCCATTATTTCTATATTTTGGTCGATTTAGAGGAACGCTAACAATCACTATGTCAGCAACAATTATTTTGTTCTGAGTATGTTAGTCTATATTATGTGTCGTTTAGAACAAATACTTTAGTTCCACAAAGTCGCAATATATTAATATAAAATTACATGTTATACATAAAATGTTTTGTTGTTGTTGTAACTGGGGTTTGGAAGCCTGATGACATCTTTAACCACGCTCGCGGTGTCTACGGATCAGGTTTTCATCACATGAATCCTGATTAGATGCCCATTAGAATAATTTAGAAAAGTCTGTGCTGTCGTTATCATTAATATGTGTTTTTTCTACCAAAACGAGTTCGGGGTTACGGTACCTAAATCCAATATCTGGCAAACCGTTCACAATCTCTGTCAAATTCTTTCTACTTGTGATCTCCAGATAACTACTGAGCCATATGAATTATATAGTTGGTCACGTGTTGTTTATAACAAAGGTTTTAGTATTATGACATCGATGCTAATGCATTCAAAATTACCTGTTATCAATAAAATAATTGTTGTTGTTGTAACTGGGGGTCTGGAAGCCTGAACACATATGTAATCAATTAAACTGTGTCTGGACAAAACTTTCAGTACAAGATTCATATTGGGTCCCATTAGGATAAATTAGAAAATGTTTGTAAAGTCGTTATCAAAAATATGTATTATTTTCGACCAAAACGTGTTTGGGGGAGGGGTAGCTAAAATCCAGTATCTCGCAAAACGTTCATAATTTCTGTTAACTGTTTTCTTCATATGCTTATCCGATAACAGCTACACCATTTCGGCATTATTGCAATATCCGTTTGAATGATAATGTTTGAAAAATATTATTTTTCTGAAATAGAGTGATTGTTCAGCAACAAATAAATGTTTCGGCTCCAAATGGCAGGAAACTGTAAATTAACCAACACTTTTTGCATATTAAGTAGATATATGGTATGATGTAGTAATTTTAACACCAACAATGTGGGCAAATAAGTTAGGACATAGCCGCAGTGCTCGCTTTACCAATATCGTTAATTTCTGGAAAAAGTCACTGGTGGGTATCGCTCATCATCGATTTGACAAGAGACACCACCAATTCCGTTATTTTTCACTATCATTTTCGTCAAAAGTATATATTTCTCCTTAAAAAAAATTTGGTTTCAACTTGTTCTATACCGTGGGTATGGGTACCCGACCACTTTTGGCGTTTGGCCGCTGCACTATATACGTTCGCCCAGTGAGATTAATTCATCATGTCGTAGTCATTTAAGTATAGAGTTATCTCTCTTCTTACATGCATACACAAGACAGTTCGCCTTGCAAGTTTAATAATTTAACGTCACCAGGTCACCTTATTCAGAGAACTTACCTCGAATCTGACGTCATCATGCGACGGTATGCCATTGTCTTGGTCTTTGCACTCCATTCCCATTTTCTCGTTTTTCGCATTATTTAGATACCTTTACAGCTGACCTTTATGTAAGGATTCTAAGGAACAAGTGCGAACTGTGCGATAGTATATATCCTACTCACACCGACACGCGGGATGTTTCGTCACAGTTATATTTAGATACCTTTATGTAAGGAACAAGTGCGATAGTATATATCCTACTCACACCGACACGCGGGTTGTTTCGTCACAGTTATATTTAGATACCTTTATGTAAGGAACAAGTGCGATGTTATATATCCTACTCACACCGACACGCGGGTTGTTTCGTCACAGTTATATTTAGATACCTTTATGTAAGGAACAAGTGCGATGTTATATATCCTACTCACACCGACACGCGGGATGTTTCGCCACAGTTTGCTAACACTATATGTATAGGAACCATATAAGGGCCAATCCGTTCGAGCGCACGATTTTTACAGCCGTTCTCTGTCGTTTTCTGTCGTCCGGTTTAAAGCCCGCGAATTTTTATATTCACACCGAAAGCGACTGGATTGATTCGTCGCGCGCGATGATAATGGTTTGGGTGCATCATTTACTGGCAGCTAGGTCACAAATAAATTGGCATTTTAATCAGAATTTGTTAAACATGTACATGCAAGAGTTTTTCAAACTCATTTAATTGTCAAATATAGTATGTCAAGTGGAATGGTGCACGAGCTTCCTAAATTCTTATAGCAATTGCGTTTAATTTAATTTCATTATATAATTCCATGCAGTTTGTGAGTTTTTTTTTATCGGGGGGGGGGGGGGGGCAAATTGTGGGCAAAGTGACCTCACAAGCTTGGACTGGATTGGGACAAAAAAATAACCAGACGATCCTGTTATTACGTCCAGTTCTTGCATGCCAGGCATTTTCTTTTCTCATTTATCCCTGCACTTCAGTTATCAGCATGTTGCTAAAGTCCTCCACGTGACGACGAATAAATGGGTCGCTTTCAAATAGGAGGAATATACGCGTATAAATATCCTATTTAACAGCGACCCAATTACCCCGCTGGTTTGCCGCAAAGCGAGAAATCAACTTGCGGCGTGAATATAAAAATCGCGCGCTTTGAACTGCTACGGACGACAGAAAACGGCCGTTATAATCGAGCGCTCGCGACCGGTGTGGATTTACCTTAATACGCACGTGATTGCAAAGAGAAAGAACTCTATCTTGTTAGCACCCTCCATCAAAGCAAAATGCCATTTTCGCTTTAGATATTTTGCAGGAATAAACCACTTGACGCCTATACTCAATCTTGTTGTCGTGTTTTATTGACATAAAAAGTGTTTGTCGCCCGGAAGAGATAGACTACACTGTAAAAAGGACTGTGTGGCAGCTTCCACACAATGACTGTGTGAAGGCATTATCTGAACATAAATGTGTACATAATACACACATAGGCCTATGTGTGTATCACCCAATATCCACACATATATGTGTACATCACCACACTTATTTGTGTGTGACGTCGGTTTTTTAAATTTCACGTGGTGGTCACGCGCGCGTCGTTGTTTCGTACAAGCTCACAGGCTGCCGTAAAGTGTACACATGGAGTCTTGTTGATTGTGGTGGATATCGAAATTCGATATATTGAGCGGTCTCTTCGATTATTTCTATAGTTATGGTAAGATTATATTTAAATTGGCAATATATTCACCTTTGTGAGAATGTCCGTATCTATTTTGTATAACATGATTGAACGAAATAATAAACTTGATTTGGATTTTCTGATTCAACAATTCCCTATCGCATAGTCATATATTTACATTTTAGAGTTGTGCGTTTATCTGGGTTTATCTGTTGTTTCTGTAGTCTATATGACACGCATCTTTCCGAAGCATAAAACCTATTTCTGCTCGAAAATGTTCTGAATGTAAATTGACAAATTCAACTGTGTGGTGAAGACATTTACTGAACAAATGTGTGTTCATCACATACACACTATATATTATACAGCGTGCTTTAAACCAGAACCACAATTTTATTATTTTGCACGGTAAGGTTCTCATGTTGATAAAGTAACGACGTGTTTTGTGTTTATATGGAATGCAGATGAGAGGAAATATCTACTGAGACCAGTGACATGGCGACAGGGCGGATATTGGGAAGGGTGTGTCCATAACCCTATCCCAAACTTCGGTAAAATTTACTAAAAATTCCAACAGTTGGAAATTTCATGCCTGACGCAAAGTTGCAAGTTTTACACCACATGCATTATAATAGGGTGAAATTGTTCTCTTTTTCAACCAGTAATTAGTGGGAATTTTTTTTTTTTTTTTAGACAAACAGTAGCATATTTTTCTACTTATGGTAAAACAAAAATGGTCTCAAATGGCCATTGGGTGGAAGACTTCCATTTGGTTGGAAATTCTAATAGTTGGAAAGCTTGAGGTACCAATTGGAAAATTCAGAACGAGAGGGGGTGTGCAAATATAATTCTACAAATATGGTTCAAGGTGAGGGTGGGGTGCACTTCGACGTTTGAAGGTGGACCCCCCCCCCCCCCCGCCAACGGCTACCATCGAACCGCGTCCCTGAATGCGACTTGTGGATGCCACTGGAATGCCCTAGTCGTATACTACGAAGTTCTATATGTGGCACCCGGAATCACACAAAATGTGTGAAATTAGTGTTTCAAATTAATTTCATTTGAATATGATGACCATGAGCATCACTGTTGCAATAAACCTTGAAATACCACAATGGACGATCAATGTACCAAGTGAAACAAATTGTTGGGTGGGTGGGGTATTTATTTGTCCATTATATTGGTGGTTTACCAAGACGATGTGAAACATTAACATGCATATTTTGGCTCCTCTGCTATGTATAGCCTGCGTAAATTCGGTTACCGAGGGAGGGGCCGGGGGTGGTGGTGATGTCGTACATGTATATCTAATACATATGTAGCCACCGTTTGTGTCCAAAACTTTAAATTGTGAAGAATATTATGTCATTCAATAAATGTCATAATATATAGCAAATAATGAACTTATAACTAATCTAAAATTATAAATACTGCAGAATAGTGAGATGTGTCATTAAAGTATTATTAGCATTTGGATTAAGTGACGTACATGGTGAAGAGTTATCGTTTATACTATAAAAAGGGGGAGGGGGGCTTATTTTCAAACTCGCCATGTTTCTCATATTATAATCCTTATACCTTATATATGAATGTATTGTGTTATATAGTTAAAATTCCTCATGTAAAATTGTAAATTTCCCGCGTCAAGATTGTGCTTAATGGGGCATCGATCTGGCCATATAGATAAAGTAAAATATATTTATAAAATGTCCGAACATTCATTATGTGAAGCTATAATGAGTAGTACATGTATATATTTAGCATGTTTCAAAACTATATTCCTTTCTGAAAATGCGCTCTTTAATGTATGAATTATAATACTGTTATAGATGTACATACACTGTAAATAATATTCCCACAATGGTATGTTATAAACAAAATAACTTCTCTGCTTACAGGTTCAATGGTGAAATCATGGCGGTCACGCGGTGCGACGTCGATGTAAATAACAAGATACGGACATGACTGCCTTGGCAACGACGCAGATAAACTCTAGTCAACCAACCAAGAACCACGGTGGAATGTATGAGTTAGACATAAATTCCACAATCAATGATTTTGGTATACATATGATGATATCATGTGCTGTAGTTTGGTTTCTGTGCAAGAGGCGATGACTTCTATTCTTCGTGAACTCGAGATTTCTCCCCAGAAATTGCACCGATATATATACATTCAAAAAGACTATCCTCTTTGGAGCCCTTAATTTTCTTGTATAGTTCAAGGGATCTCAGAAAGCTTCAGTTAGTTTTAGAGCTTGTTCTTCTACACACGTGAGGGTGAGTCTGGTGTAAGACAGCCAACCAGTATAGCAATATACATATATATGGATATATAGCAGAGACTGACTTTCGAATTGTTCCAATACATTCAAGTTGGAGGAAAATTCTAGTTATTGATGTGAAACCCATTGATGGAACTGAAACATGCACGCTTATAGTTTTAAATTTCTTTGAAATCTCGTCGGATGACCAAAATATTATGTGAATGTGTTAGACGGCTGTTTTGTTTTGTGTCGTTGTATTATTGAAATTAAAGACTATATAGCTATACTATATCATTCGACAATCACGATTTATGCTGTGTACATAAAAGAAGGCCGCGGACCCCCGGGATATGCATGTTTGCTGTTTGATAAGTTAATATTCGAAAACGTCCAGCGCCGCACGTCAAGCATCAGTAGACTATAACATTTCATATGTATGGCAGGAAAAAAACGTCCAACGATAGCCGAACTATATGTATGGCCAATAAATATCGGTGTAAACACTCTTCGTTGAATATGATTTTTTTTGTGCAGAATTAGCAGCCTATTGTTTGGATCGACCACACAAATTTGTACACATGTAATTAACACATATGTGTTGTCTTGCCCAACAGCATTGTGTACAAGAACAATACAAATAGTGTAATGGCGATGAACACTATTGTTTGGATCAACCACACAAATGTGTACGCATGTGATTAACACATATGTGTAGTCTCGCCCAACAACATTGTGTACAATAACAATACAATATTGTGTGGTAGCGGTGAACATATTGTTTCCTCAGTGCAAACATATTTGTGTCCATTCAACGAACAAATAAATGTGCTGGACCCAAACATCTTTGTATGTGTCAACTACACAACTATGTAGGTAAGTTACCACACATAAACTGTTCATCTGCATCCACACAATCTTGTGCGCAACTTAGCACACATTTAATGTGTGCCTACAAAGAACAAGTTGTTTGGTCGATCCACACAATTTGTTCGCCACCGCCACACAACAGATGTGTGATCATTTGCCACACAATTCACCACACAATGTTGAGCTCGATCAAGTGGCTACACAAACTGTGTGGTAACTGTGTGGTTCTACCACACAGTCGTTTTAAGAGTGTAAGCAACTTTAACCGAGACCTCTCACGAATGGGTGCATAACTTCATTATCATTAATCCTTCGTGGCTTTGTACCAAGTTACAAAACAGAGTTCAGCACCCCCTCGCCACGCTATGTCTGAACGCTGCCGACATGTGTATTAAAATAAAATCTAAACATTTTTGATTGAAGTGCTTTGTCAGTTACAATTAATTCTGGCTTGATCTATAGACACTAATCTTTCAACTGAATATGGACAGCTCAGTTCCTCAGAATAATGCAGAATTAATTGTAACCAAAAGTGTCAAATAACTAAATGTGACATTTCTTCACACTACGTGTATGTGCGGGCAGCGGTATATAAGTCCTGCGAAGGGGACTGAACTCTGCATTGAGCTTGCTTTGTACATCACGTGTAGATACAATGTTATAGTTTGTGGTGTCAAATCGAATGGGTCACGCTCAAGATGAGATCAGTTTCACTCCTCCGACACTGATTGTATTAATGGGATGGGATGATCGACGTGACGACGATAACCTCACGATTATGAACCCGTCGCGACTTGTGTCCACGCGGCAAGATAATAAGGGGGAGGGTGAAAACCAATAGCCGCGCTACACTATACCCGGTAAGGCTCCAGGCAGCAGTGGTCTCAGGTTACCGCTGAAACGATTACACCCTGTAATTGGTTACAGTATCATTCGGTCAAACACGTTAATATGTTTAAAATGGGTGTTATATTTCACTGAATACACACGGAATCAGATAAACTAAAGTAACGAGCGGCCATCGAGCGCACGGTAAACGTGTTATCAATGGAACACACCACCCCAATTGTAAAGGTCTCTATTGAACAGGTTTTGTCACAGGCGCTCAGATCAATGCAAACACCTCTATGCTGGACCGAACACTGCCATCATGTACCTATAATGTGAGCAAATCACTCATATTTTATTTATAGCGCCACCTTTATGCTGGACTGAACACTGCCATCATGTACATATAATGTGAGCAAATCACTCATATTTTATTTATAGCGCCACCTTTATGCTGGACAGAACACTGCCATTATGTACATATAATGTGAGCAAATCACTCATATTTTATTTATAGCGCCACCTCTATGCTGGACTGAACACTGCCATCATATATATATTATTGAATGTTTTATACACACACTAGATTTTTCTCTAATAGCTCGGATTAGCCAAACACCGCGAAAATTGCAACTTTAGAAACAATACAGTAATTTTTCGTAACGGCGTCAGTTTGTCCTTCCCGCATCATAGCAATTCGACAGGATCACAGCATCATAGCATATTAGCAGGACCAGGGGTGAAATATCCATTCACGCAGTTGAATCTGTGCCTGCACAGCGTTGATACCTCACTCGGTTATCAGAAGACCATCAGCGTTGATACCTCACTCGGTTATCAGAAGACCATCAGCGTTGATACCTCACTCGGTTATCAGAAGACCATCAGCGTTGATACCTCACTCGGTTATCAGAAGACCATCAGTTGAATCTATGCCTGCACAGCGTTGATACCTCACTCGGTTATCAGAAGACCATCAGTTGAATCTATGCCTGCACAGCGTTGATACCTCACTCGGTTATCAGAAGACCATCAGTTGAATCTATGCCTGCACAGCGTTGATACCTCACTCGGTTATCACAAGACCATCAGTTGAATCTATGCCTGCACAGCGTTGATACCTCACTCGGTTATCAGAAGACCATCAGTTGAATCTATGCCTGCACAGCGTTGATACCTCACTCGGTTATCAGAAAACCATCAGCGTTGATACCTCACTCGGTTATCACAAGACCATCAGTTGAATCTATGCCTGCACAGCGTTGATACCTCACTCGGTTATCAGAAGACCATCAGCGTTGATACCTCACTCGGTTATCACAAGACCATCAGTTGGAATTTTCAGGTATAAATTTCCAATATTGGGAGAGCTTGGTGCCAGTCTAGATGATAGGATTTTGCCGTTTTCAGGTTCATATTTCATAATGTTCTCCCACTGGGTTGAGGGGTCCTGATCCCTCATCGACGTTCTGTCAAAAAAATGCTAATTAATTGTAAAAAAAGGAGGCCTGAATTTGCCTGTAGTTTCACCTCTAAATGTTAGGATTTTGCACCGTTCATGTTTAGATTTCAAATTGTTCTCCCACTGCGCTGAGTGGTCCTGGTTTATCCCCGGTGGCCAGTCAAAAACTGATAACAAATTTAAAAAAATAGACGTTAGACCTCTAGAACAGTTTTCAGGTTGAGATTAAATTGTGTTCTCCCATTGTGGTCGAGGGGTCCTGGTACATCCCCGGTGCCCAATTAAAACTGCTAATCAATTTAAAAAATCGAGGCCTGAATTAGCCTAGAATGAGACTTCTATATGCAAGAATGTTGCAATTTCAGATTCAGATTTCAAAATATTCTCACTCTGGGCCCAGAGGGTCCTCATCATTCCTGTAGTCAGTCGAAGACTAATATTCATTAAAATAAACTAAAATCAAGGCTATAGGGAATCTCAAGCCGGGGGGGGGGGGTGGTATTATGAGAACTTGGGAGTTTAACCTGGTTCAAGAGGGGTACAGTTGGATATTCCAAGGTGAACATCCCCACCACGAAGCCCCTCTAGACACGTCCCTGGGGACATGTGAATTCCTTTTACATAAACGAAATAAAGAGGCTTATAGCGAGTAAACATAATCGCTCTGGTTCCGTAATCCGAATTCTGGCTTAGTGTGTTCCGACATTTCATAATACACCTTCTTTGTTGTTTTCTGGGGCAGATGAAGCATGTGGGGGGGGGGGGGGCAGACACGATGTGGGGGACAGAGTCAGTGTGGGAGAGAGACACAATGTGGGAGATAGACACAATGTGTGAGGGGTTGATACAATGTGAGAGGGGGCAGACACAATGAGTGGCAGACACTTTGTGTGGGACAGACACAGTGTTGGAACAAACACATGCAATGTTGGAGGGAAGACACAGTGATGGGCAGACACATTATGGGGGAGACACAGTGTGGGGACAGGCAGTGTGTGAGGGGGACACGAACAGTGTCCGATGGGTGCACACATAGTACGGGTAAGAAAGTGTGGGCGAGGCCAGAAACAGTGTGGGACAGATACATTGTGGGTGAGGCAGACACAGTATGGGAGGGGCATACACAGCGTGGGGCAGACACAGTGTGAGCGGGGCAGCCAATGATATTTACTGCGTATAATTCGTTTATAACAATCAAGCTGTTTTGTGACTATTTCGATAACAAATATATGAAAATAACTTATTTTGGCATATACCTTTCGGAACACCTCGTTGGAGTGTTTCACATCACTTTAATATTCATATCAGGGATGTTCAGGATATAATATCAGACGAATGATAACAGGCATTGTCACCCGCCCGAGAACGGAATGTCTTACTCGGAGCTGCGCTCCTCGGGAGACATTCCGTTCTCGAGCGGGTGACAAATCTCAATGTCTCCCTCGACAGCGGACGACAACTGTATAGTGCATAATGAAAGCTACTTGTATTGAATGTGGGCAATGTATGTGGGCAATGTATGTGGGCAAGGTATGTGGTTGGAAATGATCTAATATACATTTGTACATGTATAGATACATGTATATACGGTCGTTTTGTTGAACTTATTATCTGAATATTTCCTATATCGGATGAATATACTCATCAATGAGTAGTTAGTATGGAATCGATGTTATAACGAGCCTCGCCTATACTGTCCATGCAGTTACATGTTTTGATACTTTGATTGATGCCCCCTCCGCCCTAAATGATAGATAAATATGGTAGATACATGATTTGTTTTACCCTGTGCCAAGGCATTCTCTTATATATGCGAGTCGACCTTAGGTCGCCTCGCATATATAAGAGAATGCATTGGCCTAACAATTTTTTATCATTTTTTTAAAATAAATGTTTCTTACAATTTTTAGGACATCAAATAAAAAACACCCATTACCCTGCAGGGAGCTCCACACATATATAGAAGCATATAGAAGAGTGTCGTCTGCTCATGTTTGTCTGGGGCTCTGCATGGGTGAAATTATAAAATTGTTAAAGAATACAAGAAAAAATTATTAAAATTGTAAAAAATTGTTAGGCCAATGCATTCTCTTATATATGCGAGGCGACCCATGGTCGACTCTTATATATAAGAGAATGCATTGGCACAGGGTATTTCTAATATACATGTAGTTATACATGGTTGTAGGGCGGTGTTTGGATATTGTTCTTAATCTGATCCCTATATAAGTGACAGATAGATATGGTAGATATATATAGGTCAGACAGATGATACTCAAATATACAGTGATGGACCCGACACCATCATACATCTGTTATATCATAATTCCATATATATTGTATACTACTTTTTCTACAAGTGGATCGTACCTTACATTATACTTATGTAAATATCATGTTCTTTATACTATTGTCGGGAGCGAGACCAAGATAAGTTTTGTAACTTGTGCCTCAATCCCCTGCATTTAATTCTGGATGCAAATAAATATGTTTACATAATACATTTGTACATGCAGATACATGGTAATAGGGCAGTGTTTGGATACTTTGCTTGATGCCCCCCCCCCCTAAGTGACAGATATATCTGGTAGATATGCAGACAGATGATACTCTAATATGCATTTGTACATGCAGATACATGGTAGTATGACAATGTTTGGATACTTTGCTTGATGCCCCCTTAACTTAGCCTAAGTGACAGATATATCTGCAAGATATATATAGGTCAGACAGATGATACTAAAATATTATTTGTACATGCAGATACATGGTAGTAGGGCAGTGTTTGAATACTTTGCTTGATGTCCCCCTAAGTGACAGATATATCTGGTAGATATAGGTCAGGCAGATGAAACTCATTTTCCCGGCAATAAATTCGTGATTCGCTCTCATCGACCCAATATTGGTGTAAGTCGAGTTTTTTAATCTAAGAATTGATAAAATGTTGATGTAAATGGTAACCGCATCGACGAGGACATAATTCATCATCTTACAGCAGTGAAATCCCCGATGGATGCGGATATGATGGCGAATCTCAACACGTTGTCTGATATGTTAATAAATCACGGCAAAAAGAAGAAACAGCGTTCGATCGGCGCTCCGGGCAGAACGCCGTGACGGCGCCGGCGTAACATATCGAAGGGATACCATTACGTCATCTAAGTCTGGGAACACTTCACTCTCGTTATAGAATGATGCCGCGATGAGTCATCGCAGTTTATAGAATACACATATGGAAATTGGGAAATCCTTTATAATTAGGTTTAACGTAGTTTCGTGTTTCGTCTGTTGATATGACCAATGCAAGTCACATGACCCTCGTGACTATTTCGTCTACACGTACACGGTCAAACCGTTTAGAAGTATTGTGCTGCTTTCGGAAGTTGTATAAGCAAAGACATGTGGCAGGGACGCCGGAGAAGGGGGGCATGCGGGGGCACTTGCCTGTGGCAATCTTCTATAACCGAGGACCAACACACAATGAAAAACATTTGTTAAAGCCAATTAAGTGCAGCTTGTCCTCACAGCCACCTGTTTTAACTATTCTGTATTATCATTTGGCCGATGTATACACACGTGTAGGTAAACTCGTGTGATTCTTTTAGCCAACTGAATATCCATTGCAAGTAAACGTCGAATAGTTGGTGTCCTATATAGATCATGCCATGCATGCATGAATCTCTGCCCGTACAGATCATATTCCACCAGTCCAAAACCTTGGAACTTTTTGAAGTTTTGACAGGGAACGTTATATAAAGTCGAAACCATAGCGCGGGGAATATATTTCTTAGTTATTATCTTTTCCTTAATAGTGTAATTCACTGTAGGTGAAGGTCCCAATTCGAAATCTCACGATTTAAGTGAATTTGTGAGCGATTATGCGTTGAGTCGCTTACAATTATGACATTTTCCTGGGTAATTAATTTGATGTTTATTGCGATATCAGCTCACAATAGTAAGAGAAAATCATGCAATTTAGAGTTGGGACATTCACCTACAGTGAAGTACATTATTAAGGAACAATTAACAATTAAGAAATATATTACCACATTATTTTATCGACTTTATAAGGTTCCCTGTCAAAACTTCAAAAAGTTCCAAGATTTTGTACTGGTGGAATAGTAATAGTAGAGAATAATGGCATGATCTATTGGTGTCTCTTCGGTTAGTGTGGCACGGGTTATCAACTGATGAAGATCTTACATGCTTTGTCTCCTTTCATTTTCTGTCGATATCATTTATACATATTTTAACGTTTGGGTTTTATTGAGATATTTTGGTGCGTACGGTCGAAATTGTTTTCCAAGTTTTGTAAAACCTCTCCGGGTCACTGCTCTCCACCCTAAATTTATGACAAGCGAACAAGGAATCAGGTATATCCACAATTAGATTGTCGTCATCTTGGAATCCGTTCCTAATGTCAAGCAGGTCGATTCACGAACAAAACGTTGCCCCTGTCATGAAAATCAAGTACTACAACATACCATGCATGGTCCGGTCTTTGTGGCAGTAGATTTAGTTATTTAACAGTTCTTGGTACCGAAAGATATGTTATTTCCCCCCATATATTTCCCACCCTTATCAAAGCAAAACGTTTGTTAAAGGAAACCGCACCTCCTGCATAATATAACAATTCAACAACACATTATATGTATAAAACTGAGCTATCTGATATGTGGTTGCTGTGCATTTTACTTTTTTCCATTATTGATTTTGACTCAAACGAAAGTTTTGTTTTCGAGGTTTTCAGCCATTTATAGCAAAACGTACATCTGTATATATAGTATTATTATTGTAGCTATATTATTATATACCAGGTATGGGTTCTATATTCTGGACGCTACAAACCATCGAATCATGTATAACACACTATACACATAATTATGTGTATGCAATGTTGACAGCACTGCATGTGTGATAAGATCGAACACCAATGTTATAAGGTATCACATGCACTGCACGCAGTTCAAACTGCTCACATATACATTGTAAAATACCACATGCATGTTCAAACTGCTCACATATACATTGTAAAATACCACATGCATGTTCAAACTGCTCACATATACATTGTAAAATACCACATGCATGTTCAAACTGCTCACATATACATTGTAAAATACCACATGCATGTTCAAACTGCTCACATATACATTGTAAAATACCACATGCATGTTCAAACTGCTCACATATACATTGTAAAATACCACATGCATGTTCAAACTGCTCACATATACATTGTAAAATACCACATGCATGTTCAAACTGCTCACATATACATTGTAAAATACCACATGCATGTTCAAACTGCTCACATATACATTGTAAAATACCACATGCATGTTCAAACTGCTCACATATACATTGTAAAATACCACATGCATGTTCAAACTGCTCACATATACATTGTAAAATACCACATGCATGTTCAAACTGCTCACATATACATTGTAAAATACCACATGCATGTTCAAACTGCTCACATATACATTGTAAAATACCACATGCATGTTCAAACTGCTCACATATACATTGTAAAATACCACATGCATGTTCAAACTGCTCACATATACATTGTAAAATACCACATGCATGTTCAAACTGCTCACATATACATTGTAAAATACCACATGCATGTTCAAACTGCTCACATATACATTGTAAAATACCACATGCATGTTCAAACTGCTCACATATACATTGTAAAATACCACATGCATGTTCAAACTGCTCACATATACATTGTAAAATACCACATGCATGTTCAAACTGCTCACATATACATTGTAAAATACCACATGCATGTTCAAACTGCTCACATATACATTGTAAAATACCACATGCATGTTCAAACTGCTCACATATACATTGTAAAATACCACATGCATGTTCAAACTGCTCACATATACATTGTAAAATACCACATGCATGTTCAAACTGCTCACATATACATTGTAAAATACCACATGCATGTTCAAACTGCTCACATATACATTGTAAAATACCACATGCATGTTCAAACTGCTCACATATACATTGTAAAATACCACATGCATGTTCAAACTGCTCACATATACATTGTAAAATACCACATGCATGTTCAAACTGCTCACATATACATTGTAAAATACCACATGCATGTTCAAACTGCTCACATATACATTGTAAAATACCACATGCATGTTCAAACTGCTCACATATACATTGTAAAATACCACATGCATGTTCAAACTGCTCACATATACATTGTAAAATACCACATGCATGTTCAAACTGCTCACATATACATTGTAAAATACCACATGCATGTTCAAACTGCTCACATATACATTGTAAAATACCACATGCATGTTCAAACTGCTCACATATACATTGTAAAATACCACATGCATGTTCAAACTGCTCACATATACATTGTAAAATACCACATGCATGTTCAAACTGCTCACATATACATTGTAAAATACCACATGCATGTTCAAACTGCTCACATATACATTGTAAAATACCACATGCATGTTCAAACTGCTCACATATACATTGTAAAATACCACATGCATGTTCAAACTGCTCACATATACATTGTAAAATACCACATGCATGTTCAAACTGCTCACATATACATTGTAAAATACCACATGCATGTTCAAACTGCTCACATATACATTGTAAAATACCACATGCATGTTCAAACTGCTCACATATACATTGTAAAATACCACATGCATGTTCAAACTGCTCACATATACATTGTAAAATACCACATGCATGTTCAAACTGCTCACATATACATTGTAAAATACCACATGCATGTTCAAACTGCTCACATATACATTGTAAAATACCACATGCATGTTCAAACTGCTCACATATACATTGTAAAATACCACATGCATGTTCAAACTGCTCACATATACATTGTAAAATACCACATGCATGTTCAAACTGCTCACATATACATTGTAAAATACCACATGCATGTTCAAACTGCTCACATATACATTGTAAAATACCACATGCATGTTCAAACTGCTCACATATACATTGTAAAATACCACATGCATGTTCAAACTGCTCACATATACATTGTAAAATACCACATGCATGTTCAAACTGCTCACATATACATTGTAAAATACCACATGCATGTTCAAACTGCTCACATATACATTGTAAAATACCACATGCATGTTCAAACTGCTCACATATACATTGTAAAATACCACATGCATGTTCAAACTGCTCACATATACATTGTAAAATACCACATGCATGTTCAAACTGCTCACATATACATTGTAAAATACCACATGCATGTTCAAACTGCTCACATATACATTGTAAAATACCACATGCATGTTCAAACTGCTCACATATACATTGTAAAATACCACATGCATGTTCAAACTGCTCACATATACATTGTAAAATACCACATGCATGTTCAAACTGCTCACATATACATTGTAAAATACCACATGCATGTTCAAACTGCTCACATATACATTGTAAAATACCACATGCATGTTCAAACTGCTCACATATACATTGTAAAATACCACATGCATGTTCAAACTGCTCACATATACATTGTAAAATACCACATGCATGTTCAAACTGCTCACATATACATTGTAAAATACCACATGCATGTTCAAACTGCTCACATATACATTGTAAAATACCACATGCATGTTCAAACTGCTCACATATACATTGTAAAATACCACATGCATGTTCAAACTGCTCACATATACATTGTAAAATACCACATGCATGTTCAAACTGCTCACATATACATTGTAAAATACCACATGCATGTTCAAACTGCTCACATATACATTGTAAAATACCACATGCATGTTCAAACTGCTCACATATACATTGTAAAATACCACATGCATGTTCAAACTGCTCACATATACATTGTAAAATACCACATGCATGTTCAAACTGCTCACATATACATTGTAAAATACCACATGCATGTTCAAACTGCTCACATATACATTGTAAAATACCACATGCATGTTCAAACTGCTCACATATACATTGTAAAATACCACATGCATGTTCAAACTGCTCACATATACATTGTAAAATACCACATGCATGTTCAAACTGCTCACATATACATTGTAAAATACCACATGCATGTTCAAACTGCTCACATATACATTGTAAAATACCACATGCATGTTCAAACTGCTCACATATACATTGTAAAATACCACATGCATGTTCAAACTGCTCACATATGTATTGTAAAATACCACATGCATGTTCAAACTGCTCACATATACATTGTAAAATACCACATGCATGTTCAAACTGCTCACATATACATTGTAAAATACCACATGCATGTTCAAACTGCTCACATATACATTGTAAAATACCACATGCATGTTCAAACTGCTCACATATACATTGTAAAATACCACATGCATGTTCAAACTGCTCACATATACATTGTAAAATACCACATGCATGTTCAAACTGCTCACATATACATTGTAAAATACCACATGCATGTTCAAACTGCTCACATATACATTGTAAAATACCACATGCATGTTCAAACTGCTCACATATACATTGTAAAATACCACATGCATGTTCAAACTGCTCACATATACATTGTAAAATACCACATGCATGTTCAAACTGCTCACATATACATTGTAACATACCACATGCATGTTCAAACTGCTCACATATACATTGTAAAATACCACATGCATGTTCAAACTGCTCACATATACATTGTAAAATACCACATGCATGTTCAAACTGCTCACATATACATTGTAAAATACCACATGCATGTTCAAACTGCTCACATATACATTGTAAAATACCACATGCATGTTCAAACTGCTCACATATACATTGTAAAATACCACATGCATGTTCAAACTGCTCACATATACATTGTAAAATACCACATGCATGTTCAAACTGCTCACATATACATTGTAAAATACCACATGCATGTTCAAACTGCTCACATATACATTGTAAAATACCACATGCATGTTCAAACTGCTCACATATACATTGTAAAATACCACATGCATGTTCAAACTGCTCACATATACATTGTAAAATACCACATGCATGTTCAAACTGCTCACATATACATTGTAAAATACCACATGCATGTTCAAACTGCTCACATATACATTGTAAAATACCACATGCATGTTCAAACTGCTCACATATACATTGTAAAATACCACATGCATGTTCAAACTGCTCACATATACATTGTAAAATACCACATGCATGTTCAAACTGCTCACACATACATTGTAAAATACCACATGCATGTTCAAACTGCTCACATATACATTGTAAAATACCACATGCATGTTCAAACTGCTCACATATACATTGTAAAATACCACATGCATGTTCAAACTGCTCACATATACATTGTAAAATACCACATGCATGTTCAAACTGCTCACATATACATTGTAAAATACCACATGCATGTTCAAACTGCTCACATATACATTGTAAAATACCACATGCATGTTAAAACTGCTCACATATACATTGTAAAATACCACATGCATGTTAAAACTGTGCACATATACATTGTAAAATACCACATGCATGTTCAAACTGCTCACATATACATTGTAAAATACCACATGCATGTTCAAACTGCTCACACATACATTGTAAAATACCACATACATGTTCAAACTGCTCACACATACATTGTAAAATACCACATGCATGTTCAAACTGCTCACATATACATTGTAAAATACCACATGCATGTTCAAACTGCTCACATATACATTGTAAAATACCACATGCATGTTCAAACTGCTCACATATACATTGTAAAATACCACATGCATGTTCAAACTGCTCACATATACATTGTAAAATACCACATGCATGTTCAAACTGCTCACATATACATTGTAAAATACCACATGCATGTTCAAACTGCTCACATATACATTGTAAAATACCACATGCATGTTCAAACTGCTCACATATACATTGTAAAATACCACATGCATGTTCAAACTGCTCACATATACATTGTAAAATACCACATGCATGTTCAAACTGCTCACATATACATTGTAAAATACCACATGCATGTTCAAACTGCTCACATATACATTGTAAAATACCACATGCATGTTCAAACTGCTCACATATACATTGTAAAATACCACATGCATGTTCAAACTGCTCACATATACATTGTAAAATACCACATGCATGTTCAAACTGCTCACATATACATTGTAAAATACCACATGCATGTTCAAACTGCTCACATATACATTGTAAAATACCACATGCATGTTCAAACTGCTCACATATACATTGTAAAATACCACATGCATGTTCAAACTGCTCACATATACATTGTAAAATACCACATGCATGTTCAAACTGCTCACACATACATTGTAAAATACCACATGCATGTTCAAACTGCTCACATATACATTGTAAAATACCACATGCATGTTCAAACTGTGCACATATACATTGTAAAATACCACATGCATGTTCAAACTGCTCACATATACATTGTAAAATACCACATGCATGTTCAAACTGCTCACACATACATTGTAAAATACCACATGCATGTTCAAACTGCTCACATATACATTGTAAAATACCACATGCATGTTCAAACTGTGCACATATACATTGTAAAATACCACATGCATGTTCAAACTGCTCACATATACATTGTAAAATACCACATGCATGTTCAAACTGCTCACATATACATTGTAAAATACCACATGCATGTTCAAACTGTGCACATATACATTGTAAAATACCACATGCATGTTCAAACTGCTCACATATACATTGTAAAATACCACATGCATGTTCAAACTGCTCACATATACATTGTAAAATACCACATGCATGTTCAAACTGTGCACATATACATTGTAAAATACTACATGCATGTTCAAACTGCTCACATATACATTGTAAAATACCACATGCATGTTCAAACTGCTCACATATACATTGTAAAATACCACATGCATGTTCAAACTGCTCACATATACATTGTAAAATACCACATGCATGTTCAAACTGTGCACATATACATTGTAAAATACCACATGCATGTTCAAACTGCTCACATATACATTGTAAAATACCACATGCATGTTCAAACTGCTCACATATACATTGTAAAATACCACATGCATGTTCAAACTGTGCACATATACATTGTAAAATACCACATGCATGTTCAAACTGCTCACATATACATTGTAAAATACCACATGCATGTTCAAACTGCTCACATATACATTGTAAAATACCACATGCATGTTCAAACTGCTCACATATACATTGTAAAATACCACATGCATGTTCAAACTGTGCACATATACATTGTAAAATACCACATGCATGTTCAAACTGCTCACATATACATTGTAAAATACCACATGCATGTTCAAACTGCTCACATATACATTGTAAAATACCACATGCATGTTCAAACTGTGCACATATACATTGTAAAATACCACATGCATGTTCAAACTGCTCACATATACATTGTAAAATACCACATGCATGTTCAAACTGCTCACATATACATTGTAAAATACCACATGCATGTTCAAAATATCGAACACTATAGTAAGTCGATGTCATGTACAGTTTAAATAAAAATATGTCTGTCTGTCTGTTCGTGATCTTCTTCCAGACTCCTGGACATATTTCTGTCTGTTCGTGATCTTCTTCCAGACTCCTGGACATATTTCAACAACATGTGGTGTGGTGACTCCTCGATTGGGGAAATGTTCGTTTTTAAATAAAACCTATTAACAGATAAAGTTTTAATAGGTACGCGAAGCCCCTTTTACGAATACGCCGCTGAATAAAGGCTCCCGCGAAAAGAGAAAAATTGTTGAAGATCAAAATTTGTGAATAGGGGGGCGCTGGCACCTAGCGCTAGAATCGCTGAATAAAGGCTCCCACGAAAAGAGACCAGTTGTTGAAGATCAAAATGTGCGAATAGGGGGCGCGGGCCCCTAGCGCTAGGTTCGCTGAATAAAGGCTAAACAAGGAAGTCTGTTCTGCTAGTTCTGTTATACATGTGCCATTTTGAAGACAATACTCACTGTCTGTATAGTGCACCATGTTGAACCACGTTAAACCGCAGACTAAACCGACAGCGCCACTCCGCGAATACATGCTTCTGTGTGACGGAGCAGGCGAAATTTGACACTATTCACATTCGAGTCATACTTGTGTAGTTTAATCACATTAGAGAAGTTTCCGCGGCGATGGTGATAAACACACAGGCTAATGATGTAAAATCGAATTTATCGCATACAGGACTTCCCTACTCAGATATTACTACAGTGAATTCATGTTATTAGAACCCTGTATTCATGTTAGTTTGTGTTCGTGTCGTAAAGTGACCGTTCGATTAGGTAGAAGTTCTAATCCGGACATGTGAAGTGACTTATGAAGTGACACTGTTGTTTCGGCACGTTTGAAGTGACATATGGTTTATATTCTTCTGTTTCAAAGAGTGTCCAAATTAAAATTAAATTAAAAGAGCCGGATTGCGATTCTTAATAGGTAAGTTAGAGTACTTATATTATTGTATTTTTGCATGTTTTAATTTGTTAAAGGTGGACTTGTGGTTCGGCATGTTTTAATTTGTTAAAAGGCAGGTCAAGTGACCAATTTTGAATGGAGATTTCCATGCAAATCTGTGGAGCAAAAGTTACAGAGTTGCACATACTTCTGAGTGTGACATTGATGTGGTATTGGAAACAACAACTATTTATCTGGCGGGTCCGCTTGGTAAATTATAAAATTTTGCAATAAATATATTTTTGAGAATTTTTTCTGGAATTACTTCACTTGACCTACATTTGACAAATCAATATAACATTACAAAATAAATACACCAACATTATAATGGAACAAGTTCCAACCGGACCCGCCAGATAAATACCCGTTGTTTCCAATACCACACCAAGTCACACTTAAAAGTATGTGCTGCTCTGTAACATTTGCTCCACAGATTTGCATGGAAATCCCCATTCAAAATTGGTCACTTGACCCCCCCCTTAAAGGTGGCATCTAGTTGTTTCGGAACACAATTATTCGGCACGTCCGTTATTATACATGGACATATAAACTATATCTTCACAGTAAGTAGATGTCGTAGTTGTTTCGGAACCAGATTATTAGGCACGTCCGTTATTATACATGGACATATACACTATATCTTCACAGTAAGTAGATGTCGTAGTTGTTTCGGAACCCGATTATTTGGCACGTCCGTTATTATACATGGACATATAAACTATATCTTCACAGTAAGTAGATGTCGTAGTTGTTTCGGAACCCGATTATTTGGCACGTCCGTTATTATACATGGACATATAAACTATATCTTCACAGTAAGTAGATGTCGTAGTTGTTTCGGAACCCGATTATTAGGCACGTCCGTTATTATACATGGACATATAAACTATATCTTCACAGTAAGTAGATGTCGTAGTTGTTTCGGAACCCGATTATTTGGCTCGTCCGTTATTATACATGGACATATAAACTATATCTTCACAGTAAGTAGATGTCGTAGTTGTTTCGGAACCCGATTATTCGACACGTCCGTTATTATACATGGACATATAAACTATATCTTCACAGTAAGTAGATGTCGTAGTTGTTTCGGAACCCGATTATTAGGCACGTCCGTTATTATACATGGACATATAAACTATATCTTCACAGTAAGTAGATGTCGTAGTTGTTCTGTCAGTGATTGTTTCCTTTAAATTGGAATAGAAATGATGACAACATCTAGCACTATCCAAACCTATTCTAATAATACAGAAATGATAACTACGTATATATCACTGTCCAAACCTATTCTAATAATACAGAAGTGAAAACTATACGTACATATCACTGTCCGAATGTATACTATACTCAATGACATGTCAAAAATACAGCAGAAACCAAGTCTTACATGTAGACGAAACCGTATATTCGTGTTATTTTGTTTTCATGGCCGCTCAATTGTATAAGAGTATACCCGGACATGAACAGATATATGAAGTGACTATTCGTGTTGTATGAGAGTTATACCCGGACATGAACAGATATATGATGTGACTATTCGTGTTATACCCGGACATGAACAGATATATGAAGTGACTATTCGTCTTGTATGAGAGTTATACCCGAACATGGACAGATATATGAAGTGACTATTCGTGTTGTATGAGAGTATACCCGGACATGAACAGATATATGAAGTGACTATATTCGTGTTGTATGAGAGTTATACCCGGACATGAACAGATATATGAAGTGACTATTCGTGTTGTATGAGAGTATACCCGGACATGAACAGATATATGAAGTGACTATTCGTGTTGTATGAGAGTTATACCCGGACATGAACAGATATATGAAGTGACTATTCGTGTTGTATGAGAGTTATACCCGGACATGGACAAATATATGATGTGACTGTTCGTGTTATACCCGGACATGAACAGATATATGAAGTGACTATTCGTGTTGTATGAGAGTTATACCCGGACATGAACAGATATTTGAAGTGACTATTCGTGTTGTATGAGAGTTATACCCGGACATGGACAGATATATGAAGTGACTATTCGTGTTGTATGAGAGTTATACCCGGACATGAACAGATATATGAAGTGACTATTCGTGTTATACCCGGACATGAACAGATATATGATGTGACTATTCGTGTTGTATGAGAGTTATACCCGGACATGAACATATATATGAAGTGACTATTCGTGTTGTATGAGAGTTATACCCGGACATGAACAGATATATGATGTGACTATTCGTGTTGTATGAGAGTATACCCGGACATGAACAGATATATGATGTGACTATTCGTGTTGTATGAGAGTTATACCCGGACATGGACAGATATATGATGTGACTGTTCGTGTTATACCCGGACATGAACAGATATATGAAGTGACTATTCGTGTTGTATGAGAGTTATACCCGGACATGAACAGATATATGATGTGACTATTCGTGTTGTATGAGAGTTATACCCGGACATGAACAGATATTTGAAGTGACTATTCGTGTTGTATGAGAGTTATACCCGGACATGGACAGATATATGAAGTGACTATTCGTGTTGTATGAGAGTTATACCCGGACATGAACAGATATATGAAGTGACTATTCGTGTTATACCCGGACATGAACAGATATATGATGTGACTATTCGTGTTGTATGAGAGTTATACCCGGACATGAACATATATATGAAGTGACTATTCGTGTTGTATGAGAGTTATACCCGGACATGAACAGATATATGATGTGACTATTCGTGTTGTATGAGAGTATACCCGGACATGAACAGATATATGATGTGACTATTCGTGTTGTATGAGAGTTATACCCGGACATGGACAGATATATGATGTGACTGTTCGTGTTATACCCGGACATGAACAGATATATGAAGTGACTATTCGTGTTGTATGAGAGTTATACCCGGACATGAACAGATATATGATGTGACTATTCGTGTTGTATGAGAGTTATACCCGGACATGAACAGATATATGAAGTCACTATTCGTGTTGTATGAGAGTTATACCCGGACATGGACAGATATATGAAGTGACTATTCGTGTTGTATGAGAGTATACCCGGGCATGAACAGATATATGAAGTGACTATATTCGTGTTGTATGAGAGTTATACCCGGACATGGACAGATATATGAAGTGACTATTCGTGTTATACCCGGACATGAACAGATATATGAAGTGACTATTCGTGTTCTATGAGAGTATACCCGGACATGAACAGATATATGAAGTGACTATTCGTGTTGTATGAGAGTTATACCCGGACATGGACAGATATATGGAGTGACTATTCGTGTTATACCCGGACATGAACAGATATATGAAGTGACTATTCGTGTTCTATGAGAGTATACCCGGACATGAACAGATATATGAAGTGACTATTCGTGTTGTATGAGAGTATACCCGGACATGAACAGATATATGAAGTGACTATTCGTGTTGTATGAGAGTTATACCCGGACATGAACAGATATATGAAGTGACTATTCGTGTTGTATGAGAGTTATACCCGGACATGGACAGATATATGAAGTGACTATTCGTGTTGTATGAGAGTTATACCCGGACATGAACAGATATATGAAGTGACTATTCGTGTTGTATGAGAGTTATACCCGGACATGGACAGATATATGATGTGACTATTCGTGTTATACCCGGACATGAACAGATATATGAAGTGACTATTCGTGTTGTATGAGAGTTATACCCGGACATGAACATATATTTGAAGTGACTATTCGTGTTGTGTGAGAGTTATACCCGGACATGGACAGATATATGAAGTGACTATTCGTGTTATACCCGGACATGAACAGATATATGATGTGACTATTCGTGTTATATGAGAGTTATACCCGGACATGAACAGATATATGAAGTGACTATTCGTGTTATATGAGTGTTATACCCGGACATGGACAGATATATGAAGTGACTATTCGTGTTGTATGAGAGTATACCCGGACATGAACAGATATATGAAGTGACTATATTCGTGTTGTATGAGAGTTATACCCGGACATGAACAGATATATGATGTGACTATTCGTGTTATACCCGGACATGAACAGATATATGAAGTGACTATTCGTGTTGTATGAGAGTTATACCCGGACATGAACAGATATATGAAGTGACTTCGTGTTGTATGAGAGTTATACCCGGACATGAACAGATATATGAAGTGACTATTCGTGTTGTATGAGAGTTATACCCGGACATGAATAGATATATGAAGTGACTATATTCGTGTTGTATGAGAGTTATACCCGGACATGGACAGATATATGAAGTGACTATTCGTGTTGTATGAGAGTTATACCCGGACATGGACAGATATATGAAGTGACTATTCGTGTTGTATGAGAGTATACCCGGACATGGACAGATATATGAAGTGACTATTCGTGTTTTACCCGGACATGAACAGATATATGAAGTGACTATTCGTGTGGTATGAGAGTTATACCCGGACATGAACAGATATATGAAGTGACTATTCGTGTTATACCCGGACATGAACAGATATATGATGTGACTATTCGTGTTATATGAGAGTTATACCCGGACATGAACACATATATGAAGTGACTATTCGTGTTATATGAGAGTTATACCCGGACATGGACAGATATATGAAGTGACTATTCGTGTTGTATGAGAGTATACCCGGACATGAACAGATATATGAAGTGACTATATTCGTGTTGTATGAGAGTTATACCCGGACATGAACAGATATATGATGTGACTATTCGTGTTATACCCGGACATGAACAGATATATGAAGTGACTATTCGTGTTGTATGAGAGTTATACCCGGACATGAACAGATATATGAAGTGACTTCGTGTTGTATGAGAGTTATACCCGGACATGAACAGATATATGAAGTGACTATTCGTGTTGTATGAGAGTTATACCCGGACATGAATAGATATATGAAGTGACTATATTCGTGTTGTATGAGTGTTATACCCGGACATGGACAGATATATGAAGTGACTATTCGTGTTGTATGAGAGTTATACCCGGACATGGACAGATATATGAAGTGACTATTCGTGTTGTATGAGAGTATACCCGGACATGGACAGATATATGAAGTGACTATTCGTGTTATACCCGGACATGAACAGATATATGAAGTGACTATTCGTGTGGTATGAGAGTTATACCCGGACATGAACAGATATATGAAGTGACTATTCGTGTTGTATGAGAGTTATACCCGGACATGAACAGTTATATGATGTGACTATTCGTGTTATACCCGGACATGAACAGATATATGAAGTGACTATTCGTGTTGTATGAGAGTTATACCCGGACATGAACAGATATATGAAGTGACTATTCGTGTTGTATGAGAGTTATACCCGGACATGAACAGATATATGAAGTGACTATTCGTGTTATATGAGAGATATACCCGGACATGAACAGATATATGATGTGACTATTCATGTTATACCCGGACATGAACAGATATATGAAGTGACTATTCGTGTTGTATGAGAGTTATACCCGGACATGAACAGATATATGAAGTGACTATTCGTGTTGTATGAGAGTTATACCCGGACATGAACAGATATATGATGTGACTATTCGTGTTATACCCGGACATGAACAGATATATGAAGTCACTATTCGTGTTGTATGAGAGTTATACCCGGACATGAACAGATATTTGAAGTGACTATTCGTGTTGTATGAGAGTTATACCCGGACATGGACAGATATATGATGTGACTATTCGTGTTGTATGAGAGTTATACCCGGACATGAACAGATATATGAAGTGACTATTCGTGTTGTACCCGGACATGAACAGATATATGATGTGACTATTCGTGTTGTATGAGAGTTATACCCGGACATGAACAGATATATGAAGTGACTATTCATGTTATACCCGGACATGAACAGATATATGATGTGGCTATTCGTGTTGTATGAGAGTTATACCCGTACATGAACAGATATATGATGTGACTATTCGTGTTATACCCGGACATGAACAGATATATGAAGTGACTATTCGTGTTATACCCGGACATGAACAGATATATGATGTGACTATTCATGTTATACCCGGACATGGACAGATATATGAAGTGACTATTCGTGTTGTATGAGAGTTATACCCGAACATGAACAGATATATGAAGTGACTATTCGTGTTATACCCGGACATGAACAGATATATGAAGTGACTATTCGTGTTGTATGAGACTTATACCCGGACATGAACAGATATATGATGTGACTATTCGTGTTATACCCGGACATGAACAGATATATGAAGTGACTATTCGTGTTGTATGAGAGTTATACCCGGACATGAACAGATATATGAAGTGACTATTCGTGTTGTATGAGAGTTATACCCGGACATGAACAGATATATGAAGTGACTATTCGTGTTGTATGAGAGTTATACCCGAACATGAACAGATATATGAAGTGACTATTCGTGTTATACCCGGACATGAACAGATATATGAAGTGACTATTCGTGTTGTATGAGAGTTATACCCGAACATGAACAGATATATGAAGTGACTATTCGTGTTATACCCGGACATGAACATATATATGAAGTGACTATTCGTGTTGTATGAGAGTTATACCCGGACATGAACAGATATATGAAGTGACTATTCGTGTTGTATGAGAGTTATACCCGGACATGAACAGATATATGAAGTGACTATTCGTGTTGTATGAGAGTTATACCCGGACATGAACAGATATATGATGTGACTATTCGTGTTATACCCGGACATGAACAGATATATGAAGTGACTATTCGTGTTGTATGAGAGTTATACCCGGACATGAACAGATATATGAAGTGACTATTCGTGTTGTATGAGAGTTATACCCGAACATGAACAGATATATGAAGTGACTATTCGTGTTGTATGAGAGTTATACCCGGACATGAACAGATATATGAAGTGACTATTCGTGTTGTATGAGAGTTATACCCGGACATGAACAGATATATGATGTGACTATTCGAGTTGTATGAGTTATTCCCGGACATGAACAGATATATGAAGTGACTATTCGTGTTGTATGAGAGTTATACCCGGACATGAACAGATATATGAAGTGACTATTCGTGTTATTCCCGGACATGAACAGATATATGATGTGGCTATTCGTGTTGTATGAGAGTTATACCCGGACATGAACAGATATATGAAATGACTATTCGTGTTGTATGAGAGTTATACCCGGACATGAACAGATATATGAAATGACTATTCGTGTTGTATGAGAGTTATACCCGGACATGAACAGATATATGATGTGAATATTCGTGTTATACCCGGACATGAATAGATATATGAAGTGACTATATTCGTGTTGTATGAGTGTTATACCCGGACATGAACAGATATATGAAGTGACTATTCGTGTTGTATGAGAGTTATACCCGGACATGAACAGATATATGATGTGAATATTCGTGTTATACCCGGACATGAATAGATATATGAAGTGACTATATTCGTGTTGTATGAGAGTTATACCCGGACATGAACAGATATATGAAATGACTATTCGTGTTGTATGAGAGTTATACCCGGACATGAACAGATATATGATGTGAATATTCGTGTTATACCCGGACATGAATAGATATATGAAATGACTATTCGTGTTGTATGAGAGTTATACCCGGACATGAACAGATATATGAAATGACTATTCGTGTTGTATGAGAGTTATACCCGGACATGAACAGATATATGATGTGAATATTCGTGTTATACCCGGACATGAATAGATATATGAAGTGACTATATTCGTGTTGTATGAGTGTTATACCCGGACATGAACAGATATATGAAGTGACTATTCGTGTTGTATGAGAGTTATATCCGGACATGAACAGATATATGAAGTGACTATTCGTGTTATACCCGGACATGAACAGATATATGATGTGACTATTCGTGTTATACCCGGACATGAACAGATATATGAAGTGACTATTCGTGTTATACCCGGACATGAACAGATATATGAAGTGACTATATTCGTGTTGTATGAGAGTTATACCCGGACATGGACAGATATATGAAGTGACTATTCGTGTTATACCCGGACATGAACAGATATATGATGTGACTATTCGTGTTGTATGAGAGTTATACCCGGACATGAACAGATATATGAAGTGACTATTCGTGTTGTATGAGAGTTATACCCGGACATGAACAGATATATGATGTGACTATTCGTGTTATACCCGGACATGGACAGATATATGATGTGACTATTCGTGGTATACCCGGACATGAACAGATATATGATGTGACTATTCGTGTTGTATGAGAGTTATACCCGGACATGAACAGATATATGAAGTGACTATTCGTGTTGTATGAGAGTTATACCCGGACATGAACAGATATATGAAGTGACTATTCGTGTTATACCCGGACATGAACAGATATATGATGTGACTATTCGTGTTATACCCGGACATGAACAGATATATGATGTGAATATTCGTGTTATACCCGGACATGAACATATATATGAAGTGACTATTCGTGTTGTATGAGAGTTATACCCGGACATGAACAGATATATGAAGTGACTATTCGTGTTGTATGAGAGTTATACCCGGACATGAACAGATATATGAAGTGACTATTCGTGTTGTATGAGAGTTATACCCGGACATGAACAGATATATGATGTGACTATTCGTGTTATACCCGGACATGAACAGATATATGAAGTGACTATTCGTGTTGTATGAGAGTTATACCCGGACATGAACAGATATATGAAGTGACTATTCGTGTTGTATGAGAGTTATACCCGAACATGAACAGATATATGAAGTGACTATTCGTGTTGTATGAGAGTTATACCCGGACATGAACAGATATATGAAGTGACTATTCGTGTTGTATGAGAGTTATACCCGGACATGAACAGATATATGATGTGACTATTCGAGTTGTATGAGTTATTCCCGGACATGAACAGATATATGAAGTGACTATTCGTGTTGTATGAGAGTTATACCCGGACATGAACAGATATATGAAGTGACTATTCGTGTTATTCCCGGACATGAACAGATATATGATGTGGCTATTCGTGTTGTATGAGAGTTATACCCGGACATGAACAGATATATGAAATGACTATTCGTGTTGTATGAGAGTTATACCCGGACATGAACAGATATATGAAATGACTATTCGTGTTGTATGAGAGTTATACCCGGACATGAACAGATATATGATGTGAATATTCGTGTTATACCCGGACATGAATAGATATATGAAGTGACTATATTCGTGTTGTATGAGTGTTATACCCGGACATGAACAGATATATGAAGTGACTATTCGTGTTGTATGAGAGTTATACCCGGACATGAACAGATATATGATGTGAATATTCGTGTTATACCCGGACATGAATAGATATATGAAGTGACTATATTCGTGTTGTATGAGAGTTATACCCGGACATGAACAGATATATGAAATGACTATTCGTGTTGTATGAGAGTTATACCCGGACATGAACAGATATATGATGTGAATATTCGTGTTATACCCGGACATGAATAGATATATGAAATGACTATTCGTGTTGTATGAGAGTTATACCCGGACATGAACAGATATATGAAATGACTATTCGTGTTGTATGAGAGTTATACCCGGACATGAACAGATATATGATGTGAATATTCGTGTTATACCCGGACATGAATAGATATATGAAGTGACTATATTCGTGTTGTATGAGTGTTATACCCGGACATGAACAGATATATGAAGTGACTATTCGTGTTGTATGAGAGTTATATCCGGACATGAACAGATATATGAAGTGACTATTCGTGTTATACCCGGACATGAACAGATATATGATGTGACTATTCGTGTTATACCCGGACATGAACAGATATATGAAGTGACTATTCGTGTTATACCCGGACATGAACAGATATATGAAGTGACTATATTCGTGTTGTATGAGAGTTATACCCGGACATGGACAGATATATGAAGTGACTATTCGTGTTATACCCGGACATGAACAGATATATGATGTGACTATTCGTGTTGTATGAGAGTTATACCCGGACATGAACAGATATATGAAGTGACTATTCGTGTTGTATGAGAGTTATACCCGGACATGAACAGATATATGATGTGACTATTCGTGTTATACCCGGACATGGACAGATATATGATGTGACTATTCGTGGTATACCCGGACATGAACAGATATATGATGTGACTATTCGTGTTGTATGAGAGTTATACCCGGACATGAACAGATATATGAAGTGACTATTCGTGTTGTATGAGAGTTATACCCGGACATGAACAGATATATGAAGTGACTATTCGTGTTATACCCGGACATGAACAGATATATGATGTGACTATTCGTGTTATACCCGGACATGAACAGATATATGATGTGACTATTCGTGTTATACCCGGACATGAACAGATATATGATGTGACTATTCGTGTTATACCCGGACATGAACAGATATATGATGTGACTATTCGTGTTATACCCGGACATGAACAGATATATGATGTGACTATTCGTGTTGTATGAGAGTTATACCCGGACATGGACAGATATATGAAGTGACTATTCGTGTTGTATGAGAGTTATACCCGGACATGAACAGATATATGAAGTGACTATTCGTGTTGTATGAGAGTTATACCCGGACATGGACAGATATATGAAGTGACTATTCGTGTTGTATGAGAGTTATACCCGGACATGAACAGATATATGAAGTGACTATTCGTGTTGTATGAGAGTATACCCGGACATGAACAGATATATGATGTGACTATTCGTGTTGTATGAGAGTTATACCCGGACATGAACAGATATATGATGTGACTATTCGTGTTGTATGAGAGTATACCCGGACATGAACAGATATATGATGTGACTATTCGTGTTGTATGAGAGTTATACCCGGACATGAACAGATATATGAAGTGACTATTCGTGTTGTATGAGAGTATACCCGGACATGAACAGATATTTGAAGTGACTATTCGTGTTGTATGAGAGTTATACCCGGACATGAACAGATATATGAAGTGACTATTCGTGTTGTATGAGAGTTATACCCGGACATGGACAGATATATGAAGTGACTATTCGTGTTGTATGAGAGTTATACCCAGACATGGACAGATATATGAAGTGACTATTCGTGTTGTATGAGAGTTATACCCGGACATGAACAGATATATGAAGTGATTGTTCGTGTTGTATGAGAGTATACCCGGACATGAACAGATGTATGATGTGACTATTCGTGTTGTATGAGAGTTATACCCGGACATGGACAGATATATGAAGTGACTATTCGTGTTGTATGAGAGTTATACCCGGACATGAACAGATATATGATGTGACTATTCGTGTTGTATGAGAGTTATACCCGGACATGAACAGATATATGAAGTGACTATTCGTGTTGTATGAGAGTTATACCCGGACATGAACAGATATATGAAGTGACTATTCGTGTTGTATGAGAGTTATACCCGGACATGAACAGATATATGAAGTGACTATTCGTGTTGTATGAGAGTTATACCCGGACATGGACAGATATATGAAGTGACTATTCGTGTTGTATGAGAGTATACCCGGACATGAACAGATATATGAAGTGACTATTCGTGTTATATGAGAGTATACCCGGACATGAACAGATATATGAAGTGACTATTCGTGTTGTATGAGAGTATACCCGGACATGAACAGATATATGAAGTGACTATTCGTGTTGTATGAGAGTATACCCGGACATGAACAGATATTTGAAGTGACTATTCGTGTTGTATGAGAGTTATAACCGGACATGAACAGATATATGAAGTGACTATTCGTGTTGTATGAGAGTTATACCCCGACATGAACAGATATATGAAGTGACTATTCGTGTTATACCCGGACATGGACAGATATATGAAGTGACTATTCGTGTTATACCCGGACATGGACAGATATATGAAGTGACTATTCGTGTTGTATGAGAGTTATACCCGGACATGAACAGATATATGAAGTGACTATTCGTGTTATATGAGAGTTATACCCGGACATGAACAGATATATGATGTGACTATTCATGTTATACCCGGACATGAACAGATATATGAAGTGACTATTCGTGTTGTATGAGAGTTATACCCGGACATGAACAGATATATGAAGTGACTATTCGTGTTGTATGAGAGTTATACCCGGACATGAACAGATATATGATGTGACTATTCGTGTTATACCCGGACATGAACAGATATATGAAGTCACTATTCGTGTTGTATGAGAGTTATACCCGGACATGAACAGATATTTGAAGTGACTATTCGTGTTGTATGAGAGTTATACCCGGACATGGACAGATATATGATGTGACTATTCGTGTTGTATGAGAGTTATACCCGGACATGAACAGATATATGAAGTGACTATTCGTGTTGTACCCGGACATGAACAGATATATGATGTGACTATTCGTGTTGTATGAGAGTTATACCCGGACATGAACAGATATATGAAGTGACTATTCATGTTATACCCGGACATGAACAGATATATGATGTGGCTATTCGTGTTGTATGAGAGTTATACCCGTACATGAACAGATATATGATGTGACTATTCGTGTTATACCCGGACATGAACAGATATATGAAGTGACTATTCGTGTTATACCCGGACATGAACAGATATATGATGTGACTATTCATGTTATACCCGGACATGGACAGATATATGAAGTGACTATTCGTGTTGTATGAGAGTTATACCCGAACATGAACAGATATATGAAGTGACTATTCGTGTTATACCCGGACATGAACAGATATATGAAGTGACTATTCGTGTTGTATGAGACTTATACCCGGACATGAACAGATATATGATGTGACTATTCGTGTTATACCCGGACATGAACAGATATATGAAGTGACTATTCGTGTTGTATGAGAGTTATACCCGAACATGAACAGATATATGAAGTGACTATTCGTGTTATACCCGGACATGAACAGATATATGAAGTGACTATTCGTGTTGTATGAGACTTATACCCGGACATGAACAGATATATGATGTGACTATTCGTGTTATACCCGGACATGAACAGATATATGAAGTGACTATTCGTGTTGTATGAGAGTTATACCCGGACATGAACAGATATATGATGTGACTATTCGTGTTGTATGAGAGTTATACCCGGACATGAACAGATATATGAAGTGACTATTCGTGTTGTATGAGAGTTATACCCGAACATGAACAGATATATGAAGTGACTATTCGTGTTATACCCGGACATGAACAGATATATGAAGTGACTATTCGTGTTGTATGAGAGTTATACCCGAACATGAACAGATATATGAAGTGACTATTCGTGTTATACCCGGACATGAACATATATATGAAGTGACTATTCGTGTTGTATGAGAGTTATACCCGGACATGAACAGATATATGAAGTGACTATTCGTGTTGTATGAGAGTTATACCCGGACATGAACAGATATATGAAGTGACTATTCGTGTTGTATGAGAGTTATACCCGGACATGAACAGATATATGATGTGACTATTCGTGTTATACCCGGACATGAACAGATATATGAAGTGACTATTCGTGTTGTATGAGAGTTATACCCGGACATGAACAGATATATGAAGTGACTATTCGTGTTATACCCGGACATGAACAGATATATGAAGTGACTATTCGTGTTGTATGAGAGTTATACCCGGACATGGACAGATATATGAAGTGACTATTCGTGTTGTATGAGAGTTATACCCGGACATGAACAGATATTTGATGTGACTATTCGTGTTATACCCGGACATGAACAGATATATGATGTGACTATTCGTGTTGTATGAGAGTTATACCCGGACATGAACAGATATATGAAGTGACTATATTCGTGTTGTATGAGAGTTATACCCGAACATGAACAGATATATGAAGTGACTATTCGTGTTATACCCGCTAATGAACAGATATATGAAGTGACTATTCGTGTTGTATGAGAGTTATACCCGGACATGAACAGATATATGAAGTGACTATTCGTGTTGTATGAGAGTTATACCCGGACATGAACAGATATATGATGTGACTATTCGAGTTGTATGAGTTATTCCCGGACATGAACAGATATATGAAGTGACTATTCGTGTTGTATGAGAGTTATACCCGGACATGAACAGATATATGAAGTGACTATTCGTGTTATTCCCGGACATGAACAGATATATGAAGTGACTATTCGTGTTGTATGAGAGTTATACCCGGACATGAACAGATATATGAAATGACTATTCGTGTTGTATGAGAGTTATACCCGGACATGAACAGATATATGATGTGAATATTCGTGTTATACCCGGACATGAATAGATATATGAAGTGACTATATTCGTGTTGTATGAGTGTTATACCCGGACATGAACAGATATATGAAGTGACTATTCGTGTTGTATGAGAGTTATATCCGGACATGAACAGATATATGAAGTGACTATTCGTGTTATACCCGGACATGAACAGATATATGATGTGACTATTCGTGTTATACCCGGACATGAACAGATATATGAAGTGACTATTCGTGTTATACCCGGACATGAACAGATATATGAAGTGACTATATTCGTGTTGTATGAGAGTTATACCCGGACATGGACAGATATATGAAGTGACTATTCGTGTTATACCCGGACATGAACAGATATATGATGTGACTATTCGTGTTGTATGAGAGTTATACCCGGACATGAACAGATATATGAAGTGACTATTCGTGTTGTATGAGAGTTATACCCGGACATGAACAGATATATGATGTGACTATTCGTGTTATACCCGGACATGGACAGATATATGATGTGACTATTCGTGGTATACCCGGACATGAACAGATATATGATGTGACTATTCGTGTTGTATGAGAGTTATACCCGGACATGAACAGATATATGAAGTGACTATTCGTGTTGTATGAGAGTTATACCCGGACATGAACAGATATATGAAGTGACTATTCGTGTTATACCCGGACATGAACAGATATATGATGTGACTATTCGTGTTATACCCGGACATGAACAGATATATGATGTGACTATTCGTGTTATACCCGGACATGAACAGATATATGATGTGACTATTCGTGTTATATCCGGACATGAACAGATATATGATGTGACTATTCGTGTTATACCAGGACATGAACAGATATATGATGTGACTATTCGTGTTGTATGAGAGTTATACCCGGACATGGACAGATATATGAAGTGACTATTCGTGTTGTATGAGAGTTATACCCGGACATGAACAGATATATGAAGTGACTATTCGTGTTGTATGAGAGTTATACCCGGACATGGACAGATATATGAAGTGACTATTCGTGTTGTATGAGAGTTATACCCGGACATGAACAGATATATGAAGTGACTATTCGTGTTGTATGAGAGTATACCCGGACATGAACATATATATGATGTGACTATTCGTGTTGTATGAGAGTTATACCCGGACATGAACAGATATATGATGTGACTATTCGTGTTGTATGAGAGTATACCCGAACATGAACAGATATATGATGTGACTATTCGTGTTGTATGAGAGTTATACCCGGACATGAACAGATATATGAAGTGACTATTCGTGTTGTATGAGAGTATACCCGGACATGAACAGATATTTGAAGTGACTATTCGTGTTGTATGAGAGTTATACCCGGACATGAACAGATATATGAAGTGACTATTCGTGTTGTATGAGAGTTATACCCGGACATGGACAGATATATGAAGTGACTATTCGTGTTGTATGAGAGTTATACCCGGACATGGACAGATATATGAAGTGACTATTCGTGTTGTATGAGAGTTATACCCGGACATGAACAGATATATGAAGTGATTGTTCGTGTTGTATGAGAGTATACCCGGACATGAACAGATGTATGATGTGACTATTCGTGTTGTATGAGAGTTATACCCGGACATGGACAGATATATGAAGTGACTATTCGTGTTGTATGAGAGTTATACCCGGACATGAACAGATATATGATGTGACTATTCGTGTTGTATGAGAGTTATACCCGGACATGAACAGATATATGAAGTGACTATTCGTGTTGTATGAGAGTTATACCCGGACATGAACAGATATATGAAGTGACTATTCGTGTTGTATGAGAGTTATACCCGGACATGAACAGATATATGATGTGACTATTCGTGTTGTATGAGAGTTATACCCGGACATGAACAGATATATGATGTGACTATTCGTGTTGTATGAGAGTTATACCCGGACATGAACAGATATATGAAGTGACTATTCGTGTTGTATGAGAGTTATAACCGGACATGAACAGATATATGAAGTGACTATTCGTGTTGTATGAGAGTTATACCCGGACATGAACAGATATATGAAGTGACTATTCGTGTTGTATGAGAGTTATACCCGGACATGAACAGATATATGAAGTGACTATTCGTGTTGTATGAGAGTTATACCCGGACATGAACAGATATTTGATGTGACTATTCGTGTTGTATGAGAGTTATACCCGGACATGGACAGATATATGAAGTGACTATTCGTGTTGTATGAGAGTTATACCCGGACATGAACAGATATATGAAGTTACTATTCATGTTGTATGAGAGTATACCCGGACATGAACAGATATATGAAGTGACTATTCGTGTTGTATGAGAGTTATACCCGGACATGAACAGATATATGAAGTGACTATTCGTGTTATACCCGGACACGAACAGATATATGAAGTGACTATTCGTGTTGTATGAGAGTTATACCCGGACATGAACAGATATATGAAGTGACTATTCGTGTTGTATGAGAGTATACCCGGACATGAACAGATATATGATGTGACTATTCGTGTTGTATGAGAGTTATACCAGGACATGAACAGATATATGAAGTGACTATTCGTGTTGTATGAGAGTTATACCCGGACATGAACAGATATATGAAGTGACTATTCGTGTTGTATGAGAGTTATACCCGGACATGAACAGATATATGAAGTGACTATTCGTGTTGTATGAGAGTTATACCCGGACATGAACAGATATATGAAGTGACTATTCGTGTTATACCCGGACATGAACAGATATATGAAGTGACTATTCGTGTTGTATGAGAGTTATACCAGGACATGAACAGATATATGAAGTGACTATTCGTGTTGTATGAGAGTTATACCCGGACATGAACAGATATATGAAGTGACTATTCGTGTTATACCCGGACATGAACAGATATATGAAGTGACTATTCGTGTTGTATGAGAGTTATACCCGGACATGAACATATATATGAAGTGACTATTCGTGTTGTATGAGAGTTATACCAGGACATGAACAGATATATGAAGTGACTATTCGTGTGGTATGAGAGTTATACCCGGACATGAACATGTATATGAAGTGACTATTCGTGTTGTATGAGAGTTATACCCGGACATGAACAGATATATGATGTGGCTATTCGTGTTGTATGAGAGTTATACCAGGACATGAACAGATATATGAAGTGACTATTCGTGTTGTATGAGAGTTATACCCGGACATGAACAGATATATGAAGTGACTATTCGTGTTGTCATGTTTGAATTGACTTTATGTTTTATAAGTTTCAGAGTGTACAAATTAAAAGGATAGGATTTTGATTATTACAAGAAATTCGACTCTATCCATGTAAAGCATATAGCTTCGAAGTTTTATGCGTACAGTAAACAATATTTTATACATTTTCGATAATAAACTTGTATTAATATGTGGTGTATATTTCGGGTGTATATGCCACATTTTTGTTTTTCAGCGCAACACACCAAAAGGTGTGTAAAATTAAATGCTGTATATTAAAATTAATATATATAGGACATAAGTTCCAATCTGGATTATTATGTCACACTCCTTTACCTCGTTATAACTCCGAAGCAACGTATAGTATTCTGTTTTAAAGAGTGTAATTTAAAAGATAAGCATGCATGTATATGTGCCGAAACGTCTAGCATGCATGGTAAGAAGCTAATGCTTTACGTTTCAGCACCTAGATGTTTCGGAATCTGGTCGTTTCGGCACATGGACGACTTTTTTTGGACGTTACGGCACCTTGACTTGTGGTCGGCACCTGGTTATTTCGCCATTTGATTTTTCGGAATTTTGGACGATTCGTCGCTTGATGGTATCAGGACCGTAAACCGTTGGTGACGAGATACTCGGTTGAAAATAAAGATATAAACCTAACCTGCGCGACTCGGTTAAACATACACTCCAAGCCTCACACCATGTTACCGTCAAAGAAGAAACAACGACAACTCTTAATTTAATGTTCAGCTTACCATGCTGTATATATACATGTAGGTTCAGCTTACCATGCTGTATATATAGGACACACAATTTGCAATTACACAACGGAAGGTTGTATGCGCTCTTTTTACCAGAACGATCATTGCAATATTTGGTAGGATGACAAAAAGCCCAAATGTGTTAAAACTTTCTCTATTGAAAGTTGATAGTTTGCCATTACAACATAATTAATGGGGCCATAGGTCCCAGGTAATTATTAACTGGTTTAGAAAACGTAAAGATGACGGTTGTATGTCAAAACAGACAGGGCTCATTTAAACCTTCCATAACAGGAGCTACTTGAAGTGTTGCTAAAACCATGTGCCAATGTATTACTTTATATATGCGAGTCTCCCATAGGGATCCTCGCATATATAAGAGAATACACTGGCCTAACAATATTTAACTTGACCTTGCACACCAGTGCGTTCTCGTATATATGCATGGGGTACTCGCATAAATTACTGCACCGTCAGATGATATTTAATGCTGAACCAGACAGCTTCCGACCTGAAAGGGTTAAAGATGCATAATCCGAATTAACGGACTTAAAATACTATTTCTTTGGCTTCGGGGGTAAAACATATTTGATTCGAGTGAAAGCTCAGAGGTATCAGATATCGATTTTTGAAATTTGTTATATTTCACCACCTGGAATATTTGGCGGCCTGGCATTTAATGCCGACAACAAATTGCGTTGAACAAAATGTTTATATCTATCACTTTTTTGGGCAATGTTATAATATAGTTCACAGTGGTTAGCATTATTTTTTTCTGGCAATTAATAACTGAAGCGGCATTTCAAGAAATGTTCTTGGAGTTGGAGTTTGATGATATGGGGACCATCGAATCGGATGGTGTACCTTTAACTATAGTGTGTTTACCATACTTTATCACATGTCGCGACTGAACAAACATAACACATCCGGGAACTTGTGCACGTGGCCCGTCAATGCTGCCTTCCACCTGTTAACGACGTCGTGTGAAATTGCATGTCCTTAGAAACCCGCTATGACCAAGCACGTGTTCAGCAAATGACTCGTAACCAAGGGAGCACGCACGCACCATAAAACACGTGCTTCTACTACAACAAGGTTTGGTGCCACATGAGGCTTCCATATTTTACTTCGACACCAGAGTCGACACATACTCGAGGATTTGTCGTATATACACGGTACAGATGTGGCGCTGTGACGACTCCAGGGTGCCACTTACAAGACGTGGTAATTCAATTTAAAATTTCTAAAGATAAACACGGAAAAATATAGACGTTAACAAATGTGTTACATGTGGGGATTACTGGGAATGTAAACCTATATAACTATGTCAGCTTGGACTCTTCGGCGGGATTGACCGAAATTTGTGGGAATTACATTCGACAATGTCCCCGTTAATTATATTGTTCATTGCATGCATCTTATATCATAAAGACATCAGATAGAATCCGTTAAAACATTGCACTGTTGAATTTGTTGTTCTTCTGATCTTCCCTCATTCGTCTCGACTCTTTAATATGTTGTTGTTGACTTGTTGTTGTTGTTGTATTTCTGATCTCCCTGTTGTTCTTCGGTTTTTTTTCTTCACTTGTTCTCGCCCGTTGTTGCCGTCTTCACTTTATTCCCTTCTTGACACTCCTGTCTTCTATGTTTGTTTTTCCCTTCCGTCCTCTTGTTTTATGCCTTCTTTCCTCTTCTTTTCTTCTTCGCCTCTTAATTGGTCGTACAATTTGTTTCCATTTTACGACATCTGTACCCAGATTAAAGCCTCTGAGCTACTATCAGCATCATCGCATTAACCTAAACACCGGGTATCGCAGTAAGGCCAAATCAAAAATATCCGATTTGAACAATCATGCAGTTAGAGATGTTTGGTTTTGTGAACGCTCAGACTACCACGATTCAATCGTAAGAGAAAAGATTTCCACCGTTGGTAGTAGCCGATAGTTGGACTGCGCATGCTCACGACAAGATCGCAAGTACACAATTAATATCAAGCACCGTTTGATTTTAGATGCGAAATCGTGGTGTATCATTGAATACCCCCACTTGCGACGGAATCGCAGTCATGTGTACGTAAAAATCGTAGATGGAAAGATCATAGCGTAGTCAATCACGTGGTTATACAGGGCTACCAACACGTATATGACATAATTCAAAGTCCTTTATTACAATCCAAACAGCTGTGTGCAAAAAGCCATCTGAGACCTCAAACACGTACTATATTATGACTTAGTCAAAGTAACCAGCGTTATAGTAAATGTGATATTACAGTATAATGCAATTAGTCAACATCGTTAGCATTATAGTAAACATGTAATATGGTACCCATTTAATCAATCATTAGCAATATAGTAATCACGTGAATTTGAACATGTATAGCTTCAGATTTTTGCTGTGTGACCTTTTTGCACATTTGGGAGATACTGGGTGTGTTTGCACGTTATAAAATATTGGGTGTCTGTTTGTACTAAAACATGCGACAATGCCAAATTCACCCATATTGCAGGTCGGCAACATATTTTCAGGTTGGTATACAGGCACATTAGAAACAATTATAAATGTTATTTTGGCCTAATATTCCCTAGTTTGATATTTGATATTTCGTTTATTTTGTGTGTCATAACGCCGCATGTATCGGCAGCTGAGATTTATGTTTATAAACACAGAATGAGAGTCTCTCTGTATAGTCGGACCTTATCTTATGTAACTCCATCGTAAACAATTCACCGGATTATAAATCGTGCTCGTATATCTCCGTAATCAGCTGTGTCTGGCGAAGTTTGTTTATAACTAGCAGTATTTACTACAGTCTGTGGGACACGGAACCAACTAGGAGGGATGTTTCTTATAACCGACGCAAGTCCATGTTATAGGAATCACTGAACTAAATGGTTTCCCATATACGACAGTGTTAATGTTTCAGCCAAATTCACCGAATTGAAGCCTGCAAGTCACCCCAGTTATGTTTAGCCAGCTAGATTGACACCACCAGCTGATCACGACAATGCAAGAAAAATCATAGGTCATGCGTTTACTTTAAAAAACAAATCCCCAAATGTACGACAGGGCTATCCCGCAGCAAAATTTTACCTGGAAAACCCAGAATTTCCCAGCCACAAAAATCCATTCCCCCATTAATTCACCCGTTTAAGTTAATTATATATGATGTACAAATCAAATAAACAAGATGTCATCCTTTAATAACGTGTCACATGTATCACATGAAGGTCATTCTTCAGTTACCTTCACCTCTAGCATTCCACGGTGCACTCGCTCCCCGACTCTTGAACACATTTAGCTCCTATACGCCAGTTTGTTCTATCAGTATATATGTTCGTCTTTACGAATGCCATGTTTTTTTTCTGGATGATGAGACTTTTTGAAACAATTATAATGTATATTGTCTCATTATTACGTGAAAATTAAAGTGATATGAAACACTCCGGTGGGGTGATCAAATAGAAATAGAGAAAAATCTTGCTCAAGGTAGTTATTTTTACGAATATTAATCAAAATTTAGAGCACACATCGTCAATCTTATATATTAATTAAATGCAATGACTCTTGATGGCGAAATCATTTGCGTTAGTTTATCGCCGATTGTTGCGTCCCGAATCGAGATGTAAATATTTACAATTAATCGTAGTTCAGACGATGCTTTCTATGGAGTGTTACGGCCAATTTATGTGTGTTTTTCGGAGATATTAGTATAATTCTACATTCCCACAGTTGGCATAGCGCCTGGGTACTAACTTATCAATTTCACCCACCATAACAAGTCCATAATATGTCTACAAAGGGGCCCATCAGTCAGGTTATACCCCTAGTTCTATTAAATTGATTATCCCACTCAAATATAAAAGTATACATTGGATTTGTCTATTATTCATTTGGAAGGGTTTTCAGGAAAACTAAGCAGACGACAGACAATACAAGTGCGAAAGGAGTCATATTCATTGGAGAGAAAAGTTCAGATAATAATTCTAACAAACGTATCATGTGACATTATCATCTGGAAATCAAGGAAATTCATATTTAAAAGTACTTAAGGTAGTAATGGCACACGGAGCCCAAAATCGAACTGTATATCATAGTTGTAATCCAGCATAAATTATTGTGTTTGCATTTACCGATAACGCAATCATAATGTGAAGCGCTTACAGTCTGTTGGTACTTGAGATAAGCGCTATATATATATAAGCACCATTATTATTATATCTGGACACGAAATATGAACGGACGGACGGGCAGACGTACTGGCCAAAGTATACTTGTGGGGTGACTGCACATACCCATGAATACTTGTGGGGTGCGATCTTTTGTTTGAGTAAATTGTGGGGTGCAACCCACAACTGACGAATTTTTAAAGAGCGTATTTTTAAATTCATCGCACCCCACAAGTACTCTCTGGTTAGTGCGGACGCCCGGACGGACGGACTGACGCCCAGATGGACGGACATACGGACAAAATAGATACGTCATGTTTGTTTAAAAAAAAAGGGAGAATATAGATTATACGAATAAAGCGATGGTGGTCCCATGGTATGGCGTCACATACCAACCACGTGTTATTCGTGCGCTCGGGTCAGGGCGACGGAATAAATCAGGCCTCGATTTCAAACAATCGTAAGTTATACGGTAATTACCGACAGATAACGAGCAGGTTCCGACTCTTTAAATCTCGCTCGCCGCGAGAACTGAGCCTAATGAAAATTCAGCCACCGCCATCAATCATTGACTGAATACACACGTGGTATCCACACCATAATTATCTAAACCATCGTGTTAACCTCCGACATACCGCCATCTCATCTTATACATTCTGTTTAATTTATTCTTCCATATTCAATTATTGAATGGAGGCAATAAATCATTGTTGTTTACCATCAGAATACGGGTTGGGATCAATTGACTGGCCGTCCGGCCGTCTGTCTGTTCTGGTATCCGTGTTATAACTCAATATGTCTAACATATACATATGAAGAGCGTTTTGTCCGCGATTTGCATGTGAGGTACATGGTCATATAACACCCACACCCTTCGTTGTGACACCAACCCCTTAGCGGTGGCATCCCCTACCCATTCGTGATAACATCCCCACCCCTTCCTGGTCTACACCCCACCCCTTTCGTGGGAGCCACCACAACCTTCGCTGTGACACCCCACCCCTTCGTGGTAACACCCCCATCCATGCGTGGTCCATATTGTGTCAGCTATCACCCAATCCCCTTTCGTAGGAGACACCACACCGTTTGTTGTGCACCTCACCCCTTCGTGGTAACATTACACACCCTCTTCGTGGTCCGCATTGTGTCAGTTATCACCCCAACCTTTCGTGGTGACATCACCCTTACTGGTAGCAGCCCCACCCACTTCGTGGTCCACATTGTGTCAGCTATATCCTCACTTTCGTGGGAGATACCACAACCCTTCGTTATGGCACCCACCCCTTCGTGGTGACATAATCACCCACCCTTCGTGACCCACACTGCTTTAGTTATCACCCACCCCATTTCGTGTGAGACAACCCCACCCTTTCGTGGTCACACCAACTGCGTGGTTAACTCTTGCCTGTCTCAGATGTCACTATGGGATGGTTTTGGATACAATATTTCCAATTTTTGGCTTACTCTCTGGCATCAATTGGCTGAATACGCACCACGTGGTATCCCCGCAACCAATAATTTGCTGAATACACACGTGGTTCTTAGGTTGGAAAGTTGGAGATTGGAGGTTGGAAAATTACAACCGCGGTTAATGGAATTCCAAGGACTTTGACATTTTGGTCCGCTTTAATCGGGGGGGGGGGGGGGGGTGCAGTAGGACATTCCAAAGTGAACACCCGACAGAGACATATAGCCACGTCCCTGCGATACAATATCAACGCATGCACGCACACACCTAAACCACAGAATGCCAGTCATAATGCGCACCAGCCAATTTGTACCAAACCATATAGAATTCCAGTCATAACTTTAACATGTTTACTCATCACAAGTGAATATGATCGTTATATTTCGTTTCGTATCGGAAATCCGTTCCGTGTTTTCATGCATCATTTCCAACATCGATTGCCTCCCGTGCGAGGTACTCTCCTGCACAATGATGGATACCGCCAATTACGATGATTAAATTCCAAGACACGGAGCTATCCATTCCGCGTGTTTACTGAGGGTCAGATGAATCATTGGGATTCGGAAACGGAAACAACAGATATTAGCAATAATAAGCCTCCGATTCATTAAGACGCCCCGTCTCTCCCATGGGCACTCCGCCTCTCCGACATTGATCGATCGCTATTGAAATATAATAACCAACTCTCTAAGTAAAAAAAGGCCAGGATTCGCATCTCGTCGAAGCCTTCCCACGTGATGAACTAATTATATATATATTATAACCCATGCATGATTCTGATGACCACTCAAGTCCACTGTTATATCTGGCATACCCAAATCTGTAAATACACCCTGTCACCAACTCGCGACCATATTGGATCAACCAGGTCCGGCTCCGTGGTTTTAGTGCTATATACAGGTCAAAGTTTTGGGGGTAGCATTCCATGGAAGTATTTCTGAAACAACGGAACGGAGCTGGATGAATCCAATACGGCTGCGACCCAGTGATCTCGCTTTATATTGTTTTATACTTTGGCTTTGCCGTGTTAATTTTTACTATACATGTGTACAGCATGTAAGGTCGGGACATCTTACAATTCAGTCCGCATTATTCGGAGGAACTGAGCTGTCCAAATTCCAATGGAAATGTGCAAGATCAAGTCAGAGCGAATTGTAACTGATGTATTTACAAACAAACATTATACGGTACACGATGTTAAAATGTTCGCACATGAAATCCGACACTTGACATATAACATGGAACAACCGATTGATACATCCCTCCAGCTCACCCCCTTAAAATAGATATTTCTACTTTCGGTCAACTTTTTGGTCTGAAAGGGCCATCAGTTGGGAAAGTATCTAACCTTAGAGCGATGAGAGGTTGCATGGAAATGTCCAACATTTGTACAGTTTGTGGGCAAATTGTGGCACCAATTGGAAAGGATGCAAATGGTATTTCACGGTTCAAATGGGGTGCAGTTGGAACTTTCAAGCGACACCCCGGCCACCAACAACGGAGACCCTCCAGCCACATCCCTGACTGTACCTATATACCAAGGAGTAATGGTGTTTACACGAGCACTTCACGACTCTTAATTCCACTTCCGCGCTCAATCGGCTTAAATAGAGCCGTTAACGAGGAGGAGAACTCCGTGTCAGAAATCCTCCAAACAATCGAACACAACTAGCGCCGTAATAATATCAAACAATCGGAGTAAATGGGCGCCGTAATGATATAATTGACGTAATGACAAGGCAGTTATCTGGTCTTAATTGTAAGTAGTTTCCGAGAGTTCTCAGTGCGTGTTTTTGGTCAGTGGAGTAATCCGTCGAGCCGAGACAAAGATATGAGTACAGGGGCGTGGTGAGTATAGCGGGGCGCGGGGGTTCGTTTAGCCGTGGGGTAGGGGGGTATTTGTTAAAGGAAACGGTTGGATGATGGGGGGGGGGGGGGGGTAGCACGTGATTTGGTTAGTGGAACATCGGCGCGGAGTAATCCGTCAAGGCGAGACAAAGATATGAGTACAGGGGCGTGGTTAGTAGCGGGGCGCGGGCGCGAATAGGGGTTCGTTTAGCCGTGGGGTAGGAGGGGTATTTGTTAAAGGAAACGGTTGCATGATGGGGGGGGGGGGGTAGCACGTGATTTGGTTAGTGTAACATCGGCGCGGAGTAATCCGTCGAGCCGAGACAAAGATATGAGTACAGGGGCGTGGTGAGTATAGCGGGGCGCGGGCGGGGATAGGGGTTCGTTTAGCCATGGGGGAGGATGGGTATATGTTAAAGGAGACGATTGCAGGATTGGGGGGATAGCAAGTGAAAAAAGGAGGTAAAATGGCGAACTGGTAACGTGCTAAACATAACAATTAAAAAGGGGTTAAAATGGCGAACTGGTAACGTGCTAAACATAACAGTTAAAAATGGGGGTTAAAATGGCGAACTGGTAACGTGCTAAACATAACAGTTAAAAAGGGGGGTTAAAATGGCGAACTGGTAACGTGCTAAACATAACAATTAAAAAGGGGGGTTAAAATGGCGAACTGGTAACGTGCCAAACATAACAGTTAAAAATGGGGGTTAAAATGGCGAACTGGTAACGTGCTAAACATAACAGTTAAAAAGGGGGTTAAAGTGCCGAACTGGTAACGTGCCAAACATAACAGTTAAAAAGGGGCGTTAAAATGGCGAACTGGTAACGTGCTAAACATAACAGTTAAAAAGGGGGGGTTAAAATGGCGAACTGGTAACGTGCTAAACATAACAGTGAAAATGGGGGTTAAAATGGCGAACTGGTAACGTGCTAAACATAACAGTTAAAAAGGGGGGTTAAAATGGATAACTGGTAACGTGCTAAACATTACAGTTAAAAAGGGGGGTTAAAATGGAGAACTGGTAACGTGCTAAACATAACAGTTAAAAAGGGGGTTAAAATGGCGAACTGGTAACGTGCTAAACATAACAGTTAAAAAGGGGGGGGGGGGGGTTAAAATGGCGAACTGGTAACGTGCTAAACATAACAGTTAAAAAGGGGGGGTTAAAATGGAGAACTGGTAACGTGATAAACATAACAGTTAAAAAGGGGGGTTAAAATGGCGAACTGGTAACGTGCTAAACATAACAGTTAAAAAAGGGGGTTAAAATGGCGAACTGGTAACGTGCTAAACATAACAGTTAAAAAGGGGGGTTAAAATGGCGAACTGGTAACGTGCTAAACATAACAGTTAAAAAGGGGGGGGGGTTAAAATGGCGAACTGGTAACGTGCTAAACATAACAGTTAAAAAGGGGGGTTAAAATGGAGAACTGGTAACGTGCTAAACATAACAGTTAAAAAGGGGGGGGTTTAAAATGGCGAACTGGTAACGTGCTAAACATAACAGTTAAAACTGGGGGTTAAAATGGAGAACTGGTAACGTGCTAAACATAACAGTTAAAAGGGGGGTTAAAATGGAAAACTGGTAACGTGCTAAACATAATAGTTAAAAAGGGGGTTAAAGTGGCTAACTGGTAATGTGCTAAACATAATAGTTAAAAAGGGGGTTAAAGT